>CM060862.1:8035415-8553299 GCA_030737845.1 Acorus calamus | reverse complement strand
CGCCACCCTCTCATGACAGGTTAGACGAGGGTGCATTCCCTTTTTTTTTACTTGCATGGACGACGCCTTTTATCTGTTCGATAAAACACCTCTAACATATATATGATGTCTCTCTAATAATAATAAAATAATTGAAATTATGGGACCTAGTAAATGAAGTCCTCACAACAACTGAAGAAAGAATTGCATTGCATTTATATAAAAACAATTACAAGTAGTAGTTCTCCACTTTTACATTCCCATATTTGTCTGGGACATATATTTTTTTCCAGTTTAATAATAACAGTAATAACAACATCACAAATCAGTTGGAACCTCCAAATTCACTCAGCACACAAAAATCCCTCTACCGATCGATCCCCTCGATCTTGTCCTCCACCTCAGAATACAACTCCCTGAGCCTCTCAAGATTCTCCTCCGACGTCTCCCAGTACCCTCTCCCGCTCGCCTCCAAGAATGTCTGCACGAGCTTCCTGAACGAGTTCGGGTTCGTGTCGAGCAACCTCTTCAACATCTCCTCATCTTTGATGAATCTCGTTGCCTCCTCGTAAACCCAATTGTCGACCTGCCCCGATGTCGCGCTCCACCCGACCGTGTTCGTTAGCCTCTTCTCTATCTCCCTCACCCCCTCGTATCCGCTCTTCATCATCCCCTCGTACCACTTCGGGTTCAACAGCTTCGTCCGCGCGTCCAGCCTCACCGTCTCCGCGAGCGTGCGCACTTGCGCGTTTGCTGTTGTCGTGTCCGCTATGTACGCGCTCGGCTTCTTCTTGTCCTTCCTCAGGCTCTGCACCAGGTTCGTGGGTCCGAGTCGAAGTAGTGGCTCACGTCAGTAAGGGATATCTCCGACGAGTCGAGGTTTTGGAACGTCGCCTCCGCCGTCCCCAGCGCCATCTCGAACACCTGACGTGACTCCCGCATCCCCACCCCGGGCGTCACAGTCAAACGCGAATGACTTCCGGCTCAGGTACATGTCCTACATTTAAGCTTGTCAATTTTTGGGAAAATATTATGATATTGAATATCCAGTAACGTGATATGAAGATCAGTGTATCCAATCCTAAATATATCCTAATTATATATGTTTTTATTAGATATTATTCATATTTATTATCTTATCTTGTATGATTAATCCAATCATCATATTTTATATTACTATTAAATTTTTTATGATATTGAAAGAAAGAATAATCCTTGAAATTTAATGTGATTCATTGGTAGGCTTACCTGTAGTTGCTTCTCGTCGTTCCACGAAGAGTTCTCCACGCGAGGTTCACGTTCGAGGAGTACGACCCCGACGCGTTCGAAACACGCGCGTCGCTGCCTCGCGCACACTCACCCCGAGCTCCTCTGCCTGCTGCCTCGCGTGCTTCCTCACGAAGTTCATCTCCTCCGGCTCGTCGAGCTCTGCCACCATCTTCACTGCCCGGTCCAACAGATTCATCTGGTTGATGAAGAGGTCACGGAACACGCCCGAGCAGTTCACAACTACATCGATCCTGGGCCGGCCGAGCTCTTCGAGACTCACCGGCTCGACACGGTTCACGCGCCCAAGCGAGTCTGCGATGGGTCGCACCCCAACCATCCAAAGCACCTGCGCGAGGGACTCCCCATAGGTCTTGATGTTATCCGTCCCCCAAAGCACGAGCGCGATCGTCTCCGGGTACTTCCCCCGTTGTCCGCCTTCTGCCGCTCGATCAGCCTTTCCACGACGACTTTGGCGCTCTGCAACGCCGCGGCTGTCGGTATCGACTGCGGGTCGAGCGCGTGAATGTTCTTCCCCGTTGGCAGCACTTCGGGTTCCGTATCGGGTCCCCGCCGGGCCCTGGCTCGACGTAACTCCCCTCGAGCGCCTGCTTGAGCCCGCCAAGTCGTTATCCGCCACGATGAGCTTCAAGCACTCCGCGAGGAACTCAAACAGCGTGCGCAGCTTCTCGCGGTCGGCCCTGATGAACTTGGTCTTCGACAAGTACTGCACCCACGGCTCGCCCGCGCCGAACCCGAGCATGGACCCGAGCTTCTCCGCGACGTCCACGACCTGCCCCTTCTTGTTCGTCGTGCGGTCCACGAACGTCGATATGGCCCCGCGCGAGGCTTCGTGATCTGTCGCAGCAATTCGACATCCGCGAGGACCCCCTTATCGTTCCCTTTGTAGACGTCCTCGATGTCCCGACCGACGGTCTCGGCGAGTATGCCGGGGAGGGAGTTTATCCCCTCCTCGGGCCGGTCGAGCGCGGCGATGTTCACGAGCGTCGCCACGGCTTCCATCGCCGTAGGGGGCTCACCGATGACATGAAGCCCGCACGGGAGTAGGCGCGACTCGATCTCCATGATCTTGAGTATACCTTCCCGACGACAGAGTCGCGCTCCTTCGCCGACAGCTCCTCACCTTCCCGGGGAGCTCGACATCCTTGTCGAGGTTACACTGCCTCGCCGTGCTAACGATCGAGCTCACGATCTGCGGTCCGCGCCCGGTGTCCTTTAGCGACTGATATGACGATATCAGCTCCGCGAGCTGCTTCAGCCCCTTGTAAAGCCCCGCGTTCTCTGCGGGCGGGGTGAGGTAGCTTATCGTGTTTGCATAGCTTCTGCGTTTCGCGATGGTGGCCTCGGAAGGGTTGTTCGCGGCGTAATAATAGATGTTTGGGATGTTCCCAATGAGGCTGTCTGGGTAGCAGGCGTCGCTCATGCCGACTTGCTTCCCGGGCATGAATTCGAGGGAGCCGTGAGTGCCGAAGTGGAGGACCGCGTCCGCGCCGAAGATCTTTTCGACGTAGGAGTAGTAGGCGGCAAAGCCGTGGTGGGGGCTCGCGGACTTGGAGAAGAGGAGGCGCATGGGGTCACCCTCGTATCCGAAGGTCGGCTGGACGCCGATCATGACGTTGCCGTAGCGTTTGCCATAGACGAGGAGGTTCTCGCCGTCGGAGTTTAGGTTGCCCGGGGGCTTTCCCCAGCTCTCCTCGAGCATTGGCGCATAGGGGGTGAGAGTCTGGTACTCGCGCACGGACATTTTGTAAATGATGTTGAGGCTGGGGCTGCTGAATTTCGCCTCCTTGTCGTGGATGACTTCCTCGATCAGGGCCTCTGGCGTGTCCGGGAGGCCGTCGACGTTGTAGCCATCTCGCTTGAGGTCCTTGAGGACAGAGTATATCGAGGAGAAGACGTTGAGATAGGCCGCCGTGCCCACGTTGCCTTTGTCAGGTGGGAAGCTGAACACGGTGATCGCGAGCTTCTTCTCCGCCTGCATATGAATTCAGTTCATCTTAGGCCAAGTCTGGAACTCATTTTTAAAAACAGTTTATGTTCTAAATTGACTAAAATAATCAATGTTGAAAAGAAAAAAAAAACTAAAACTATTGTCAATTACTTACTAGTTCATAAATAACTATTTGTTGTAGCAACTAATATATAAAACCACAAAATATGAAGTTAAAGTATCTATTTCAAATTGATCATCTAAAAACTGATTTAACAGAACAAAACCATTTTGACAATTGACTCTGGCTTAATTATTCTTTGATATGAGTTATCTCATGTGTTCCCTTTTATAATCCGTTTTGAAAATTTTTTGAAGTATATAATTGTCTGATAAAATACACATCTGCACAACAAAATGAATATATATTCAAATCAACCGGATGCAAGTATTTTCTTTTTTTTTTCTAGTATATATAACTATTATTACATACTGCAAGATCGTGTCTCAGTAATAAAATAGTATATCGCTATAAGGAATGTTTTTTTTTTTTTTTTGGTAGATGGCCCAGTGGGCCGAGGACTTCCCATTTAAGGGATCGGACGGGGATCGAACCCCGGAGTCACCGCTTAAAAGCGGGTACACACAACCACCTCGCCAACGAGGGGAGGTGTTATAAGGAATGTTTTTAAGACTTTGATGGATCAGTCATAGCCTCATAGGTTATCATTGTTGGCCTTTTATTTATTTATTTTGTTAATTGACCCAGGTGATACAAACAAGCACTAGAAATTAGGAAGTTTTGAGAGAATCTCTTAAATATTTAGATATCAAAAGGCATGATTTGAAATGTGGGGCTAATCAGACAACAAAACAATACAAAAATATTTCTTGAAGATTAAAACGTGACAACTACCTTTGATTTCCTCTTCAATTCAGCCCATCTGATGGCTCTCGTGCACAGCTGCTCCACTCTCTTATGCAGCGCATGTGACTTCCCTGCAAAAATTCCAAACCCAAACAGTCAATACACACATAATCACAAAAACAGAGCAATCAAGGAAGAAAAATTATCGCTTGACTCGCCTGTTCTCGGGTCGCGCCCGGAGAAGACGATGGGCTCCATCCCCCCATCAAGCTCCGGCAACGCGACCTGCAGCGCGACCTGAATCGGGTGCAGCCCAAGCGTGCTATTGAGCCACTCCTCCGTCGTCTGGAAAACAAGCGGAAGCGCGACAATGTAAGGCACGTCAAGCTTCGTGAGCGCCTCGATCGCCCTCGGGTGGTCCTGCCTCGCCGGCCCCCCAACAAGCGCGAACCCGGTCAGTGACACCACCGAATGAATAAAGGGCTTCTTCGTCACCGGGTCGACGAGATACCTCTCCACGGGCCCGGAGAAATCCAACCCGCCCGCGAAGATCGGCATGACCTTCGCCCCCCTCGCCTCTAATTCCATGATCACCGCAACGTAGTGGCTGTCGTCCCCTGTCACAATGTGGCTCCTCTGCAGTATCAACCCGATCACCGGCGCGTTCGGGTCCTTCAATTTTTCGTTTGCGTCTCTCCTCGTGCCGTACCAGTTGAGGTACTCCTTCGGGTCCTCGAACATGCAGGGCGCGAGCGGGTGCCAGAGCCCGGCGTCCAAGAACAGAACCGGGTCGGAGTATTGAATCTTTGTCCCCTTCAGCGCGGGCACGTATGACCCGGATATCATCTTCAAGAAGTTCTGGAGGTTCTCAGGCGATCCGCCGAGCCAGAATTGAAGACTGAGTATGTAAAGCCTGGCGTCCTGGGCCTTGTCGCTGGGCAAGTACTTGAGCACCTTCGGGAGCGTGCGCACGAGCTTCAACATCGAGTCAGCGAACCCGGCAGAGGACGCGTTCTTCTTCCGCTTGAAGAGCTGGAAGAACGGGCTCTTCGACTGCCCGAGCTGCGACATCGAGAACGACCCGAGCTTGTTGAGGCGCATCACTTCCGGCATCGAAGGGAAGACGAGCACCGCATCGAGCCGGTCGCGTTCCACCTCCACCGCCGCCTTCACGCGCTGCGCGAGCTCCTCGACAAATATGAGGGACCCGATGAAGACGTTCGCGTCTTTGAGGTCCGCGCGGAAGGTCACGTAGATGTCGTCGTCGCGGAGCTCCTCGACGAGGTAGCCGACGAGCTCGTACGCGGCGTCGCGACGGTCGCGGTTGAGCGCGCGCACGGCCGCGGAGAGGGAGGACTGGTACTGCGCTTCGAGGACGACGTAGACGATCTTGACGGTCGGGAGGCCGCGGGAGGAGTCCTTGTCGGGGATGATTCGGCGGACTTCGGGCTTTGTTTGCGTGAACAGACCGTTGCCGCCACCCGTCACGGCTGTCGCGCGCACGCGGAGGTTTTGATGTTGGTGGTGCTTGTTTTGGCGCCTGTGAAGGAACACGTGTTTTTGAGAGAGTGAGGAGAGCTGTTCAGCTCTCGATGTGGGGAGTGTGAAAGGTGTGGAGACTAATGAAGCCATTATAGAAACACAGTCTCTCTCTCTCTCTCACACACACACAGTCTGTGTGTACTGTGTTTTCTTTTCTTCTTCTTCTTGTGATTGAGTTGGGAATTAAAAGGGGGGGGGGGGGGGGGGTGTTTTGTGCGGAGAAGGTTTGGAGGGGAGTCTGTGACCATTGGTTTTTTTGTTTGGGGTTTTGGTGGTGGAATTGGAGGACACGTGGATGAGAAAGGCATGGTTTGATTTGCCATTTGTATTTGATTTTTGTTGGAGGTTTTTATTTTTTAATTTTTGGATTGATTAAAAGTCGAGGGAAGGCGTGTGCTTATCTGAGTGGGGAAGTTGGGGATAGAGAGATTCTGCGGGTGGAGTTTTCAGGCTTCTCATTGGTCGGTTTGGATTTCTCATTTTAAAGTTCAATCCTTGTTGGCACTCTCTTTCATTTTGTGTACATTAATTTTTCTTTTTTTGGGGAGATTTTTTTTCTTTGGGTGGGTTTTGTGATTCTGGTTGAGTTAGAATTTTGGGGGGTCTGATATTTTGGAATGTTTCCTCTCATGAAGGTGACCACGTGAGGCGAACAGCTTTGGAACAGCCCCACATAAAGATTGTTTGGCTATTGTTTTCCCTCACTTTGGTTTTTCAATGTGTATATTTCATGATATAATTAATTTTAGTATATTTTATTTTTGGTTATTATATATGATTTATATATAAATAAAAAAATTGTGTGTGGATTGCGATTTAAACCGAATTTTTTTTCAACATTTGTTTTTTTAGTAAGTAAAGATATATTGCTGTACCAATGAAAAGAACCATGTACAAGTATGAGGGGGTATGTACATCTATACTTATTTTACTATTATATATTACTATTATTACTACTGTATAAAAGTCTCTTAAATAAAAAAAACTTACCATTTGATCATTTTACCCCTGTCAATCCATTCAATCCCATTACAATCCATTCACACCATTTTAATCACAATCATTTTACCATTTCACCCCTACATTTATATTTAATCCTATGAAAATCCATTCATATCATAATATTGTTAGAATAAGGAAATTCTTATAAAATAAAAGGATATTCAAAATACAATTCGTTGTAACCAATTGAAATTAGATTAGTACATTTATTAATTTATAATTAAAATTAAATATCATAATATTATCAGGATAATAGAATGTTTATAAAATGAAAGGATATTCAAAATATAATTCATTATAACCAACTGAAATTATATTAGTATATTTATTAACTTATTTATTAATTTATAGTTAAAAAACAGATATCATAATATTATCAGGATAAAGAGAACCTTATAAAATAAAAATACATTGAAAAAAAGTGAAGAAACAAAAAATAGATCTCCCAACGAGAGATTAAGTAGAAGAGGATTCTATTTCACCATCACCCTGTGTGATCGTGCTTGTTAAGCCACGATCTGTATAGCTCCTCGATGAAATTCAATGCATCTGGCGCCCACAATGCATCTGCCCCATGCTTTGATAAAACTCTCTGTAGTCTGCAAAATCAATCAATTTAAGTTCATAAAAGAGTACTTATTTTTACTATAGCTATTTATCACATGTGAGCTCCATAGTCACATATTTCCTTATTTTCTCATTTGTTTACTGTATTATTCACATATTTGCTTATTTTCTTATTTATTGACTGTATTATTATTGTGTCCCCCATCATCATTGGCCTTTTTTTTTAACTCGTGTTAAATGTTAAAATTGTACAAAATAATTTGGGGACCACGACCAATACGACAACAGAAGCCATTGTGTTTATTTTGTGTTTAGATTTTACATTGGAGTGACATTTAATGCATGCATGATTTTATTCATCCGCACCTATTCATGAGAATGTCCGTAAGGAGAAAATAGTCTCTTTTGCTCTTTGAAAGCCTAAAATAAATATGTCCAATGATAATTCAAATAAGTATACAACCTGGACTGACTAGATTGGGTTGAGTTTTTGCCTTTTTGGATGGATGTGTTCTAATGCTCAAGTTCAATTTAAACCTGAACTCAATTAATCAACACTTAATTTGGGTTGGGTTTAAATTGAAAGGTCAAGTTATCTTAAATCAACAAAAAAACCAGTAAAATGAGTGATAAATTTAAATATTTATGTCATATCTGAATTGTTTAATCCATTTGATGAACTCCCGAATGGTCGAATGTATTTTGTTATAATATATGTTTCATTTTTTTTTCATTATCTTATCGCAATCGTCCCTCGTTATTTGATCTCTTTTGTTTTTTTCAATGAAGGCCAATTTTTATGTGTTGTGGTTGAAAAAGAGTTTAATTGTTTAAATTGATGTGTTTTCGGAAGTAAAACTCAAGAAGAATGTTATGAACGGTTCTGTGGACAGTCTACACATGTTTTGATTTTTTTTGAAATAGTAAACTTTATATAATGAGTTATATGTTTTTTTAAAAGTATATATATCGTTTCATTTTGAATTAAATGAACATGTTTCTAGCAAATGTAAGACATATATCCCTCACCTAAGCAGTTACATATAGTGGCGGAGCCATGAATTTGTTTTAGTGGAGGTGAAATTTAACTATAATTTTTTTTCCCTAGTCAACAATAATCATATTTAATTTTTCAATCAAATATAAATTTTCATTAAACACAAACATAGTAAAAAAAAAATGGTATTGATAGGTCTATATAAACAACACACATAACAAAAATGTTTAATTATAACTTTAAAAACTAATAAAGAAATTAAAAAATCAAATAATATACAAGTCTCATAGGCAGTTCCAAAGAGATATGGGGGGGGGGGGGGGGGGGGGGGGGGGGGGGGGGGGGGGGGGGGGGAGATTGATAATACAAATAGAAAAGATAAAAAAATCTATCTTGAATAGGTCATTTAATCCTTATATAACTATTAGAAAATTTTAGATCATCACATTCTTCTATAGCCTATACACAATTTTATTTTATTTTTAAAAATAATATACATCATATAATGAGATATATATTTTCATAAAAAATAAATATATCTATTATCTAACCATAATTATTTAAGTTTTGTTCATTTCCTCGTGTGTAACATTTTCATTTTCAATTTTATCTTTAGTTATATTTGAACTTTTATTTATATATTAAGGGTAAGAATGAAAAAAAATCTATTTTTAATATTTTAAAAGATAATGTAAGATATTCATCAAATCTATTTTTAATCTATCTATTTATATTAATGATATATTGAATGGATGGTGGTCAGTCATCGTGCCACATCATCATATTTTTTTGTTATTATTATTTTTTATTAGATTTAGATTGAGATAATAATGGAATATAGATGATAAATAACTAATTTCGGGTCAAATATGAGTTTTAACATTCGATCTAACTTTTCATCTTGCAATAGTCATTTTTAGGAAAAATCTATTTCACAATCATAAGTATGTACTGAATATTATTAATTCTTGATTTTCTTTTATATATATACACCCCTAAAAAATCAGATTTTTACAAAATATCCTTGATTATTTGTTATTATTAATATTATTATTCAAAAGAGTTTAATTGTATATGAACATTAATTTTTTTAATCAATTCGGGCGATATTATTGGTTTGAGAGTTTCAAATGAGATATTTTTATAATATAGGGTTGGTTGAGGGGTATATGGGTAAAAAAAATCATTTTCAGTTGTAACATATATTCTTCTTGTGTAGTTTCATAATAAGTTTTATAAAAGATTTATTTAATTATTATTAAAATTTTCATCATATTGTTAATGTATATATAACATGATATATTATATAATTGAAAATTTTGAGATTACTGATTGTGTGCAAATATTTTTTTTTATTTTCACGCACGTCATGCGTTAGAGAAAACTAATATATATATCTCTCATTGAATTGTATTGATTCATTTACAAAAAATATGAAAAATTTCTAGCAAGATAAAGACATATACCTCATTTGACAACTATATCAAGGTATATGCGACTACGGATTTAATAAAACTGTAATGATGACCATGCATAATAGCTTAGATAACTATTTTCTACCTAGCAAATTATCCACGATTAAATGACAACTAAAAAATAAAATTATATGCACCACTTTTATAGATATCAATATTAAACAATACAATCAACAATTAGAAATAAAAATCAACCTATCATACCTAATTAAACTTAATCATTCTACGACAAACTAAACCAAATTATATGAATTAGTCCCAAAAAATAAGTGGGGGCAACTGCACCCATTGAGCCCCATCTGGCTTTGTCCGTGGTTACATACCTCGCTAGACGGCTATGGAGGTATATGAACAGTCCGCACGGACTGCATGTATCACATGTGTAATTTTTCTTAAGTTTATTACTTAACATGTATTAATTATTAAAGGGAAGTGACCCAAATTTTATTTTCTTTTTTGCTCTCCACTAAATTTAACAATCACTCATTTTTATTTATTCAAAATTTAATATTTCAAATCAGATGTATATAAATTATAAACATATTTGAAGATTTTAAAATTAGATTTAAGTAAATCATGTAAATATATTAAAATTTTAGTGATTTAAAATTGAAGATATTCGTAAATCTATCACAATTGAATTTCACAAATATTTGTTACATTATTTTTTGGAAAAATATATATTACATGATATACAAATTTGTTCCATATAAATTTTATCTATATTCTATTTTTTTTATCAATATTATAGTTGTGTATTATACATTTAGATCCACATGCATTTAGTGTGTGTATAAAAGCAGTTAATCAAGACATAAGAAGAAAAGTTATATCATGTGCCATGGATGCGCACGTGGAGTCCTATTCTTATAAGGCTTTTGGATGTGAGTTTTCAAAAATTATGAGTTTACATTGATCTGATTTTCCTAAACCCGTTTTAAGAAAAGAAAGTTACAAATACATTTTTATAAATGTCTACAGACTAGTTTTTTCATAACATGTGAAGAGACGGCTTCCTACAAACTCAATTTTAAAGACAAATATAAATTTCTAAATGCTCATCCAAATGTCCCTTTAGTTATTGATTCCTATGTGAAGAGGGGTTGGTGGTCGAAGAGACACACTTAAGGGTCCCCTCATGCATTATTGACGTTATTTCAAGAGAGGTTGCAAAAGAAAAGAGAGAGATATGATTGACATTTCAACAACATGAACACAATACTTAGGGCTGCAACTTGGGTTGGGTTGAGCCCGAACCCAACAGGTTGAGCTCGATTTTTATATGGGTTGGGTTGTAAAAATCGGGTTCGGGTTGGGTCAACAAATCGGGTTGGGTTCGGGTTGGCATCACTCACAACCCGACCTAACCCGAACCCGGAATATCGTGACCATTCAATCTCAAGCTATCTAATCTAGATCGTCCAAAAATTAATAAACCCTACCCACAGATAACCCTGGCCGTTAGTCCCTCTCTCCCTCGAACCTCCTCCTCCTCCACGGCTTCGACGAAGACGACTCCTCCCCCTACGACGTCGTCTCTTTTTCCCCTCTTGATCAGATCTGTGACGGATCGGACGATGAGGCCTCCGTCGATTGGCGGCCGTCCATTCCTTCCCCGACGGTGATGCTCCGCGATCTGCTAGATCCGGATGGTGGCGATTTGTATTTGTTTCGGATCCGCCTATGAAGAGGGTGGAGGAGGTTGTCGATGCGTTCTCTGTCCGGGGAATCACGAGTTCATCGACGTGATCGTCGGACCGGTTGGGGTGGTGGTGATTCGAGGAGGTATGTTGTGGATCTGGACGGCGGAGTACGGGAGGGTGATGGAGGCGATGCTGAGGGGGGTGCTGGTGGTGGTGGCTGCGGAGGGCGGTGAGGGCCGTGGAAGAGGCCGCGAGGAGGTCGATGAAGGTTGGTCGGGTTGACGGGTTGATTTATTTAATTATGGGTTGGGTTCAGGTTAGAGCAATCCGGGTTGAAAATCGGGTTGGGTCGGGTTAGGGTTGAGTAGTTTGTATTTCAGGTTGGTTTCAGGTTGACCCCAACCCGAACCCAACTTGCCCGAGTTGCAGCCCTAACAACACTCCAACTCAATAGATCAGATGGAAATAGAGGTGCAATTGATTTTTTTTGTTTAAGTCAATAGACTTTTTGTTTTAGTTCGGGTATAGATTAAAAAATTAATGAATCGATTTAATTTGATTTAAGTTAAAAAAATCAAAACAACTGCATTGAAATGAACTACATTTAAACCAATTATTATTTATATTAAATATATGAGTGTTGTTACATATCGTTTTTTTTTCTAGCCCCAATTAAAGTCTTATATGTGTCGAATGAAAATTATCAAAGCATATACTCACATTAATGAGGTATATAATTTAATAGAATTTTTTCACGTTTTCTATAGATGCATCTGTATATTTTGTTGAAGCGTATGCTTCATTTTTTTTATATAAAAACATGTATCTCATTAAATGGAATATACCATTTAAAAAAAATTCAAATCACATGTAGATTGGAATTGGAACTGAAAAATAGATTATACGTGTATCATTATCCTAAATGTATTCATTAAAACCATTATTTTTATAATAAAAATCCAATAATAGAACTCGCTAATCTGAAGATTTTATGTCATCCCCTCTTTTTGGTTATTCTGTTATAGTGATTGGCACAATTACATATTTGAAGCATTTTTTTCATGGGACCGGATCCAGTCAGGCCTAGATTCGGTCAGTATCGAACTAGACAATGTGAAAATCGAAATGCATAACTTATAAATCGAACTGCACAATCAATTGTTGGGTATATATTTCACTCTCTTATTGGATCTAATCAGCTATTGAAGAAAATATGAACTCTTAAGTATCATCAACTATTTCACTCTTTTTCTTATAGATTGTATAGATTTATTGTTTTCTTCATCTTGTAGTCTTGTTTATATAGAAATTTAATGATTCACTTTGGTTCAGCTTGGGTGAGACAAATGATTTCATTTCAGTTTGTGGTTTTACCACTTCGATTCCAACTTTGATTTGGTTCATTTTTGGTAGGATATGATGATAAAAAAAATTTTATATTGGAGGGACCCCCGTGGTTGACTTTACGGTCAAGCTGAGAAGGCTACATTTACATGTTTGTCCTGGTCCCATGGAAAATTTCTTTCAAATTATTGCCAATAAATAGGTGGGTGAGTCAGCGCAAATACTCAAACTCAAGACCTATCGATAACACCGCTAAGCTCTGAATCATTATGCTATAACCACTGGGGACGTGATGATAATTTTGTTCAATAAAGCTTCACAATATACTGAACCAAACCAATCATTGTACATCTTTAGATGCAATAGTAAATGAATTTAACTCATGCCCAAAAAGTCATGAGACCCAACTTAATCTTTGTTATTAGCGCGCAATACAATATCATGTCCAGACTTATATGCAGCTTGATCCGTGGTCCTCATTAATTTTTAAAAAAATATGCAATTGTTAATTAAAGTACATATGATTATAAAAAGTGTAATGTATACATTGAGATATACTAATGTAACTTTTTATTTTACAAAAATAAAAAAAAATAATTTTGATACACTTATGATAGTGTAGTACGACATTGTATAGATGGCTGGGATATCATTTCTAGGATGCAATCAAGGCTGTAAAACAGACTGAGTCGGCACTGAATATAATAACTACATATATAAGATGGAAAAATCAAAATAAAAAGTTACACTTAATCTATTTTATAACTATATATATATATATATATATATATATATATATATATATATATATATATATATATATAGGAGTGATTAGGTGCGGCGTCGATCACGGGTCCATCGCATCGAATGGTCAGATGCGATTCACATCGACCGTCGGATGCGATGGACCCACGATCGGACGATTCACGTCGAACCCCCCCCCCCGGACCGCACGCCGCACGTAATCACTCGGGTATATATATATTAAAATTTTATGTCTCATTAGATGATGTATATTATTTTTTTAAAATAAATAAACATGCGGACTATATTTGGGGTTGAAAACGAAATTGAATCTACCATTTTTCAAATGAAAAATGTAAGACAAGATTTTAAAACAAAACACACAAATGAATTAATGCATTTTGATCCACTTGATTTTTACAAGCCATAGTTCTCTCCTGTAATATGACATGAGCCATTGTATCATGACTAGCCACAAATAAAATTAATTATTGTCCAGTTATTCTTGTGATGTTAAATATTTGTACAAAACCATTATAATTATATATCATATGACTAGTCATATATTCAAATGAAAATCAAGACTCAACATCTCCACCAAAACTTTCATCTAGAAGTTCTTGAATTTGGACAAAAACTGAATGAAAAATAAAATAAGGAAAGGTTGATTCCCTTATTTTCCCTAAATAAGCCAATGTAGTTATTAGTCTAAAATTAGATAAGTAGTGAAAGAGATCTACTACACATAATATCAATTCCTTAAAAGGGCTAATGAATTACTATCTTTAAGCATTACTTTTCAATTTTATGTCTTTTTATGACGAGCTAAATTTGATCTTTTTTAAAAGATCCTAAATCACATAAAATATTGCTTAAATCTATTGTCTATGGGGATTAACTTTTTGCAAAGATAGGATTTAATATTCAGATTAGAATCAAATGTACAACTGACTAGAAAAACAACTACTATAATTATGAACTAATCTCAATGTGACTTGCACATGCTTCATCTGGGTTTAGTATAACACATACAATAGTTGAAATGCAATAACTTCCATTGTAGATGTTAGAATAAACAGGTCGGACACCTATGATAGGCCGACCCGCCAGGTCCATTTTGGAAGTGAAATGGATAGGATGTGACAGTTTTTTGTGAATAGTCACACCTATTGGCATCTCTCGATTCCTTCCCTTTTATCACAATAGATGATCACAAAGAACGAACATACGAAGCATACACAGAAGAAAAACAAAAGAAGGGTTCTCGAGTTGTAAAAATGAGTGAGAAGTCCAAATATATTTTGTGATTCCTCATCACTTGTGAAACATTTATTCATCTTCAAAAGAGAACCCATTTCCGCTACGAATATCAAGAGAATATCAAGAGGTAACCCGAATTTTGATCTATATGATTCTTCAGTAGCCGAATGAGGAAATAATTTAATTGAACATATCATACACTTTCTTTTGTTTCATGATGTTAAGAGTCATTTTGTAGAGCTCATTTTACAAAATCATCCATACATGTTGTGATTTTTTAAGATACATATTCTATCAAATGAATTGCATTCTCATTTTATGTTTGGTTGTGAGGTTAAAACGCTTTGATTATTAAAATCATGCATTTCAAACTCTGTTTTGAAAAATGTTGTTCTGTTAAATTTTCAATCGCATTTGAGAATCTTATGTGTTTCAAATGCACAATCTGTTCAACCCCAATCCAAACATGGCCTTAGTGGATTAATTGTAAAGTGTGGACTACAAAACAGATTGCATGTGCTGGCGCTTTTTTATTTTACCTCAAGTCACAGTTGCATAACCCGAACAAAATTAAAATTGTTATATATCATATTAATCATTAATATCATATTAATTAGTATCATATACAAAGATTTGAGGTAAAATGATTAGTATAATAAACATATTAATATATCATATTAATTATGAATTTTATTTTGACGAGCATTATGTACAATTGAATAGTAGTACCAGATTAAACAAACATTGGTTAATGTTTGTAAGCACATTTGAAAAATAAGACTTTGAATAAAATGATTTAAATAAACTCTGATTCTTAAAAAATGGATTTTTTGGCTTTTTAAAAAGAATTGTTTTTCTTTCTTTAAATCTATTTGATAACACATTTGAATTTTGTATTTAATTAAAAACAGAATCGCTCCCTAATCGTGTTACTAAACCGAACCTAAAAGAAAAACTCTTACAAGAAAACAAAACACTACCCCCATCTTCCAAAACAAAATGCCGGCTCCTAAAATCGACATTTCGAGGGACTCGTCCTGATGCTTATCCCCCAAAAAGAGCATATCCTTTAGCTTAACAAACAACCAACCAAACGGGCCGGCAAAAAAGACCCATTAAAAAGGAGAAAAGATCGGACGTCGCTATCCAGAGGTCCCACCGCACGGGACCGTTGGATAGCGTGCCTATCCCGTACTCTCCACATCACCATCCGTATCCCCTTCTATTTTTCTCTTTTTCATTCTCCACGCCTTCTTCTATTTTTCTCTTTTTTCATTCTCCACGCCTTCAACGCTCATTCACGTGTTTGCCTCGGTTAAATACCAAGATCTGGAGAGAGAGAGAGACCGTCGGAGAGGAAGCCATGGAAGAAACCGCCGCCAACCGCCGCTTGAGAGCCATCCAGGACCATATCTCCGCTTCCTCCGCCGCCGCCGCCGGACTGATCGAAGCGAACGCGACCGCCGGTGAATTCGTCTCTGGTACGTATTATTTTTTTTTTGGAGATTTAGGGATTCTGTATTTTTAATGGAGTTTGTTTCGCTTTTATGTATCACGGATTCTCTCTGCCTTTTTTTACGGTCGCTTTCTCTGTATTCGAGTTGGACGAACCTTTTTATTTATCAATATTTTGGGGAGTGGTGGGAAGACTTTTATCGCCTGTCCAATCGAATGCTATGTTTCCTCTTTAAAGGATTTCATCAGTTGACACCGATAAGAAAAGGATGAGAATCTATTGTGAATTGTTTATTTGTTCGTGTTTTTTTTTTTTTTGCATGAGATTCTGTTTCGGTGAGGACCGGTTCAATTGAATTGCATGACATTGTTTATGAAAAAAAAAAGGTTATTATGTCGATTGGTTGGTTTGTAATTTTACCGGACTGGGCATGGATTCACCGGGAGAGGAGTATAATCTGATAGATTGGTTGTTTTATGCTTTATAGAAGATCATTAAATACCTTTTGTGTACAATACAACTTTTTTTTTTTTGCTTTTTTTTTTCTTTTATTTTGATCGGGCCAATAAAGTCTGATATAAAGATAAACGGAGATAGTGATTGTAAATGCGGAGATTTGTCCGAGACTGTTCATGCTTCTGTTGGAGCATATGTTGGAGATCCCTGTCTCTGCATGCCCTTCCATAAGTCTGAGGCTCTTCGATGGATATTTTTCCTTGGGTTACTAGGTGGGTGAATCCGAGACTAATGTGGAGTGACTTGTTTGATTTGGAGGTGTTAAGAGCTTCTACGTTGAATAGTAACTTAAGTCGGTGAAAATCACTCTTTATTAGTTGTTACTTTTGCTGGACAAAATCTTTCCTTGACATCATAATTGAAATTGTATCATCAGTCATCCGATGTGTATAGACCGTGACATTACAGAATACAGAGGAATTATATGTTGGAGTTTGGTGCCATCAAATGATAAGTATGGCTACTAAGTCTGGATGGTACTTCCTAGATATCTCATAGCAGCTACAAAGTCTAAATTGTAAAGTCTGAACAATGGAAATTCTGTAAAGGAATTCTCTTGTTCGCTAGTACGCTTCTCAAACATATCTTTTTGTGTACTTTGGCAACCTTTTCTGCACGATTTTCATATTTTGCATATACCAACCACTGCATATAGACATGCGGCCTGATATGCGGGCCCAGGCCCGCATATGCGGTTTGCATTCGCATATGTGCCTCATAAGTGGGAGCACAAAAATTGAACAAAAAATGGTTTTTCTTTTCTTTTCTCCGTATTAGTTGATCCGAGTCAACTGACTGGAATAATTGTATTTTAATGGTGGACTCAGTGGTGTAAATTATTTGGTCATCATAAACATAGAAATCACAATTATCAGTAATGACTACATGGTTTGAGGATCCATTCTTTTCAATTGATTCCTAGTTTCTAATTAGCTAATAAGTGATTCCAGAGGTATGATTTTTTTTATTAATAAAATTATATAACCGCATATACACCTGCATACTGCATAATCTTTGTGATACCCCAGCCACATGTAAACCACATACTAATTTCCTAACACTGGCACTAACAGAATAATACACAGCTAGTATAGGTATGAAATATTATGTTTGTGGATTCAAGTATTTGTTTTATTTAGCTATTTTGATGTTTGAATAGATCAAAGTTGCCTTAATCTGATGTGTCTATATACTCAGCTTCCCTCATTCTTGTAGCTCCCTGTTTAATTTAACAGAAATCTATTCCATGTATTTCCTTTTTAATGTGCGTCGAAAATATTGGAATCTGTTTCTATTCTTCTCTAACATGACAGATTGACTTTCACTAAGGATTTGCTCGCTTGGTAGGCAGCATAATCCAGTTAAGAAATTCTTTTACATTTTTCCTGTTTGAGGGATATACTAAACTCTGATTTGCTTCTTTCTCATCCATTGTATTCAGCACAGGGACTTAGTGTTGTTCTTCCTGAAAAATTGCAAACTGGAAAGTGGAACGTATACAGGTTTTTTTTATATATTTTATGTTATGGTTTTCTGCCTTCTTTAAAGGCATCTGGATCAACTGCTTGTCATCTGCCAGGTCTGCACACTCGCCTCTAAAGCTTATCGATAGATTCCCTGACCATCCGGATATTGGAACTTTGCATGATAACTTTGTGTAAGGATCTCTCTGTTTTCTAAGCGACTTTAAATCTTTATACAGTTAACCACAGTTGAGCATCTTGTTCAATTGGAAGCGGCTTTGTTGTGCAAATGTGCCATCTTGCATTTAATTATAACAAGCCTACAATCTGGGAATTAAAAAAAAGAACATATTTTTCTTATGTTTTCTCCTTGTCTTGTTTGTTCTTTCTCACATCAATGGCTATCATGGCATGGGCTTATTTATATGCATAATTCTATTAAAAAATATGCACATGTGGAGGTAGACGAGTGTTTATGTATAACTATATTAATCCACTACTATTACATTTGTGTGCCATAGATATGTACTCTTATCCTTGATCCAGTGTGTAACTTGAAGAAGTCACGGCAGTCCATCCCCAGTAAGCATAGTAAATGTCAATATGGTCAGTAAACCATTAAACACATGAAATTGATTAAAACCTTTCCAAAAAAAAAAAAAATGTAGATAATTGTCTAATAATTATTTAAACATCTAATTAAGCACTCATAAAACAGTGAAAAATGTCATCTGCTTACTATGGATGGGTGGCTGGTTGAAACTCCTCTTGGACATGGATAATTTTTTTAAGCTAGGAGCATCCATGTTATACCTATTTGTTAGTTAGATTAGTTTGAGTGCCTTGAGACTGATCCAACACCTTACATCTGATTGCCTATTAGGCGTGCTGTTGACACCTTCCGTGACTACAAATATTTGGGAACAAGAATTCGCGTTGATGGAACAGTTGGGGAGTAAGTTCTTTTTAAACTAAGATTATGAGCCATGAGATTTTTTTTATTTACTTTATTTAATTATTTTACCGTCTATGCTGAAAGGTATAAATGGATGACATATGGAGAAGCGGGCACCTTCCGGACAGCAGTTGGCTCCAGCCTTGTATACTATGGGATACCAAAAGTATATTTCATTTTATTAATCTCTTTTATATTTCTGGGCATTGGCCACATCTTATGCATGTAAAGCTTGATGATCGAGAAATGTGGATGCCTTTATTTGAAAAGAGAACCTGCTGATAATCTATTTTATCCTTTATTCCTGAACATCTTTTCTGTCCTTTTCTTCCATCTTGGACAGGGATCATGTATTGGCCTATATTTTATCAACAGACCAGAGTGGATCATTGTTGATCATGCTTGTTCAGCATATTCTTACGTTTCGGTTCCTCTATATGACACCCTTGGTAGTTATTAGGCTTTTCCAAGGTTATTTGATCAATAATCTTTTTTGTTGTATATGATAATGATCATGAGTCTTAAAATCTCTGCAGGGCCAGATGCAGTTAAATATATTGTGAATCATGCTTCTGTACAAGCTATTTTTTGCGTACATCAAACATTGAATATTGTAAGTTCATTCCTCTCTTTTTTTTTTTCCCTTTGATTTGCTCTATGTGAAATGTTATGTATAAGTGGCTGGCTTTCTAAGAATCCTTGTCCTTCATCTGTTGTATCCTCAAGATATGTCCATCATAGGACCTGTGTTCCAATTTCTGTCCTCATGCCAAATTTGGTTATGGGTTTCAAGTTACTTCAATGATTATTTTTCCTTGATCAATCATTTCAAAGTGACATAAATTTCCATTAAAACACAGAAAAATTTGCTAATTGGAAAGCAATTTTGATTTATATTTTAGAATGAAATTTTCTTTTTGTTGAGTTATAGCATACAATGCAACCAATGGTATGATTGCTATGTCGAATCTACAGTATAGTCTAGAAGATCTTTGAATTTGTGGATGGAAATATATGCTTTTATTAGGAACACGTCATGTATTGTGCTTGTGCATCTTTTGTGTGGATGTGCTTAAACGGTGATTTTTGGAAACCAGATAGTAATGTGCTTAAACGGGGATTTTTGGAAACCAGATAGTCTGATTCCAATCAGTCTGTGTTTAACTCAGTTCACTCAATACTAATTTATTGTCATTATTATGATATTATTTGTATCCTCTCTTCTTTGAGTATTGCATCGGCGGCATCGCTGTGTTGCATACGAGGCACACATGATGAGTGAACATTTTTGCAAACAAGTTTTTAGAGGTGCTTTTATTGTACAAATGCTGACCTCCAAGACTGATGTACTGAAACATAGGCTGTAATAGCACTCCTCATGTTATGCAGTTTCTATGATGTGCAATTTCTCTCTCAATGAAGACTTTTTACTTTAAAATTATTTTTCTGTCAATTATGATTGCATTTATTTCTATCTGAGCATTGAATTTTATTTGTAATTTGTTATTCTTTCTTGATCCATTTACTGGAATTGAATGTATTAAGCTTGTAGTTGTATGATATGCACCCCACTGTATCACTACGATGCATGAAAGCCATTCGTAAATGTTCCACCTAGCTTTGTCATGTGCAATAAATGCATGTATCTGGATTTAATTCCAATTTCCATTTGTGTAATATTTTAATCATTACAAGCATCTTTCTTTTGATCCATTGTAGTCTGACACAAATAGAATTTTGAGTTTTAAAATCCAGCCATATTGTTTTATTAAATTAAATATATTAAGCCCCTGTTTGGATACAGAATATGACTTGTTCGTGAGTATACAAATATTCCGGCATAAGTGAGTATAAATAAGGATAAAGTGATTTTGTGTTTTGAATTATTCTCATTGGGAAATGTAATAATAATTTTTTTGTTGTTCGGGTAAAATGTGAATAAAGTATGAATAATGATTTATAAAAGGTGAAAAAATAATGATAGTTGATTTGACAGGTGATTTATTAGAGGTGTGACAATTGATTTTACAGTGGACCCACATATTCTTTGAATGGAATAACCTGAAATAATTTTAATTCCAGGGGTTGATTGGAATCTATATACTAATTTATTCCGACATAGTTTATCATTGGGTATTCCCTGCATCCAAACAACCAAAAACACACATTCTGCTTTATTCTTACTTATTCCCTGGGCTATTCCATATCCAAACGGTGGCTAAGAGTCTTATCTTAGAATTTGCGGTGGATTTTATATTTTCTTCTCTTCTAATTAATTGAGATAATTTTATATTTATTTTATCTTTTGCAGAATACCAATTAATCAAATCTATTTATGTCATCCAGATTGCGATCATGTTAACTATATTTAATCAATCTTGCTCAAGCAATCACACATAATCAATCAAACCACGTAACATAGATTTAAAAGGAAAAACTCTATGAGGGAAAAGCTTCGGACCTGCAAGATAGATCCTCATGAGAAGATAAAAGTAAATGAAGTCTTTACAACTTGATGCTCACGACTCACGCCACAATCTTCCCTTGATCAATCTTTCGGGTTGGCTCATCAATCCTTCGTCCTCCAAGTTGTGAAGCGACTCTGGCTCTGCTGCCCATGGACCTTACCTCCTGTGAATTCATTTTTTTCTCAATGTGATTCTCTTCCAGTCCCACAAAACCCTCCTGATCCTGTCTTCTCTTCTATTGTGAGTCCGTTTCAACAAATCAAATGATCCTACCTGGATCAATTAATTTCTCAAGCTTAAAGGGATGTGGTGGTGGATGAATTTTCCAGTGTTGTGATGTGAAAAATATGAACTCAACAAGAGAGGCTTAGGTTAGGTTTTCTATGATTCTAGGGTCTAAAAATATGCATCCATCCTTGGTTTTCACTAAGCTAATATTAGTATTTATAGTTAGGTTATGATAAAACTTGAATTAGAAAATTTCTTTCAAAAGTGCCCTGAAAAACCAATTCATACTGACGATCCATCAGATTCATCCAGATGAACCTTGTACGGATATGATCCGAAGTTAGCGGGATATGCAATTATGCCAAATCTTAAATATTTAATAATTCATTGATGCAATTTTTTCACAATTATTCTACGATGGTTGATTGGAAATTCATCCATCAATTATACGAGTAAGTATACTCAATCTCTTCAATTGTACAATCAAGTTGAAATATGCAGCAAATTCAATATTATCTTTCCTACATCAATAGAGCTACAAAGTTGCAATTATTTTTTCATCACTTCAGTACACTCATGGCATTGGGTTTTAAAATAAGCAGAGTTCCGTAGAATTGACACACACACACACATATATCATTCTCGTGCTGATATTATTTCAGCATTTCTTATGTTCTCTTCTGAAATTTGCAGTTATTAAGTTTCTTGTCGGACATGCCATTTGTGCGGCTTATTGTGGTATGGAAATTTAATCAATAAATCATTGTTTCGATTGGGAATCATAATTTCTTGTCTCCATTGCAGCATTCATCCTTTCTCTTTATTGACAGGTGGTTGGTGGCACAGAAGATATTATACCATCACTTCCATCAACAAGTGGAATTGAGATAATATCTTATTCAAAACTTATTGATCAGGTACTTATATCCTTTGTTTGGAAGAAAATTCGAGACTTATATCTTAAATGGTTTTTTTAAAGAAGTAATTTTTCGGAAGAGAAATAGAGATCACTGATTTTAATAAACCAAAATGAAAGCCCCCTGAACAAACGAAATTAAAGAAAGAAAAGAAAAACAAACGAATAAGAACACATACAAAACAACTAACAATTACAATTTAACCCACTGAAGAAGCGCCAACAATTCTCGTACAGGAGGGGTTGTTTTTAGAGAAGTATATATTGTTGGATGTTGTTTGCTTGGTCATTTTTAGCATGAAGGCTGTTTTAGTTTTTTCTAAATCCCATACTTCCTACAATGTGCATGTTTTTTTCTGGGAATAGTACTATTGATAGTATCTATGAAAAGTTCTATGCACTGCTTCAGTTTGTTCCACAACAACATGCTAGTTTATTCTGTTTCTTGGTTACAAAGCACTCAATTGAAACTGTATGAACTGCTTTGGATGACTCTTATTCTGCCATGCTTAGGTTTGAGCAATTTAAATTTATATTTTGGACTTTTTTAATTAAGGGTGGGGGGGTTACCAGTTACCACCAACTTGTATTAATGAATAAAAAAAAGGAAAACAGGAAAGAAAAAGGGAGAAAAACAGAGCCACTCCTCATAAAATCATCTTGCTACATGTTTGCCATTTTTAAAAGGAACATTTCAGCCCCACAATAATGTCTTCCCCAATACTTGAAAGGAGAGAAATCTTGATATGGAATGCTATCTTTGAAAAAAAATTCACTCTTTCCCAATACCCTAGTACACAGTAGGAATAAGGATACTGATTTGAGATATCTTGGTTGGACAGCTTCTGTCGTCTTTTTTTTTTTGACTTTTACCTTTCTCCCAAAGTTGTTCTAGCTTGTTGGAACCCCTGTTTATATTAGTGCGCGCTCCCTTAAATTCTACCACACAATTTTCTAGTACGAAGATAAGTAATAAATAGGTGATATCCATCCTAATTCTTGCACATTTCGCAAGAGCTATCTCCTCACAAGTCTCCCTCTCTATTTCTTTTCCTTTTTTTTAAGATTCCTTGTGGAATGCTTGAGAAAATGGAGAAATAAGAGGGTTTCTATGGTGTGGCAATAATCAAAGCAGAAAAGGTCCTCATTTGGTGAAATGAAATCAATGTAGGGTTAAGAAGGATGGGGTATGAGGGTTCTTGATCTTAACAACATGAACAATGTCTTGTTGGGGAAATGTTTATTGACTTATAGTGGACCTAAATTTCCTTTGGGCTAGAGTTAATCAAGAGAAGTGTTATTCATGATCATTAGACTTTCGGTGATTTCTCATCATAGAGTTTCTCTTTCGATGTTTTGGAAGATTATCCTTTATGTGGCTAATGAATTACAAGAGGAGATCCAATTCCATCCTGGAAATGGGGTGGCCATCCGGTTTTGGAAGGATTGATGGCTTCATGATTCATCACCGTCCCTAATCTTTTTAGGGTGGCATTGGATGAAAATGTTCTTATTCGTAATGCCTTTACATGCGATGACAATTCAATCATTTGGTTCCCTCGGATTCATGATGAAGTTGGCTTGGAGGTTGATTTGAATTTGGAGAATGAAGATACAGTTAGTTGGAAATATTATCTCTAACACTCTGGGTTAATAAAGTCCTTCTATATACAGCTTAATAAATATGCTACCCAAGATATTCTAACCATTCGGTACAGAGCTTAATAAATATGCTCCTCAATAAATATCCTCAAGATGTAGATGCAGTTCAGAAAAATAAAGATGTTGATAATGGGCCTACAACTTGGCTCGATCATCAGCGAATGTGTTGAGCATTACAATGTCTGGGCTGTGCCTGTAGGCCTTTTGGCATCCTGGCATTGGATCTGACTGTGTGCCAAACTCAATGGACCCTAGTGTCTTAAAGTCAAAGTAGGAATTAAGTGTGAATAATTTACGTACTAAAGCTTGATCGTAATTATCTGTGAAGTGATTTGGATTGGTTTAGGACTCACTTAGGAATGCTTTGAAACTTGTTTGAGACAAGGCAAAAGGACGTTCAGTTCTAGCGGTGTTTTGGATGTTCCCTGAGTATGTAAGCTTTGTTGTTTTCTTGTTTTGGCATTACCTATTGAAGGTAAATCATTTTATTCAACTCTCATAAAATTTCATTGTAGGGTCGTAGTAATCTTCAAAAATTTTGCCCTCCAAAACCAGAAGATATTGCTACAATATGCTATACAAGTGGCACAACTGGCACTCCAAAGGTATTGCCTTAAGGTTTATTAAATGACTTGCTATGCTGCTATGACTTTCCTGAATGCTGATGGTTTTCATCGTATTCTGTTTATGGAAAGGGTGTTGTGTTGACTCATGGAAATTTGATTGCAAACGTTGCTGGTTCAAGTATCAGTGTTAAATTTTATCCATCAGACATGTGAGTTTTTATTTTATTTTTTTCCTTTTGTTTTTGGTCATTTTTATTTCCCTTCTTTTGTCTATATTTTTGCTGCCTAGAAGTTTCCTTTCACAGTATGTTTGAAATTCTTTTTACTTTGCAGCTATATATCATATCTTCCTTTGGCTCACATATATGAGAGGGCCAACCAAATTGCAATGATCTATGGGGGGGTTGCTGTTGGCTTCTACCAGGGGGTATGTGTCTAATGACATATTTTTAATCATTGTGGTCATTTCACTGTATTATCTTTTGAAAACATATTTTTTTAATTTATTGTAATCTACTGTCGGGCTGTCAACCTCCAAAAGTCGCTCATGATTTCACTTATTTGAGATTATTGGACTTTAAATCAGAACCATTTGAAATTGGAGACAACCTTTTTTCTTTTTTCTTTTGAAAATAATTGGAGACAGCTGATTTCTCTATATTCAAAAGGATTGTAGTATGTTTGCACGTTTCTTCTCTGATGCTGGAAATATTCTATGTTGGTGTTCTTATGTTAGTGCAGTTTTTTTTTGTGAAAGTTTTATGGGTGAAAAAAGTGGGAGCACACCACTTGAATTATAAAATGGATTTATAGCTCCTGAAACAAGAAAAGAGGAGATGAAGAACCTGCGCAACAAAAAAAAAAACAAAACAAAAGCAATACAAATGAGGCTTTTCACTACCTTGTATATTCATCAAATCCCTGCCCCACTTGATATTTAGAGACAGCCCCAAGATGAATTTCCCCCAATCCCTAAGAAGTAAGTCAATTCTGCTCAAGTGTTCTCCATGTAGGCCATCCTCTTTTTCAAAATTCTTGTTTCTTTTGAGCAGATTTTCCAACAATCATGAAGTACTATTGATTCCTGAAATGAATTTTAAATTCGAGCTGATATTTATGACAATCTAGATATGATTTTGTGCTTATAGAGGGCTCATTTTATGTTCTAAATAAGTTACACCCTCTAGCTTGAGTAATGAATGTTTTTATTGATGATATCTTCATTTCATATATATGTTGCCTGAGAATTTAAAAAATCACAGATTGGGAAGGGTCTTCTAGAAAATTATTTAAGAATATGCATGAGTTGTATTATTTCGTATTGATTTTTTTTCCGTGATACAGAGGGTCGGGTTTGAGACCTCACCCATATAGGTATGTAGCTTATATTTTTAGACCTTCTGTTAGATACCAACCAATACAAGTCAATATGTCAAAAGATAATTTTGATGCATTAGGTAAGGATTTCAAGTGTTTTTCTCTTTCCAAATTTGCTTATAATTTTATTTGGATTCTGATATGATTTTGGGGATAGTTATTCAGTGTATTTTTTGGGATAGTTATTTAGTGTATTATTGTACTTTTTTTTTTGGTTTTTTGGGAGTGGGGAATGAAAGTTGGAAGCACATCTTTGATTAATAACAGAGGAAGCTCCTTCAGGAAGGACACATAATGTCTAGCCTCCAAGAAAAGGGAGAATGTGTCCCCTCAGAAGGCAAAAGGGAGGTAGGGAGGGTTATATTTCCCAGTCCACTACACAATCAAGAAAGTCTCATCCCTATTCAGCGCAATGTCACATGTGCTCACATTTTGAATTCTCCAGGCCCAAGGCTGCTGAGCAACTCTTCTAATGTGTTCTTCCTATGCTATACTATGTTCTCCTTGTATATATTTTCTAAACATCATTTTATGCATGTGTATTACATCGTGTTTGGATGATGCCAAGATTCTACACAAGTGTTTGTTTTGGGAATTGACTAATCTCAGTGACTTCATAGATTGTGTCTTTCTCAAGTATCTCAATATATTGAGTTTTTTTTTTTTTTTGGGTAAAGGCGGGTTCGACCCCTCGACCTGTGTATTGAGATTTTTGTTCATAAGGGTATTGTGTTAACTGTCATGGAGTATTGTAAGTTTTAACATCAGAAGAACACACTTTTATCATAAAGCCCAGATATCTCTCACAAATGTCAAGGAATTATTGCTAGCACTACCTGTATCATTTCAGGTCATATGATTTTCTTTGTGGAATTTATTGATCTTCCACTTGTACTCATCATCACAGTTTATATGCAGGAAATTTGAAATTGTTGGATGATATGGCAGCTCTCAGACCAACGATCTTTTCCAGTGTACCACGACTTTACAACAGAATTTATGCTGGGTAATGTAATTCTGCAAATATTCTATGATCCTTTTGCTGGAGACAGTGACTTAGAAGCTTATTTTTGTCTACAGGATTATGAATGCTGTAAAGACATCTGGGGTCTTAAAACAAAGGCTATTCAATACTGCTTACAATGCCAAGCTGCATGCAATAGTGAATGGTATGGTCGGTTTCTTTCTTGTTTATTAGATGATAATAGATCCACATATGTATTATCCCTTACGTTTCTGAAAATAGTGGTAGCTAATTTAATGTGATCTCCTAACTGTAGTGCAAGTAGTAGCAAAATAATGTAATCCATGTTTTAAATCTGATTGTTTCAATGATTAGATTGAGAGTCCTTTTAATTTTTATCTACTCCATGGGGATGGTCATATAAGCTCAAAATAATTTTTTGTGTGTGTGTGTGTGTGGGGGGGGGGGGGGGGGGGGGGGGAGTTGTTTCAATGAAGCTTTCAAAAAAAAAAAATTATAGTTGCCAGATGAGATTTGCAGGCTAAGAAAACACTATATGGCCTTTTGCAATCACCAAGGCCATGGCTTGAGATGTTTAGTGGACCAGTGAAGAAATTAACTATGCAAAATGCCAGGTGGATGATTTCACTTTCTTCATTAAATGAGCTATTGATCTTTTTGTCAATATAGATGATATTGTAGCGCTCCTAATGTTTCTGATCAGATTCAAACGAAGATTTGGATCCTTTACAATCTTTTGTTGGGAATGAATCTGTTAGTTCCTAAAATGGCATCTTCACATCTCAAAAGAAATGTGTTTTAGATCTGTTGGATGATAGAAAAATTTGGTATCCAACATGCCGATACTCCCACGCCCAACTTTAAAGTTGGACAAGCTTATAGGAATGCCAGTTATTCTTTACCGTCCAGCACTCTCTGACTGAAAACATGGTGGCTAAACATTCACAAGGGAGAAGGCTTCAGATTGAGATTGATGGTTGGGGTAGGGCTTCAAATCGTGGATGATGAGGATGTTCAAAATTGCATCCACATGGTTGCTATTTTTAAGGGATGTAGGGGTGTGGTAGAGATTTTGTAGAACAAACCTTTGTAACTAAAAAAAATTACAACTATATCTCTGCTGCGATTACAAAAACATCCCTGAGGCCTTTAATTTGAAATCTAAATTTACAGGTTCACAACTAGGTCCTTAAGGTTCCACAGACCCTGAAACCTAATGTTATTAACTCCAAATCTCATGAAAATTTATACACTGATTATTGTGGCCCTAAACATCTTCAGAAAAATGTTAGATGTCCTTTGATATCAATTCAACATCTAATGAAATTGTGAACCCCATAATTGATAGGCATGAATTTAATTCAAAATACCTCTTTTATATATTGTATATATTTTAAATTTAATATATAAAATATGAAATATTCACAGTTTTTACAAGTATACTGCATAGTTTGCTTATATGTGTAATGTGTGCTAGTGAATGAAGTTTAACTATTGCTATTTTGCCAAGGTCCCTGGTACAGATTTTTTGGAATTAAATTCAAATGATGTGTTTGTTGAAAGTCTTTCCGATTCTTTAGCATTGACAGCAATTCTGATTATAAATGTTGCAGTCTTACATGCTTTGGTCATGCCTTTCGTTCATTCATTTCCTTTGGTTTCACAGCATTGTCTTTTGCTTGGATCTTACAGTGGAACTCTTTCATGTTAACTTTTACTCTTAGTGTTTTGTAATCTGCTTGTTGCTGATTTTTGTCAGGTAAGAATCCATCTCCCATGTGGGACAGATTGGTATTTAACAAAATAAAGGCTAAACTTGGAGGAAGAGTCCGGTTTATGACTTCAGGGGCCTCACCATTGTCACCTGATGTCTTGGATTTTTTGAGGGTGTAAGTGTGGCTTTACCAAGCCGCATGCTTTGCTGTTCATTGATAACTGGACTACTACTGTGGTATAGTCAGTTTACAATCTCAAAATTATTGCAGATGCTTTGGGGGTGTAGTTGTGGAAGGTTATGGGATGACTGAGACTTCTTGCGTAATTAGCACGATGGAGGAGGGTGACACTCTGACTGGTCATGTTGGCCCTCCAAATCCTTGTTGTGGTGAGTGCTAGTTTGAGTCAGCCATGATATCTGGTATCTGATGTTCTATTTAGCATGCTCATAATAACCTTGTAGTTCTTTTGGATGACATTATGATAAAATTGTTTTATTTTAGTATGTGTAGATGATTTTTAGTGGAACTATCATTTTAAATGAAGCACAGGTTGTTCTGCCCACCTCCCTTCTCTCCCTCAGAACTAGTGGATGATATTTAGAAGTATTAAAATTTCTGGATGAATTATGAGCTATCATACTGAGGTTTGTTTTCAAATGAATGGTCACAAAAGTACTCCTAACAATGATTCAGATTTTTTTCCCCTGCCTTCCCTCTTATAAGTTAGCTTATTCTTGTAAATTTTGTACATTTGTTCAGATATAGCATACAAAGTCTCGATTACCAATAAAAAATAAAAAACAATGCTTCAGATTTTATTCAGGAATATATCCTAGTTCTTTTTTTGTGGGATGTTATTTTCTTTATTATTTTCTAAAGTTATGTTTTAATTTTTCAAATTTCATTTTGATGTTGGCATATTGCATTTTAAGATTTCAATAATACAACTATGAAATAAGTTGAATGGGTTTTGGGAGTCTGTGTAGATAAGATATTATTTCTATGAGATATCATCTCAATTAAGCTCAAAACAATAGTATGATATTAGATTTTTAATTTCAAATGGTTAAAAAGTACCTTTTTTTCTTCCTCCATTTTAGCTACTGACCCATGTTTATTTCTTCTAAACTGGCATTTTCCTCAGAAATTAAACTTGTGGATGTTCCTGAAATGAATTACACATCAGAAGACCAGCCCTATCCACGTGGTGAAATTTGTGTCAGGGGTCCCATTGTTTTCCAAGGCTACTATAAAGATGATATCCAGACGTAAGCAGTATATATTATTTTTTATTTACTAAGTGCTTGCCAAGACGATTGGATTTACTGTTTAACTTATCGTACAGGAAAGAAGTGATTGATGATGACGGTTGGCTGCATACAGGAGATATAGGTTTGTGGTTACCTGGGGGACGCTTAAAGATTATTGATAGGTACGATTAGAAAATGTTTTCTTCCAATGAAAATATGATTGTCTAGAAGGTCATTTTAGTAAGAGATTATTACATCCTATTGTAGCTCGTCTCATGGAGACAATGTCGTCTTGATTTCATTCAAAGCTGAAGCATTTTACCTTAGTCCCTTGAATTCTTCTTAAAATAAAGGAATCCTGGTGAATATTCATGTAGGTGAGGCATGTTGTCTCCTTTTTTTTCAGACTGTTGAGGTTTAAGTATATGACTCTTAGTCTCCTGAGAATTTGTTTGACTTCTAACTCCTCCATAAGACCTAAACATTGAAAGTTCTTAGATGACTCGATTTTCCAGAAGACTGCATATTATAGCTTAATACCTCTCTTGTTAGGAAGTGAATAATTGACATTAATAATTCTTGGAACGCTTTATTTAACCAAAACAATGCATTTCCCACACTACACAAATATGAACTAAAAAACTATGATTTATGAAATGGGAATCTCACAGATTCCTAAAATGCAGTTAGTCCATTATTCTTTCTGGTTTGATAAAATAAAATTTAGAAATAAAATCCATGCAAAATTGCAAATCCATCAAAATGCAGTGAAAATATTCATGCTAATAGATGTAGAAATCTAAAATTTAAATTTGAATATTTTGTGTACAAATAAATAGATAATAAGGAAATTCTCAGTTTCACTACTTTCACCATTTGGCTGTGTTTTTTTGTTAAAGAGGACATTTTTTTCAGAAATTTTTTTAACGATGATCTTCCCATAAGGTGTTGATAATTTAAACTACTGAATCATGTATTGCAACTTGCTAGTCACTAATAACTATATTATTAAAAATATCTGATACTATGCTTTACTTTATTTTATTGGTCTACCATATCATGACTCCAAAAACTCAATGATCTGTATAACTCATCTACCTTTTTTTTGTCCAAATATAAAAAAGGATTTTCTTTTTTCATTTCTTTTTTTCTTTTTGCCAAAATTTGTCATGCATTTTCCAATGATACACCCAGATTGCATTATCCAAGAAGTTATTTTGGAATCATTTTTTTTTACGAATAGCCAATACATGTTAATTACTAGATCATATAACTTTTGACAGTTCACTAATCAAATTCCATGGTGGCTATTTGCATGCTTTTCTTTAGTACTATGCTATATACATGTTAATTATTATTTGAATTTTTTTTTTTTGTTATATTATGACAGGAAAAAGAATATTTTTAAGTTGGCACAGGGTGAATATATTGCCCCTGAGAAGATTGAGAATGTGTATGCAAAGTGCAAGTTTGTTGCCCAATGTTTTGTATATGGTAGGTTCTCATGTTTTTCCTGTGTTGCAAAACATTTCATATATGTCACCCTCTTTAATGGTTTTTTTTTTGTGGCAGGTGACAGCTTTAACTCCTCTTTAGTTGCTGTCGTAGCAGTTGATCATGACATGTTGAAATCTTGGGCAGCATCTGAAGGCATTAAGGTTCCCTTTTCTGATTAATGCAAATGATCTTATTGTGCTCCTGCATGGCCATGCTTTACATGCTTATGTTATGTGTATGCATTTTTGCTTCTTTTTGCTGTTTTAAATACCTTCGGATCATAAACTTGCAAAGACAGCTCAGAATGCTGTTGAGGAGTGAGCAAGGAACGAAGTTAAAAATGGAATTGTCATTCTCAGCATCTTCAGATCATAGTCCTTGTCTCGGAACTATAGATTCTTTTTGTATTCAAGAAATTTTTTGATTCATTCACTCTAGATGAATGTGATGGAAGAATGTGCCTCAAAAAGTAAAACAGACATAAAGAATGGAATATTCTTTTATGTTGTATATCATTGACTAGGAAAAGGCATTCAAGAGAGTCTAGATAAAAGGTGTTGAGAAAGGATTGGAAATCAAGAAATGCTATGCATAATGGTGGTCAGCTGGTGTGGGGATTGTTTGTGGAGTTAACAATGCCAAGTTGTTGTTGATGGTCATTTAGGGGTCTCCTTCAATTCATAATTCAATTATATATGATTGTTGTTATGGATGATTTACCATTGGGAATGCATCTCGTTTGCGAATATTAGTCTTGATCATATTAAACCAGAAAAGACCAATGCTAAATTATAAATTTTGGGTGAATACCTTGGTTTATGTTGTAACTTGATTAAGACAGAATATAGGGAAGCAATGTCAATGTCAATTGTAGAAGAGATTGCTCAACTTAGAGAGCTAGGATTCAAAGGAAAGATATGGCTTCCGGACCTGCGGTTGGAAAACCTATGAAGAAATGATGATGATGATGATGATGATATATTTGAGAAGACTGTTGAATTGAGTGGTTTCATGCTTGAGTGTTGAGTGATTATTGGATTCCAGCTACATCAGAAGGATCTTCAAGACAACAGTAGGTTTATAATGTTTTATAGATCAGATTGTTAGGCAGGTGGACTGTCTCGCGTCATGGGTTGAGCGGTATCTTGATCTTCTTGCAATGAGGGTAGATGATCTCACCTCAAGATCTCCTTTCCACAATACATCAGGGTCATAACCAGAGTCCTTTAGAGGGTAGACAACCTTACTCCAAGGTCTCATCGTGGCGATAGCGCTGATACCCTCAGCTAGAGCACAACATGCAATTTTTATCAACCTGGTGAGGAACAGTTGAGGTGCGCCTGGTGTTTGATCTACAAAGAGAGAAATGTTTGGTTCGACTTGGATCTGGCAGGGCTAAAGAGTGCTAAGGACATCTCTGAGTAGACGTATTATATGAGGGATGGATGATAAATCGACGTTTGCACTAAGCCTCTTGCACCTAGGGTTAAAGGAAGCTCATGCGAGTGTGCCGAGCTAGAGGGAAAATTTCTTCAAACATAAGGAAATTTTGCAAATCATCTGTTGTCCTTCTATGTGGAGTCTTACCAAGCCAAGAGGCCCAACCATTCTAACCGCCACAGTGGATTCTAGATTTTGTTGATCCCCAAGAAAAGAATCCTTTCAAAGTAAATTGGTTATGGATTATTTGAATCAGTGGACTCTTGCAGTCACACTTGCACATTTGGTTATAATTTGTTCGTTGGTTTTAACCAACACTTTGAATGTTGGCTCTATACATCTCCCCTCTTTATTACTGCATGGTTTCTTAGCTTTTGATATTTTTTAATCATCTATTTTGAAAATATCCTTATTAATGAAGATGAGAGTGAAACTCTTTTTAGACTACAATTGAATGGATTATATTGGATTTATCTTTAATTCCTTTTTTCCCCACATCTTTCAACATGCACTTATTGTGTTGATGAGTGGGTAGACACGACATCACATGCGTCCATGACGTGGATCTGCATCATGTTATTGTGCTCCTTTTTTGTTTATGCATTATTGAAAGGGCCCATTATTAGTATGATTAGTTTGTCTGGATCTGGTCGTCTATAAGAAGATGGATTTCTCCAATGGTGTAATCATCCTTTTATTTTCTTCTCACCTTCCTCTGCATGTTCACCACCTTATCAGGATTGAATTTGTTCCACACAAATTATGTTTATTCGCACTTAGGGTGTGTTTGTGCCAAAAGAAAAATGAGGGAAAGTGATGGAAAGTGAAAATTTTCATTTGACTATTCAAAAATCCAGTGTTTGTGCCAGACGACGAAAGGAAAAAAATTTCATCACTTTTCCTCCCATATTTTGTCTTATTAGGAAAAGTGGAAAAATATTTACCCTTCCTCATAAGTGAGAATTTGAATGAAAGTGGTGAAAATTTTTTCCACCATATGCACAAACACCATGAAAGTAGATCAAAGGGAAAATATTCTACTTTCCTTTACTTTCTCTTTGATTCAAATTCCTCCACTTTCTCTCATTTTCCCTTTAAAATTGTGCACAAACACACCCTTAAGTGAGACAATGACAAACATCCCAAAGAGTCACCGGTTACCAACTTACCATGCATTTTGTGAAAGTTAAAGGTTCTTCCATCTCTAAGAAGTAGACAAAATAAACATTACAGATTAGAATATTGATCTAACTCTTCCAAAGATGCTTGCAGTTAATGGTTCCATTTGCGGAAACATGTTTTCTTCCTTTTTTTTCCATTTCAAATTTTTTATTCTTTTTGTATGTTTATTTTAATCTCTAAGCCATGAAGAAGGGGTCATTTCTTGGAGCATCAATAAAGTGTTTGGGTTACAGGACAATGTTTCGGGTTCTAATCCTTAGGGGCCACTTGGTGCAAAAAGAAATACCAAAGGCTAGGATTGTATTCAATTTCTCCCTCTGAGCACTCGGTACACCACATGAATGACATTATAAATGGGGTCCTCTCATCCGACCAAATGGATCAGAAAGGGGTTCATCAATCCATGAAGATCCACTTGATGATGCAGTGGAATGTTTGCTTATGGTGATGCCAGAAAATCAAGTTATATGGAAGATACAAAGACCCTCCAACTGGAAATGTATGTGGTGACAGGATATAGAAATTTGGATAATTAATCACAAATAATTAAGAACAACTTTTGCTAATTTCAATGTATCTTCAAAATGATATCAATTGTATTCTATATCATATCAGTTTTCTGTTCCTGTTGTGGGAGAGCACATGACCAGTTAAAAGTGAATTGCATGGTTATTGATTCAGTTGTTTGTTTGCTTATAACCAGTATGAGGACTTATCGCAATTGTCCAGAGATCCAAGAGCGAGGGCAGCTGTCCTGGCTGATATGGATGATATTGGAAAGCAAGCTCAGGTAAATTTATACAACCTTGCCTCTCTCTCTCTCTCTTTCTCTCTCTTTGAGATGCCATTTGTCTGATCTATGGTGACTTCCAGTTGAGAGGCTTTGAGTTTGCAAAATCTGTTACGTTAGTGCTTGAACCATTCACATTGGAAAATGGCCTCCTCACTCCGACATTCAAGGCAAGTGATAGCATCTTGAGAACATATGTAATTGAGTTAATGAATCATGCAGTATGTTGAGCCGTCTGTTTTTTGTTTTTTATTTCCAGATCAAGAGACCTCAAGCAAAGGCGTACTTTGCAAAGATGATATCGGATATGTACGCCGAGTTATCTAAATCTGATCCAGCACTTTAGGTAAGATAGATGTTACAACTTCAATAACAGAAGACACAATTCTTTACAGCAGCATCGCTTGTTGAACAGCTGTAAGAAACATGATTATTTTAAACAGTAAACACAGATAAGTTGGTGCTGTTGAATTTATAGTCATGAGTTAGCAGGTAAATGGAAATACATGGTAGATGCCAGTTTCAAAACTTTCTAATTGTTTCATTGAATTCTATTTGAAACAAATCATATTTAAATGAGCCAGTCAATGTTATAGGAATTTCAAGTAGTGACTATATGCAACTTCATACTGACAAACTACTTATTTATATCTTTTGTGACTGATGAATCGAGCTTTTTCTCTTCAGGGCTAAAAGTAAATAAATTGCATCCACAAATGCCAGGAAAATATATATATATATATATATATATATATATATATATATATATATGGGAACCGATTACGTGCGGTGTGCGGTCGGTGCGGTGCGCGATCACGGGCCGTCGATCACGGGTCCATCGCATCGGACGGTCGGGTGCGATTCACGTCGACCGTTGGATGCGATGGACCCGCGATTGGACGACCCACGTCGCGCACCGCACCGACCGCACACCGCACCTAATCGTCGGCATATATATATATATATATATATATATATATATACTTTAATCTATTACTCTACTGCTCCTTGTTTTATGGAAGGAATTCATGGCTGTTATGATTATTATTTTTTTACATTCTTTTTCTGTTCTTCAAGAGCTTCACCGCATGGCACATTGAGCAATTCTGATTGTCAGATGATTATTTCTGTATTATTTTGGCAAATTTGTAATTGATGGTGATTAACATGAAACGAAGGTCATAAATTATTCACTAAATGGGTTGAGTTTAAACCTGTCACTTTTTTTTGTAAATGTTCGTCTAACACAGGACATATATTTTACTATCTCAGTATATACTCTACTACAAGAAATGTAAAAGCATATTCACTCAATTCATTAGAATATATTTTAATTTTTATAAAAGAATGTATTTTATTAGCTAAGTGTTAGATGTTGTGTATGTGTATATTTGAAAAATCAAATGCGAGCTTGCTACAATAAATGTTGATCATAACATTATTTTTAATACGCTGCCAAAAAATTAGTCCTAATATGCATGATTAATCATGATTTAATATTTAAAACACCTATTGTATTGGTTTTCTATGGTCATGTTAATTCTTTTAGCCCCTGAGTGGATAGAGAATTAAGTTATTATGAGTTATGACTGTTCTAGTATAAATAAAAATAAAGTGATTTTTTATCTGATTGTAATTTGATTTATTCTTATTGAGCTACATAATAATAAAATTTTGTTGTTTGAATAAAGTGTGAATAAGAATTTATAAAAAATGAAAAAAAATTATGGTGGTTGATTAGGCCTACATATTCTTTTGGGGTTAAATAATATAAAATAACTTAATTTCAGGGATTTGTTGGAATCCATATACTATTTTATATTAGTTTATTATGACTTGCAAGCTTTCATTTATTCAGTCGTTAAAAAAGCCTTAAACCCCTTACTACTTTCTTTAGAAAAATACAATAGAAACTTGAAAGAAACCATGTAGGAACAATAATGTTATTGGCCCCAACTCATAGGCTCTATCACAGGCCATATGAGGTGGCAATAAGTTTTTACTCATTATGTCATTTATATAATAACTACCTAAAAATCTGTTGGACGGTTTTAATCCTCTATGATTGTGGAATGAAATCAAATCTGAAATCATGTTTGTTTTTTCACCATTAATTCAATTTTAAAATAACGAAGCAAAACCAATCGATTAATGAATCCCGAACTGATTTTTTTTATGAAGAACAGGTGGGATCAAATCCTCTGTTTTTTCACCACTAACCGATTAAGATAATCGATCAATAATTTTAACCAAAGTTTGAATATCGATTCGATTTTGTTTATTGAAGAACATGTGGGAGCAGATCAGAAATTATACTTTTGAAATTTTGGGAGGCACGGAAGTTGGGTTTTTTTTCGATTTGTATCTCACCTCAATGTCTATCCGTGGATTTATAATCGAATTGTGTTTTATTTTTTGTTATAAATGCTTAAAGAAGCATAATTTTCATGGATTGAATGTCATTTTCCACAGTTTTGATTTGTTTGTATCAATATCTAAATATCACACTAGATACTGTTACATTTTATATGTGGTTGTTTGAATTGATGATACTGCTACATTCTTTACAACATAAGTAGTCATTTTTTTAACAGTGTTGTTTTTGTTACATTTATAAATGTAACAGTTAGTCGCATACACATAATGATTTGCATGTGCTACAGTTGTAAATGTAACAGTCAATCGGATACATGTAATAATTAATATTTGTTACATTCTTAAATGTAACAGTCAATTACAAGTGTATTGTTGTTACATTGTTGTTGTAAAACTGTAACAATTTGTTACATATTTCTGCTACATAACACATATTTCTGTTACATATATACAACACTGTTACATTCTGTACCGATATAATATTTTATTACATAAAGTCACATATTTCTGCTACATCACTAATAGTTGTATTTTTGTTTCCTCGATTGATAATCGTTCAACCCTTCGCTTTTGTCATTCGAATCATTCTCATCACCGGGTTGATAAGAAGCTATTCATTCAACCTACCCATTTGTTTTTATCTTAAAGCTCTTAAGAAACTCTTTTAAACATTCTGATGATTTTTTCCTAAAAAGGCAAGAATAATCCCAAATTTTATTAATAATTGGTCACTCCACAATGACTATAGGGATAGATAATTTTATTCACAAGTTAAAAGAAAGAAAGATTATAATATACTTACAAGCAAGAGAAAGAGAGTATGTTTCAGAACACAGTTTGAATTTTAGAGAACATAATTTTTTTGCTTTTGATACCTGATTATCAAAAAAACATATCTTTTGAAAAGTAGTATTAAAGCAGTTTTGAAATAACATTTATAACTGAAAAGTTAAAAACACATGTGGGCAGTTTTTGACTTCTTGGAAAATAAAACCACTTCTTAGAAAATTAAAAACACCCAAATTATGTTTCCAAACACCCCCTAAACCCTTAAATCATCAGAATGCCCTATTGAACCTGTTCTCTCCCACCAGAATCTAATGAACAATGACAATCTTCATTATGATCCCTGGCAATTTTTTTTTACAATGACCTTGTTCTAAATGGAACACAAGCCCAAAAACTTTTTTTTTCTTGAAATTTTCATTTGTAGTGGAATTAATATACCTTCTGTGGAAGAGAACATGCTCCCAAAAAAACAACAAACAAATATAATCTCAACTATTAACAATAACAAGCTTACAAGCTCCATGACTCACCTTAAGAATTCTTTATGAAAGAAAAACCTCTAAATCCTCTGTTTTGACCTTATATTTTACAAAGTAGAAGTACAAACAGTTTTTTTTCCCTCTTCCTTTGTTTGACCCATACAGAGACAAATTACAAGGAGAGAGTTTTGTGTCCCATGAATGAACATTACAATAAACTTCTATGTCCCAAAAACACGAAAAACAAAAATATGTGAAAAAAAAAAATTAAAGAAAACAAGTTACAACCCTTGTATGTCGTGGTAAATTCTCAAAGGCCAGATGGTCATACCAAATCCATCAGAAGAGGGTCACCGGTGGCCATCGCCCGAACAAGCTTCACAAAATCAGATTCACTGCGAATACTCCAGGGATACACGGCAGGAACCTCGGCAGAATAGAAACTTGAGGAATTGTTGGACGATGAGTCAGTTACATATATCATCGACCCAAGCGCGCTCGAGTCGTAATTACTGGGAGAATCCATCGCCAGGAAGAACAGCGGTACAGCTATCTTCTGATGCATTTCCAAATCCCCAACGAGACTAACGAGATCCGCAAAGTCTATTACGTGGCGTTGGGGGACGTAGAATACTTCGCTGCCGCAAAGCGTTAGCTTTTGCTTCTCACCAATGTTTTCCTTGTAGGTGACCTGAAAATGAACAGGCATGGACCTCACAACCTTCTTCACCATCTTTGAATGTTTCTGAAACCATTCGGAGCTGTTGGCATCGATTGTGGTCGGCATCCAAGAACTAGAGACCTATAAGAAATGAATACAAATCGGTGTGTTATGATACAACAAGAAGGCATCAGGGACTATCTCTGGATTGTGGTTACCTTGTTGGTGATCCACAACTTTGTCTTGTCAGCTTGCAGCAGATTCCAGTAGTTGAGAATCATATCATCCTGAAGGAACACAAATCCTTCTGCGCTCTTGTACCGATCAAACACTTTGGGGAGATATCTGTACCATCAGAGCATAATATTATTCACAATATTATCAGTTGAATATGGACAGTTCTGGATGACCATGTTGAGGAATTACATGAGTAAAATCATGATAGACTTTTAGTGGAAATTTTCAGAAGTTCTCATTAACTATTGTTCTCTTCCCTGTCTACATAGGTAATTTCCAAGTAATGAAGAGATATGCCTTTTTATATTAAGAACAGAGAAGCTATATATATATATAGCCATCAATTTCCATCCTCAACTCCAATGGAATCCAGCAAGAGTCATATTAAGAACAAAGTCAAAACAGTATCGATTGGGTTTAATATCAATATTGTTAACATTAATTTACAGGGAGGTAAGTTGTGACTGAAGATACAGAATCACATGTTCTATGATCTATTTTATTATATTCCTTTTGACATCCTGCTGCTCTTTGGTGATATCATGGATGACATAAGCTGGAATCAGAATAACCCTACAACTTCCTCTTTTTTTATAAAAAAAATCCAATACACTGCATGAAGTTTAACAATTAAAGAAAGAATAACTGATGTAAATGCAGAGGAAAGATTGCAATAGTGGTAGTAACCCATGTTGTGTCAACAAAAAAATGTCAAAACATATGCCAAAACATTAATTCTTGATAAGAAATAAGAGAACCAATCTTTGCTTGCCAGAGAATTTCATTTACAAGAAAAATAGCACTCCTCACCAATAGTCCAGACACCCTTCCTATACAAAAAGCATGCTCTCAAATATATTCACTGATAAAGAAATTAATGGGGATTTCAAGTTAGAGGAATATGAGATTCTTCTGTGTTAAGCAAAATTTAGTGAGTTACTGTCATTTTTTTCCTTTTGAAAGAAGGCAGACACGCTACTACTATTCATTAAATCCTGGAACATAGTCAAAATACAAAACAAATCACAAAAGACCACACAAAAAGACATGCTACCATGATAGTGAGTTACTTCCATAAATGCGAAGTCATATGTCTCATAAATACAAAAGAACGCACATTAACTTCCTCTAAAAATCTGACTTTTCTTCTTTTATTTTTACTATTGTAAACAACAAAACAGAAGCAATATTTACTACCATACAATTCTAACATTGGCCACGTAAAGTCAAATCTAGAATTCTACCTTTCTCTAAGAATCTGACATTTTCATTTTCCTTGTAATGGTAAGAGAGTTTAGACAAAACAAAAAAAATGAGCACAGCGGTTGAAACCATGGACTTATGTATTACATACATCTAACAGTGATAATGCCACTGCCACCAAAGCATCATGCATTCAAGCTTCTAGATTTTCATGAAGCTCATGGATCCCCCTTTATGCAAAAGAAATGGCATGTCAAGTATCTTTTTTAGAGTATTAGTGCAAATCATGTGCAATTTCAAGAAAAAATATCAATGCATCTTTCATCTCATTGAATGATCACACTGAGGGGGCAACCCACAGCAAGAACCAGACTATATTATAATCTCATATCTACTTATCTACTGAAAAACAAAGAACCAGCTGTTCAAAAGAGCAATCATCACTTTTTATTTTGCTGGCCTTCAATTTCCAAGCACATGGTCTTGTAAACTTATAAATAATGCTTTCTACACCACATCTTAAACAGCCTACTGTATATATCTAGGAGTTTAGTACCTACATCCTTGAAAAGATAACAAAATCATTGGTTAGTCCTACATGTGGTATGATGGAGCATTTGGCTCACTCACAATTAATATATTTTCCAACATAAGAGATTCTGTTTGCAAAATACTTGGGCGGCTATTTCCTCACTTCATAAAGATTGGGTTGCTATAATTTTGGGAGTTGATACTTCTTCAACCATTATGGGGTATGCTTGATTCGTGGTGTAATTATCAGGGGCAAGTTTCTGTACGGGACCACGGGTTTTCCTCATCTTTTTTCTCGTCTCTCCTCTCTACTATCCATGACTTTGTAAGGAGATCCCTAGTCTCCTTTTGGAGGGTCTCTTTTTCTAATAAGATTCTCCTACTTTTCATTTTTTTTTTTAAATATTCTCACCATTTCATATGTATTCATACAAATAAAAAGCATCAGTGTTTAAGTGCAACTGCACATTACCAATATGTGCCCTAGGGCACATTATATTACATATCACTGCATGTACAATCTAAGTGTGGCCATGTGTGGAGTACTCCGCACAAAAAAAAAAAGAATCATTGTTTTAAAAAAAAAATTCTAGATCTATAAATACTCTCTAAATTTTTAAATAAAGAAAACAAAAAAAATCTATAAATCTTAAGATTGTATATTTTGCTTTTTGAAAAGCTAAAAAGATTTTTGAAAATCTTAAGATTGTAGATTCTGTTTTTGGTTGCACGTTTGGAGCGGATTCTGCTTTTTGAAAAGCTAAAAAGCTTAAATCATGCAGCCAAACAGGATAGCTTAATGAAGAATCCACACCTGGATTCCTTTTAATTTTTTCCTCGAAATCTGTGTTTTGAAAAGCTCAAAAACAACGTTTTTTTGTCCGAATCGGTTTTTTGAATTGAAAAGCAGCTTTCTCTACCAAACATAACCTGCTTTCAAATATTAAAAAATAGATTCTGTAAACAACAACAAACATAATTCCTGAATTAAAAAAAAGTATCCCAATAAAAGTCAAGGTCTAAAATCATCTTAAAAAACTATTTTTCAATCATTGTTTCCAAACGGAGCCTTAAAAATTAATACTAAAAAAATAATTCATTTTTATCCTAATCCAATATAATTTAACTAAACTCATAATTACATAGAGATGAATACAAGAAAATTAAATCAATTAATCTTAAGATTGGAGTGATGTTGGCCAACACTACGGATCTAGTGGTAGATTTCACCACGCTGGAGGGGATGTGGTTGCCGGGGAGGAGGATGAGGCAAAGGGGGACGGGGGGTCATATTCAAGAGTGTGGTGTATTTGACTTGCGTATAACAATGACATATTCAAAGGTGCAGCACTATATGAAGAGAATGTATGGGTGTCAGTGGTCCGGTACATCAAATATTGGATTACGCATTGTGTAGAGGCTTTGGCTGTGGTGTATAAGCGGGTCATAATATAATTGAGTAATCCTTTTTGAGAATTTTGTGGGTTGAAGGCAACCAAAGAGTCAATGAGGACTTGGAAATGGGTTCTCTTTGAGAAGAATAATGCACGATCATTCGGCTACTTTGGGTTTCAGGGCTGAAGGGACACCCCTTTGTTTCATTGTTTGGTTTTCTTTTTCTTGCTTTTAGTTTCTTTTGTTTTGGCATGGAGATGCCCCATCTCCACTTTGTTCGAGGGGTTTTGTTTTATATATGAACTACCTTCTTTAAAAAAAATTAAACCCGCTTTTTCTATACCTTATTTCTCATGATTTTATGATTTATGTCACCCTTTTAAAAAACAAAGTGTTGTCGCAAGTACCGTACATGCAGCCACATACTTTTTTGGGGACAATCTGCACAGTACTTTAAAACTATGTAAAGCATACAGCCAGCCATCACTTCTTGTTGCACCTAAGTAGCATAACACAATTATTTTATTCGAGGAAAGATGAACACATTCAGCCTTTGACAACCGGTAAAAGTAAAAATTTGGGGAACTAATTTTCCTTCGAAGGTTAAAGGTTTTATATAGCTGACCTACTCAGTGGGTTAATGACTAGAGTTTATAAGTCAAAATGAGATGTCAAAAAACCAACAACTTGCCCATTTTGTAATGTGGAAAACGAGATGATTGAGCATTTATTTTGTGATTGCCACAGAGCTGCTTGGGAGCTGCTGCAGGCTTTAATCTGCCTTTTGAGGCCTTGAAGGCTTTAGAAAGTGGGAAAACAGTTGAACAAAAAAAGGAGATAGGAGCAATCAAGGGAAAGTGTCATAAATCCTCATTCCGGTGAGTTGTTGGGCCATTTGACTCACTAGAAATGGTGTGAGGGTGCTAATCCTCATTTTGAGAATACTTGGAGAGCACCATGTGCTCCATAAAAGATAGGGTGAAGCACTGTGTGGGAGGTTTAGGGAAGAGCGGTTATTAACGAGGAGCAGAGTTGCATTTTGTCTGGTTCTATGAGGTGCAGCTTGCACTTTTACAATCTGCTCAGTTTATGCCTTCTGTTTTTACTTCCATTCTGCTCCGTTTAGGGTCAGTAGGTAAACTGGCTATCTACTTGCTCCCTCATTCTGTTTTCTCCTGTTAGGAACTGTATGCAGTTATTCATTAATGAATGGTGGTTTCTCAAACTAAATTCAACATCTTTTCTATCCAACAAAAAAGTCCACTGTAGAAATAATTTGCCACACCTTGACAAGCTCAACTTTTCATCAAGTAAATAAACTTCCATGAACTGGGTTTAGGTGTTATTGAGTGCGATGAGAAAATTATATTCTGTTCGAACTGGAATTGGAAAATCAACAAACAGGCTGAAGCTAAAATCAAACACCTACCAAGCAATCTAATTATTTTCCTAAGATCTACTCAGGTGAGCTAAACTGCGATAGCCTCAACCATATGGTTTTTTATGGGTTCGACCACTGATTTTCCAGGGATTTGGAGAAAGGGTTATTGGTTGAGGGATTCTCCCACTGTTTCCCATGTTTGCCTATTAGAGTGTGTTTGCACATGCAAAAAAAGTGAAGGGAAGTGAGAGAAAGTGAGAATTTTCCTTTGATCACTCAAAAACTAGTGTTTGTGCCAAACAAGAGAAAAAAAAGTTGGTGGAGTAGGTATTCTAGATATAAGGGTCTATCATGGGGCTACTCCTTGTAACCCTCCCACTTTCCTCCTTCCCCTCTCTATTTTATTGATTTTCTTTCCCATTTTGTAGTTCTTTCTATTTTGCACTCCTCTCTTATCTGATAGAAATCACTCAATCAGGGGACACAACCATTTCAAAAAATTATAACAAAAAAATAATAATAATACTCATTTGAGTAGGGGCCATTGCTTGGAGCAATGGTGAAGTACTCGAGCAACTAGCTAACAAGACAAATTCCTGAGTTCAAGTCCTAATACAGCCACTTTGTGACAAAAAAATGTCAAGGTTAGAACCACATTCAATTACTCACCTCCCAGCACCCTGCCATGTATGGATCTGATGATGAGGTTGACAATACTCATCTGATCAATATTTTCATGCTCCATCCAAGTCAAAGCACCTGAATCATGACTTATGCAATTCTAATATCATTGGAAATTATACATGCTCCATCCGAATCCAAGTTGATATAATAAATCAACTGAATAATGACTTATCCACTTATAATGTCACTAGAAACTAGACATAATTTCACAGCATATAAATCTCAGCCTACAATTTCCAGAAGATTAAGATCAATTGAGCCAAGTGATTAAATGGTTATGGAAAAACGTAGATCAAATCAAGATCACAGAAATGATGTATCTATTTCATTAAAAAAATTAATGCTAAAAAACTAGTTTCAAATCAACAAGACCAATATATTTCCCCACTGGATCAAAACACTTACTTGTAAGCCTGCCAGAGCTGTCCATATTCAACCGCGAGATCCACATCCTTCTGCTCAGATAAAATGACCACCGTCTTGAACACCCTCCCATAGAGCAGCCTCCACTCAAGAGCCGTCCGATCAGCCGGCCCGCTGCAATACAAAATAAGAACCACATTCCCAAAATGCTTCCTCCACCTAACAAGGTTTCCAATCTCAGTACTAACGGTCCCCGTCTCCTCTACTCCAAGATGCACCGAAGGCAGCCTCCGCGGCACAAACTCCCTCCGATCCCCATGCCCAATCGTGGCCCTTGGCCTGTCCAACTCCAGAGACATAAGCCTCGGCTGTCGGTACCCCACCGCAAGAAGATCCTGCAACCAATCCGCTGTGAACCTCAAGTCCTGCTCCCCCCAAAACCCTTCCTCCGCCATCGCATGACTCAACTCCAACACCCTCTCAAAAAGTGTCGGCTTCTTTGACCTCCACGACACCAAGAACTTAATCAAACGACCCACATTGACATGAAGGTCCTTCTCCTCTGCGAAGGGGTACGACTGCACCCGGTCCACCCTGTGCACCGTCGGTGGGTACACCGCGACATACCCTCCGATCTCCCACAGCAACCGCTGCGCCCAGTACCCCCTCAGAATGTCGGACGCCATGCTAGACACCGAGACAGGAAGCATCAGCCCCCAGAAGGCCTGGTAGTGGAAGAGCGTGTTGAACGAATTCACCGGCACCATCATCCCCTGTGGCAGCGCGACCACCTGCGCCCCCTCATCAAACCGGATGTCGAATGCCTCGAGCTTCGATTTCCGCGTGAAGTAGAACACAGAGTCGACGTCAGGGAGCCCGTTCGAGAGCCCCTGCTGTATGAACTGCCGCCCACTATGAATCTCCGTGTAGAACTCCTCGTGAGAGAACTCCCCGACGTCCTCCAACGGGAGCCCCCTCGGCCAGACCGACCGCTGCCCGAAGTGGATGTAGGGGTTCACAACAGTCCGGTTAGGGTTCTCGTGGCTGTACTGGAGGAGGGGCTCCTTGCGCGCGCGCTCGCCGACGAGGTCGACGTCGAACCTCGACTCGAGATCCGCGCCGATGACCTCGACGCGCTCGTCGGCGTCGTAGATCGCGCGCGCGCCGTGCCGGACGGCGTAGAGGTACCCGACGGCCTTGCGGACGTGGGACCCATAGGGGAGGTGGGCGGTGACGCGGAAACCGAGGCGGGACTGCTGTTCGAGCGAGAGGTGGATCGCGCCCTTCAGGGACCAGTCCGGGGGGGTCTCGGAATTCGCGACGGTGAGGAGCTGCCAGCCCTTGATGCGGGAGAGGGGAGCGACGGAGGAGGAGTCGGAGTCGGCGGAGACGACGATCCAGCGGGGGTGGCGGAAGGAGGAGAACGGGTCGGAGGAGGGGTCGTCGGGGCGGAGTGGGGGGACGGAGTCCCAAGCAATGCGGGGGAGGGGGATCCGGTCGAGGGAGTCCTTGGAGGGGCGGAGTGGGTGGCGGTGGTCGAGGCAGAGGAGGACGGCGGAGTCGCCGGAGGCGCCACGGAGGAAGAAGAGGCCGGCGACGGTGGCGATCAGGAAGAGGACGGCGAGGATCTTGTAGAGGTTGTCGGAGGCCCAGGCGGAGAATTCGAGGTTCTTCGGAGGGCCGGAGAAGCGACGGTGGTGGTTGTTCATCGCCGCCGCCGCATCGGATTTGGAGGGTTTGGGGAGGGGGCGATCTTGGACGAGCATCGTGAATCGGCGACGGATTTGATGGAGCTAAAGCATTGTGAGAGACGACGGTGGTGTTGCCGACACAAAAAGGGGAAGAATTGGATTTCACTGTCTTTGCGGTTTCGCTATCACTATCGATCGGGTCTGTCTTTTTGGGGGGTTTGTCTCTGTTTATGTGGTGGTTGGGATCGGGAGGTCTCGCTGTTTCTCTCTCTTTCTTTTTTTAATTAATAATAATTTTAATGTTTGATTGGGCTTGGAAGGGAAGCATTGCAGTGAATTGAATGCTGGGTAGTTCTGAGTGTGTGCGCGCATTGTGAGGTGGATTTTTGGTTTTTTTATTGCTTTTTTGGTGGGTTCGGGAAGGGTGAGATTTTGCAGCTGTTGGTGCAAGTGGTTTTTGGGATCTCGTTGGACACGGGTGATTTCGCGATCTCCGTAATAAAAATAAAAATAAAAATAAAAATAAAAAAATAAAATTACGGATTTTACTTGATTATTAAGGGCGCCGATATCGGCACCGCGGATTCCAAGAAACTCACCCTTTTAAATGAATAAAAAAATAATTTGTAAGAGTAGAAGTAAACCCACTCCGAGATCGACAACCACTTTGACGACGGTGGTAATTTTTTTTTCACGTTAAGGCAATGTCATCATAAGATGCTACTAAATAGAAGGATCTTATCAACGTCTATGAATGAAAAAGTATAGATCGAACTGTCAAAAAATTCAGTGCTATCATATACATTTGTTCAAAGTAATTTAGTTTAGTATGATATGACAAGAGTTAAACAATTCATATAAAACTCTATAAATTTTTAAAAAAATTAGAATTTAAAATATCTAATGACATAAATTTAATACGTTTTCTTTGAAGTGATAATATTTGACAATCACGAACTCATTGGATAAACAGATTGTCCAACTTAGATTGGATTTAACTCGATACTAGTAAAATTTTGTCTCCTATTCTTCTATCTAATGAGTTATTTGACTCTTTTAAAAACTGGCTTATATCAGTGTTTTTCGGTGAGTTTCATCATAAAACAATGGTGATTGAAAACTCATACCTTACTTTTATTTGCTTTTTTCTAAAGCTATTGCATGTACAATTGAAAGCCAACAACCCAAAAAAGTGCAGATGCAAGCATGTGACCAATAGTCCCTCACATTTCCCTCATGGAATAATATCTTTACTCGAGATATGACTCTAGGCTTTTCATTTTTAACCATCATCAATTATGTAATTTCCGTTTGCGTGATGGGTCACCACATAAAATATTTCAAAATATATTTTAAAATAGGTAATTATTTCATATAGATAATTAATAAATTATTTTTTATTTGATTATGGTTTTAACTCTTCCCATTAGAAAACGTAGTAAACAAGTTTATATTATTAGGTTGATCATCAATTTTAAATAAATGGTGAATAAAATGTAAATGTGACATGTAAGCTTTCTTATACAAATGAAATATATTAGATGGAATAACAAAATTACAAAGGATTATGGAATATCAATACCAATTTATTCACACATACTCTGTTGTAACCATATACCCACTTGTTTGTTGCAAATAAACAGCTTTGGTTTGCTCACCCTTAATCCATCATATTTCTCACTTATTTAACTACCCAAACAATGGCTAAAAAGGAACGTTTGTTTAATGTGAATAAACTATAATTGTTATATTTGAATGCATTAGAATGAATCCTTATAATTATATCTGGAGAGGTAAATTATCCATATGGAGAGGTAAATCACAACTATATATGAATAAGACAAACATAGAAAATATAAATTTATCAATACTGAGATAAATAGCATCCAAACATAAAATCATTTAATTCTCTTCTATCCCAACCCAGAAAAGACCATGGAAGCTTTATACGATGAGGCTCTCAGCTTGTCTTCTGGTGGGCTCACAAAGTAATTCACCTTGAACAATTAGTTAGGATACTAATCATTAAAACAACTTTCACACAAATAGCTGTCCACACATACTATTCATTTAGGCAGCGTTAGGGAGTGTTTAATTGCACGATTGAACATTTTTTGCATCTACAATTATGCAACCCAACAGAAAAAATAAAGTAATTTCCTACGAACATATTCTAGACAAATAGTGCCAAAAATCTGGGGAGGGAGAGGGGGGCGGGGGTAGCTTCCTGCAGGATCGGTTTTAAAACCCAACGTTTACATAAAATCAGTTTACAATCCCGCTATCAAACGCACCCTTAGTCAAAATTGGTTCTGATTTGGGGTTGATTTCTTTATATTTTATAAACACAGCATCTTCACGGATCATTCCAAAACTCAAATCACTGTATTTCTAAACAAACACAAAATATGCAATCTTTTGAAAAAATATTATTAATAATTCACTGTGAGAACAAATGTATTTTCAGAGCGCACAATGCACCAAGCATAGCAATTTAAAATTACATATTTTCAGAAAGTTCAATAACTCTAATACTAGCCAATTGACAATAAAAGTTCAACATGTTTCAATACATAAATATAGTTACCCAGTAAGCTTTCAGTTATTTGGCCCTCACAAGACAGAATGCCCAACATGGTAGTTCCAACCATGAAGCGAGACGCGTGGAGTCACGCCCTGAGGGACCTCAAAAGAGATTTTGATGGACACTGTCTCACCTGGAACAACCGAGAAATAATTATCAGAATAATGGACCGGAAGAATTCTCGTGTCCTCACCTTTCTTATGGTCCTTATTTGCAGCATGAACTGAAAAATGCAGGAAGAACGCAACCCCCGAATCGGTTCCATCGATTTCAACCTTGTTTTCACCGTTATGTTCACTTGAGAAACCTCTAGTGATCCAAGTTAGTAGACCAACTTTCTTTTCCTCTGAATCTAAAACATGATTGTTCAAGCTTTTGATGTGCTGTTTCTTTGACTGGTTCTGCACCTGCATTTGGATTTCATATTTGGATCCCTGAATGAGGACTTGCGAAGTTATGCTGAGTGGGATTTTGGTCTTCCTGTACGGCTCCAGAAGCTTGTAATCACCGCCGGGATGATGCAACCAGTAAAAGTTCCTCGATAGGGTGCTGAAGTCCGACATCCTGAAAAGTTTGAGGAGAAGAAAATAGACTGGCTTAACAGTCTTAGATTTTGGGTACTTCATTTCTATGACCTTTATTACTCTTTTGGGTGGTGCTGATATTCTCTCAGTAACTTTATAGTACGGACATGTTCCGTCTAATTCCCATACAGAAACCTCCACCGCTATGTCAAATAACTCATCACAGGTAGTATTTACAACCTGGCATCAATGAATTTAGATGTCACTATCAACATTCCAGATCTAAGACAAGGGTTTATACATGTATTTACAATATAAGATGAGATTCTGGATGTCTGACTTACATACCTCTACAAAATGTGTAGCAAGGTTAAGCTGGACATGAATTGGCTCTGCAGCACAGCAGCATCCAAAGAAACCTGCAGTTTGGTCAAGAAGGTGATCGTAGAATTGACCTCGGAGACCTGTCCACGGATTTTGGTTTTTCCATATCAGAACACCTGTATATTTTGTCCACATTCGGGAGGTCCAACCTTCAAGCAAAGCTCTGTACTGTATATAGTTCACAAGTTGGGCCTGGGATGAAGCCATTTATAATATCAAACCAGGCATAATATTAAAGAACGAAGAATGAAGCATCAAATTGAAAAAGGTAAAGGGTGTAATCTCAGATTTACCTTCTCACAAAAATCATCAAGATCCTTCGGGTGCCCATATAGTTCTATCTGATTATGGACCTTTCCTGGTTTGGAGTATGGAATGTATTTGTGGTAATCCCATATAGGATTAGGGATTTCTTTTATGTATCCATCAGCTTGTTTTTGAAAGAAAGGAATATGCCACCCTTCTTTTGGCATTGTAGCTCTGATAGTAGCAGCAACTGGCATTCCAACAGAACCAACTTCTGGGTTAAACCCATACTTGTAAAAATGATCACTAAAGAAATCTTCAGGATACTGGATTTCATATGGGCCATCTGTGAAGTCTCCTTTTCCATTTGCAAAGCCATCCCACATGGAACCTTGGATGTAAACACGGGTCCCATCAAGATACAGACTAGGATCTTTGTCTTGTGGTACATCTTCTGAAGTGTTCATGCACTGAAACAATGGATGAAGCTTTAATTCATTTTGCAGGGCCGTGTTAATGTCATCAGGAGGGGTTTGTTCATTTCCTCCAACCCAAAGAGCAAGACTGGCATGATTCCTGAGGAGCTTGATAGTGTCCCTTGCACATAACATGAAAAGATCATGGTCCAATGGACCATCTGGATTCGACACCGGATCGCCTCGCCCATCACAGTCCCCAGTAATCCAGAACTCTTGCCATACCTGGAAAAGATGGTTGCTTTCAAATTCAACAAAACATGAATAATCTATATTGATATTTGATGAACTACTACAGCATCCCAGATATATTATGCTAAAAACCACCAGTGCAGAGCATCATTTATATCTAGAGAGCCAATATGTGTGTTCTACCAAATGAGTTACCAGAAACGTAAAAAGGAAGATCAAGTACATAAATAAGAAGAAAAAACGTTCACTATTTAACTATGCCAAGTTAAAAAAAATTTAGGGAAAATATTAATCTCCAAATACAATCACTTTACCAATATATCCCCAATCCAATAAGAGGCGACTAATTAGCATGATTGTCTAAACAGGAAACTTTTAAGGTAACACATCAAGTTAAAGTTTGCAGGGAAATATTGATGTACTACCAAAATCCCCAATCCAATACGAGGCAACCTGTTAGTTTGATTGTCTGGTCAGAAAAGTTACCTACTGCATCCTGTTTATCTGCATTGCATCTGGAAGGACATATGCATTGAATAACCAAGAAAAAAATGATGCCCAACCAGCCAACACACACACACACTCCCTTTGTAAGTCATGGGGTGTGCTGGATCATAGAAATTTCATAAATATAAAGATATTAGTGGTATATCAGATATTAAGCTAGGAAGTACAAAGAATCTGTCACACATTCCAGATAATAATTATACTATCACAATAAAATGGATAAGAAAATTATTAATTACAGGATAAAACACACATTGAATACAAAAATACAGTCAGTTTGGGGAACAAAATCATCACTGAAGGAATATTATAGCAGTAGATTTGATTTTCTACACAAAACATATGTACAAAATAGGCATATAGGACCAAAAGGGAAAAACACAGATCTTACACCATAGTTTGCTGTGGATGACAAATACACATAAAATAAAATAAACACTTCAATAATACAGGAGAGATGAGTCACCTGATAACTGACACATTAATCTCCTCACAGATGCAATTTTACAATGTTATTGCTATAGAATAAAAATCCAATCTTACCAGCAAACCATAGATATCACAGTAGTGATAAAAGTCTGGTCTCTCGGCCAATCCACCACCCCAACAGCGGATCATGTTGAAGTTCATACTAGCATGGAATCTTATGTCTGTTTCATAGCGTTTCCTTGATAGTCGTAGTAACCCATCTGATAATATCCAATTACCTCCACGAATGAAAATGGGCTGTCCATTTACCTTAAACAACCTACAGACACACAGACAACATATATAATAGCACTTTCAAAAATTCTAGAAAATTAAAAAGGAAAACCATGTTAGTTGCTGAAAGTACCTTCCACCAGTTACATGATCTATGGTACTTTCAATCTTCCGGAACCCAAAGTAATGACTCCACAAATCTGATTCCCCGTATCCTTTAACATCAATACTTATTTCAACATTGTATAGAGACTGTTTACCCATGCCGTTCGGCCACCACAAATTTGGTTTGTAAAAGAAAAGCTGCAAAGTACTTGTTGCTTAAGCACTTAGCAAAATAGTCTATATGCAATTTCAGTAGTATTATATACAAGATAGTGTATGGAAGTCCTTAAAATGCACATTGATGATTAAAACGATTTGTTTGCAGGCCCCCATAAGAATTATCATATGTATAATGAAGCAGCACATTTCTAACAAACTTCTTTTAAACTCATATCAGTATAGTGGATTTATGGAAGGTCAAGAGTATATTTCAGAGGTAAAAAAGGACAAAGGGAGAGGTGTGCCAATCAAGTTGGATTTCCGCAAGACTTATGAAAATGTCAAATTGTCAATTGGAATTTCTTGTGCCATCTCTTGGAACTGTCATGGTTTCAAGCCAAATTGGATCAGTATGCTGTCGAGGTACTTCTCCACAGCCATGGCTTTCATCTTGGTCAATAGCAAGCCGTGTGGTTATTTCAACATCAACGTTGGGCTTCATTACTATTCATTGTGGTTACTAATGCCTCGAGTAGAATGTTGAAAATGGCAAAAGCAGAGGGTTGGGTAAAATAATTGAGATGTGGTTCAACGAACTCGTCTATTCCCATATTCAGTATTCTGAAGATACCCTTATATTATGAGAGGCAGATGAGCAGAGCATCAGAGGAGCTATATTTGTGGTCAGATGATTTGGTGTGCTATCGGGACTGCAGATTAATTTATCCAAAAGCTCCCTTCTGGGAATTAATCTGGGTGATGTTGAAACTCAAAATCTAGGGGACATCTTCAGAGGTAGAGTGGAGAGCTCCCACCAGGTACCTTGGTTTCCCGTTGTGTACCGAGAGTGATAATAGAGACTGGCATCCTGGTGATTGACACATTTGAGCGCAGACTTGAAGTTTGGGCTGGTAGACTGCTTAGCTTGGGCATTAAGCTTACTCTGATGTGGATTGTTCTCTCCATCCTGCCTAACTTTTTTCTGGCGATTTTCAGAGTTCCCAGAGGTATTCTAGAGAAGAAGGATTTGATTAGGACATTCTTGTGGAATGGTTATTTGGCTAACCTGAAGAAAGTCCACCTGGTTGATTAGGTTCCACCTGTGCCAAGAGGAGGTAAGGTGGAATGGGGGTTCAACTTTGATGGTGTGAACAAAGAACTCCTCTGTAAATGGTTGTGGAGATGGCTGGATAACCAACAGTCGCTTTGGGGTAGAGTGGTGAAGGCTAGATATTTTTCACGACCCTCCTTTAGGTGAGATCTTCCTGGTGAAAAGCTATCATTCCTCTAAGCTATGGCGGGATACCTGTGAGTTGGCGATGACCTTCTCATCTTCTATTGATTGGTCGGTTGAGGTGGGAGACAGCTCTCTTTTTTTGCAGTCAATTTGGTGTTCAGAGCAGTCGCTCATGGAGTTTTTCTCAATTGGTCTTTGTTGCTGCTTCCAACAGGACAGGTTTGGTTCATGAGTTCTGAAGTTTTGATATGGGGGTTGGTCAATGGCAGATTCTTCTAAGATGAGGCTTGTCTAATCAGGAAGCAGATGGTTTCACAGGCCTGCTGTCTGTGTTACATGATGTGGGTCTGTCGGAGGAGAGGTTGGATGTGATGCTATAAAGACCAGACTCTAGAAATGGATTCTCAGTGTAGAGGTGCTATGATTGGTTGAGAGAGGGTAGCATTCCTGTTCCTGAGATGACCCATAAGAGCAAGGAGATTTAGGGGATCAAAGCACCCCTCAAGGACCAGGCTTTTATGTGGTTGGTCTACCGCAAAAGGCTCCTCACCAAGGTGTACAGGTCAAGATAGTCTGTATCTTGGAGCCAGAGATGGTTCTTCACCTCTTTTACAGTTGTGCCTTCCCCAAACAGTTGTGGATATGGATGGGTCAGGCCTCCAGTCTCAATCATCGCTTTTTGTTGTTGGATCAAATGTGGTTGGCCGGGAAGAGACTTAGAAGCAGCAATGACCGTAGTGTGCAAGCAAAGGTAACCCAAATTGCTGTTCCCACGGTTGTTTGGTTCATTTGGATGATTAGGAACAGTTTTATATTTGATAGGGCTACCCTTTTTGCCGAAAAGTCGTGGGAGTTGGTTGAGTGGCTTGCTGTGGATCAGGGGAGTGCAGGAGCTTCTTCTATCTACGGGGTCTTTGATGAGGGCCGATTGCATATCGAGGCCTGATTCTTTTAGTTTGGTCATTATTGTAGACCCCTGATCTATGGGGTCTTTCTTTGCTTGGTTTTCTGTTTCTGATCTTCTGCTATGTACCCCACTTATTTTAATATAATGGCAGATATAGCCAACTTTTCATTTTCAAAAAGTCTCTCTCTCTCTCTCTCTCTCTCTATATATATATATATATATATATATAGTAGTACAATTAAATTATGGTGTTAAGCATGAAAAATATTCATTTGAGTAAGTTAACAATCATAGACAACCCAGACATTTCTGTTATATATAGAAATTACTGCAAGATGCTTGAAAAAATTGAGACGTCAATACACAAGCAATTTATCATATGCAGGCCAACTGCAAAAAGAAAACACTCACCGGAGGAAATGTGTATTGGACATGTTTTCCTGGAGGAATCACCAATTCCTGAATCTGAAGATGTTCAACCAGACAAATGTTTCCTTCTAGTTCTGTTGCAACTTGAATATTCAAAGAACACTCAGCCATCCAGGAACTTTTGTTTTCCAACTCAATCGTCGCATGCAGATAGACTCTCTTAAAATTGTCAAAGAACATCGTGACCAAATGAGGATCAATTATTTTCACAGGCTGCATTCATCAACAAGGATCATTCTTAAAACTATGAGATGCAATGATGCACTGATACCCTAACATATTAAAATTATTCAAAAGCATGCGGTTTACTGTAGTTTCTAAAATCATTACACGATTAACTGAAAGCCTTTTGACAATAAAACTTAGTTATTGTACGAAGATCGATAGCAAAATGTCAATGCAATGATCAGTGACTGCTTTTATCAGGGGGACTCTTAAAGCTCTTAGTTTCTCTGGCATATAAGCAGGTAAATAAGACAGGAAAATGGAATGAAAATTAATAACCTCTAAACAGATAAAATATATCATCTCTAATTCTCTACTTGCAAACTTACCCCATTAACAGAAATTGAAACCTCGTCCCAAATACCTGTGTTCATATCCCTGTGGATCAGAAGAATCACCTCATTAAACATCAACTATTTTTTATATTGAAGATTGTCTGATTTCAGACATATCGGAAAAGAGAATGAACATGACCACTATGATCCAATAAAAATAAAAGGTGAAATTTCAAATGAGTTGTATAAAAAAAACTTATATGGACACATGCAAAGCCAACATTATCGCCTAATGGTTCTACAGTGAGATATACAGTGAGATATATCAACTGAAACTAGCTGATGGCATCCGCAGAAGTTCAGCATGGCCAAAACAATATGGCCACCCAGAGATAGGCCCAACAAATGTCTGTCTGGTGGATGAGAAGGGGCAGCCACAACCAGTCGCCATCTATATATTTACACTTTTAGGTGTAGTTTGAATTTGCATTTAAAACTGAATTTGAAATAAGCCACTTGAATTTGTAAAATTAAATGTTAGTGCAAATGTGTTTTGGTTGGATAGTACTATCATTAAACAAGGAACAGTACATAGCCGAGACCCAAAGAGTAAAAGATGAGAGAAAAACAGAACAAACCGGCCCAGAAACCAGACAAGAGGTCTACATGTCTCGGCTAAAAAAAAAGGAACTACTCTTCTATTACAAGTTTCCCCATCCATCTGGATCCATGAAGCACCAACACAAAACTGACCCAGTCCGAAATGGAGTGCACAGAAGACTCCCAAATGCCCTTGGCTATAGGGCTTGAACCCTTAAAGGACTACATTCCTTGCTAACCATATCACCCAAATCCCAGCCGCAATAAGGATTAGCGAAAGTTTAGCTTTCACGCTTTTATCACCCCTCTTATTAAGCCTTTTAACAGCCCTCTACGTTTGGTGCAATGTGTCAAAATAGTGCTTGAAACCCGAGGCCATACCAAGCCAACAGCATGCCTAGGCCATATATATAACAGTTAAAATAATATACAATAATATAGGAAAGAAAGTCAATAAATAGAAAAAAAAATTGAATTAATTTGAGTAAACTCTACTTAATCTAATAGTTAATCCCCGCCTAGTCCCTTAATCCCCGTCTAATCCCTACTTAATCACAATATAGCAATAAACAGGATTTGGATATTATAATCCTGGACAATCAAAATATGGATGTAGAGGAAGACGTACACACTCACAATTATGACAGAAATGTATGGGTACCTTATTGGTGTCATCCAATCCCAACCCTCAACATATTGAGCAGCAACATCTTTCCCAATCTGAAATGGTCAATATAAAGGTGGATATCAGGGTGAAAGGAGAAGCATTATATTCATTTCATTGCAATAGTTGCCTCTGTGCAGCATTTATTTTTTTAACAATATCTTACTACTAGCAATACAAAGATAAAATATGTTTATCACAAATTTGTACAGATAAAAAATTTTGGTTACTAAATAACTCATGTTTAACTCTTATAAAAAAAATGACTCAAGTTTAAAAGTAATTCGTAACAGCGTAAACTAAAAAGGAGTCTATGAGATATGCTGTTCTGCTGGTTGTTTTTCCTTCAACGTTGCTCTCAATGGAGACATTAATCAAAGATGAGGATAATATATACATCCTACTTTGAGGCTCTAATCAAAGATGGAATCTCCATTGAAATATGGAGTGTAAAGGGGGAAGAATGAAACAATTTGGAGCCCAAGACAGGAGAAATCTAATCAAAATTGAATTGACTGAAAAACGTTGGAAAGGCTGTAAAGCATTCAGTGTAACCCCTATGAAGATGATAGTGTGCGCTGTAGTATGCAGATGTAGGAAGAAGTGTGGGTTTTTGGTTAAATATATTTACTCCATCCTTAACAGAGATTTGGAGATGACTACTCCCACAGCCTAGTGATACAATCAAATTTTGTTAGTTAAATCTTCTCTAAAAGTCAAAGCTTTGGAGTAGCTTTTTGTTTAAATAAATCCTTGAGAAAACAAGGTCAAATGAGATATGGGAACAAGATGGAAATGTCCAATGTCAGCTATGTAACTTGGAATATGGATCCATAAACATAAACCACCTTTTTCCAACTGCAAATATAGTAAGAAAATTTGGAAGAGAGTAAGGGAAGCATGGGAGATCTCCTTCATGATGCTACTCAAATACAGGGCTCGAAGAATTGTTGTAACATCCAAATAAAGGGTCTACAGAAAAATACTTAGAGTGGTTCTTTATCGTTTTTGAATGAAAGGGGGGTAAGCTTTTTCCTTTTTTCTTTTTTCCTTTTTTTTTTAACAAAAGGATTGGAACATTCATTAATAAATGATGTCTCTCGAACAAAGTGGAGACGAGGGATCTCCAGAATTAAATAAAAGGAAAAGAGATTATAAACACAAAGTGAAAAAAGAAAAGAGGACTAAAGGAGACAGCTCCTCCAATGACTATGATACCAATGGTATTCCCCTTCCACTTGTCCCCATATAGGTAGATGTCAATGCTCCGTCAAGGAGGACCATAACCCAATTCCTGGGGTGAATCAATTTCTCTAGAAAAGGATGATGGATTTTGAATTGCAAAATGGTGGTGATGACTGCTTTTGGGATCAGCTAAGTTTATACTTCTATTGGAGACATTTTATGTCCTTTTTTCTGTTTTATTTCTTTACGTATTTAAAGGTAAGGCCACAACGTCCCCCTCTATGTTTTGGAATTTATCACTATTAAATAGCGTGTTTCCACTAATGTACCACTAGAAGTTTTCTAGTTTTAGGCCTTTTGTAATTTATGTGCAAGATTACCCAATGCATGCAATGTTTAAAAAATCTTATTAAAAAATCCATTGGCATAAATGAAATTACAACATAGATAAAAGGCCCATATGTGACATCTTTGACCAAATGATGTGTTGATCAATACCCGAATTTAATACCCTGAGCTCATTCTACAGATTCTAAAATCTGCAACCGGAGTGATGTACATGAGTAAATGATATATTCTCTCTCAAAAATTCATTGTACTCAAAACTCAATGGCTCTCATGGTAGCAAACCTGATGTTATCAAGGTTGCCTTAGTGCCAAAGAAAGTGGGGGAATATCAAAATTTTCCTAGGAAAATTGAAAAATGGGGAATGAATTTTCCCTGAAGAAAATGCAAACTGCAAAAACCATGCCATGAATTCTTTACAGGATCAGCTGATTCAAGGAGCACAATGTGGAAGCTTCTATATGCATCTCAATTTCACCATGTTCCTCGGAATTTACAGATACAACATGATGAGTAATCAAAATTGCTGATAGAAAGGTAATATACCTCATGATCACCACCTTGGCCCCCCTTAGGAGGAATCCGTCCAGGATGGTCAGGAGGATGAACAAGAACTGCTAGCAAGTTTAATCCATCAGGATGAAGAATATCAGTAACATCTAGAGAATGACGCCGAAACATCCCTTTTGGCAGGATCTTCTTGTGCCCGTTCAAATAAACCTCTGCCGAGTAGTTGATGGCACGGAAATTCAGATCCACATGTTGATTTCCTGACTACATATCATTCAAACTGAATGTGAGTAACTACACAAAAATCTGCAAGACATGCATGACATAATTGAAAATTCTCATGCATTAATTGGTTGAAAGTCATTTTGTCAAATTTACAGCAACAAAAATCTCAGCCACATGCTTCCCTTTAAATATGATGTTTAGGCCCAATATTTCAGTTATATGCTACTGAACATAAATTTCACTCATATGGTTTCCATTGACATAAGAAAAATTTAGACGATCTGGTGCTCAACTAACATTATCAAATATATTTTCAGTTATTTTTTACCTGTCAGAAAAGGCATGAAAATAGAGAGGTCATTTCAAAAATGAGTGACTCTTTCTCAGTTAATGGGTAATCTTTTAAAATGTGGAAATTATATTGAAGATCAACTCTTAATTTTCAGTTTTGTTACTTGGTTGATGATCCCAGATGGCCCTGTAACTTTGATATGTGTTCTGTAATGCATTTGCAACTTCAAGCAATTGGCATGGTATCGCTGAAGGTTTTTGTTAAGTTCTGCATTAATCTTATGAACTTGTACCTGACCTTTCCTATAAGTGTTTCCATGATTTAGAATAAATGAGTCAAAATATAAATAAATAAAAATATAGCTAATCAGCCACAGAACATGTCAGATGCAAAAGATTCCAGTTCCATGATGAAGAACGGGAGTTCAAATGAAAGATGGAGAGACAACTATCAAAAATGAATGGCTGAGAACTCTGTTGGGTTCTTGGATTGATATGTAACTCCAATTTAGCATGATCCAAAACTTTTATCATAGCAAGACCGATAGAAATAAAGAAGGCATCATGTACAAGTACTGTGGTTATGCACGCATATTGATACTCAACTTATTTCATCCAAAAGTATGATCTTTTTATTATAAAGGGTTATTTAGTTTCCACCCCTCCTAAAACATGCAAATTATTAAAAAAATCTCTCCAAAACACAATATTATTGTAAACCCCCTTAAAATGTTACCTGGCTTTGTAAAAAAACCCAACACTCAACTAACTAATAATGTTAGGGAAATATTCCATCTCAACATATATATATTGACTATTTTACCCCCCCCCCCCCCCCCCGTTAGTGAAAAAGGTCTTTTGGGGTCAATGTGATGGAATATTGTATTTTGGGACTACTTTTTTTTTTTACCAAATGAAGCATGTTTCTTAAAGTTCTCTTTATGTCATAAATGAATTTCTAGCACTCTAAGAGATTTCAAAAGGTTGAAGAAGGGTATTTGAAACCTTTTTCACTGATAGGGAGGGTAAAATAGTCAATATATATATATGGATTTTCGATAATATGCGATCGTGCGGTCGCGGGCATCTAACGGTCGACGTGAATCGCACCCGACCGTCCAATGCGATGGACCCGTGATCGACGGCCCGTGATCGCGACCGCACGACCGTATAATATCACGACTTTATATATATGTGTGTTGAGAAGGAATATTCCCCTAACATTCTTAATGTGTTGACTGTTGGGTTTTTAACAAAGCTTGATAACTGTTGGTTCGATTTAATTGTCGTTAAGATTTAGCCTTTACCAACAAAAGAAATTTATAACTCTCTTACCTCTTTTTGATAGAAAGTGGGAGTAAGAGGTCGATCCCACAAGGAGGTTATGGAAGCAAACAAGTAATTGTAAAAGATATCAATTCCCAAAAAGATTTTAAAACAAGAATTTTGAAGATTGATCCAAGGAAGCTACTTTAAAAGCTAAAATAAAATTCTAATTTGAATCAAGATACGATAAAAAAAAGCCACCACGGATTAGAAATCACCCCACAAGTATGATTGATTAGATCTTTCTATTTTACTTATATTTCCCTTACTTCATATGAGTCAAGAAATTTTACTTGCTCACATGGAGAATATAGATTTAAAGTTCTCTTTTAACATTTCATTAGTTGATACACCATTAACTACTAGATCAAGGACGGTTCTTATAGTGAAAACCCTCTTCCTTGACAGTTAAGATATTCAACCAATGACAACAAAATATTTCAAAGAAAGTAGTTCACTTCTACTCGATTTGAAAATAGGATTTATAAAGTATCAATCATGTCTCATCTAAGTAAAACGATGAAAGATCTTAAAATACCCATAATCAAGATAAATCTGAGTTGAAGAAACTATATAATCATTAAGCATAAATCAAAATAATATAAGATGCACAAATAAAAGATCTAATAACTCATACTCATAGGGTGGAATCCTCTCCTTGATGGGAGGATTCTCTAGCCTACCATAGTTGGTGATATTCTAGAATAACAATAAAAAGATTCCATGAAAATCAAAGAAAGAAAAACTCTTTATTGATTAAACATAAACAAAATACAATAGCATCTATGTCTAATACAAAAGAAACACAAACTGAAGAGAAAAAAACTTAAAATAAAGAAGAAAGAACAAGAAAATGGAAGACTAAAATTCTGCTCAGTTGGAAATCTTCTATTTGCTGTCCTCCCTCTGCAGGCCCCTTTTATAGAGGGCTGTATTGGCTGGGGCTTTTAATGCTGGACAGGTTGCCCAGGATTTGAAAAATCCTTGTTGTTTTGGTAGGAATTTGTAGTTGTCTTGGTGGGGATTTGGAGGATTGGCTAATACTGATTTTTAGTGATTTTGATAGGGATTTAAGACTGATTTGACAAATCAGATTTGCTGATTTGTGGCTGTCTGTTGGAGCTGATTTGTGAGGGAGATTCTCTCTTCTTTTGGCAATTGTGATGATTCATTCTTTCCATAATTGATGTAGACTTTTAGGAATTGAATATTCACATGTTCTTTTCCTCCAATAGCATGTATTATCTTCATATCCTATGAAATTTGGATTAGAATCTCCATGACGAATATAATTATGCACATGAAATGTATAAATGTAGTTTATTTGTGCATATTATGCTTTGAAAATAAAATTCCCTAATATGTATGTAGAAAATGAAATATTGCATAGGGAAATGTCCAAGACAACTCTAAAAGGTATATCAAAATATGTATTTTTGAACATCTAACAATAACATTTTAAGAGGGTTTATAATAAATTGTGTTTTGGAGGGGGTTTTTAATAATTTGCCTATTTTAGGAGAGTTGGAAACTAAATAACCCTATTATAAAATAGAAATAGTAACTCTGAATCTCAGAAAAGGAAAGCAATCCTACAGTATGAGGTGACAATTTACACAAGGTCATACTATTTTGCATTCAAATGTGGTGAAGAACCAAAAGGTGTAGTACTCTCTTCCAGAATCAGCAATGTCGATGATCGCCTCATTCTCCAATCCATAAAATTGGTCCGGCACCAGCTTGTTCTTCACTAGGGTCCCTAAAACACTGCAAAAAACCAGACAAAAAAAATGATCAACATAAATTCAACAATGTTATCCTACAATAACAAGAAAAATATTCCTGTTCAAAGCGACGCTAATACAATGGTAATGAGGTTGGGCAGCACGTGTCAAAATAATTATCCCTACAGCTTCCTGGGATATATGGTTATCCCATAAGTAGGATCTATTTAAAGGCTCTTTCTCTCCAGCGCCCCCCCCCCCCCCCCCCCCCCAGTGTTATAGCATATCCCTCATCTGATTGCTGGAGTTTTATCCCAAATTGGTATGTTTTGGTCATAGAACTCTTATTTTGTTTCCATCAATATATATATAGTTCAATGATGCTATATTTGATGCCCGTATATAGAGATTTTCATGAAATTATGTGTGATATTCAACCACTAGCATCCTTAAAACATTACACAAAAAGAAAAAAGAAAAAAACAAATAAAACAGATCATCCTAAATTCAAAAATGCAATCTTACAACAACAAGATGAAAACTCCTGCGGACTTGGCAATAATAATATAGTAGTAAAGGTGGTGGCTACATTTTATGAAGTTCAAAAAATACTAAATAAGCTGATTTTACGAAAACTACCAGTTGAAATGGACGCACAAGGGCAACGACACTTGTGATTTTGTGAAAGGGAGGAGGAAACTAGGGAACATCTATTCTTTTGGATGTCCTTTTTACTGCTCGTATTTTGGAGAGGGTAGGAAAAGCACTAGGGTCCACTTGCTCTTATGAAGACCTCGAAGGTATGTGGAGATGGTTCTCTCTCAAAATTTCAATAGCTTATTCCTCATGCGGTGTGTTGGATCATACGGTTGACGCATAATGAATGTCTATTCCAACACAAGAGGATGTGTGTGGAGAGTAGGTAGCGATTTCATCCCTTCTGAAAACACAGTTCATTTGGATTCTAGGTTCATTTGGATTCTAGGTGTGGAGACTCCTTCCACAATGATGGGAAGTGATTGGTTCAGATAGCAAGGATATAAATTTTCTTTCCATTCAGGTTGTTTGCTTTGGAGGATATAGTTTTTTTTTTTTGTTAACTATCTTTATTTTCGTCTTGTAATATTTTGATCAGAGATCTCTCGTCCCCTTTTGTCGGGGGCTATCTATTAATAAATATTGCATCTGCATTTCATTTTTTAAAAAAAAAAATTATGCATTTTCACACATTATGCTAGGACCAAATGAAATAAGAAAATCACATCTATTAAGAGATTTAATAATAAAATATACTAACAGAGTTCATAAGATTTCAGTTAGTGCACTAGCTGCTATCTAACAACATCAGATTCACCAAAAAAGAATGTCCCTCACACAGTCACACTGCTAATCAGGTTAAATTCAAGACCAAAATCGAACATATAACAAAATGAAAACACTTGCACTTAGCAATAACAATGTAGAGGTAATGATGGTGGCCACATCTTTAACACCAACCACTTCCCTCAATAAATAAAAAAAATCAAAACCAGAGCACGATTCGAAGATTAAAATCATAACCGTACGTTCCGGGCACGGCGGCCTCCATCCAAGGAGACGAAGGTGGGATCGAAGGGGGCCGAGTCGTCGTGAGGCGGACGCCGTTGAGGTCGACCTCCGTGGACCTCGCCGCGATCCATCCCGAGTCAAGCTTTGTCTTCCCTATCACCGTCATTGATTCTGCCCTAACAGCAACACCACCGATGATGATCTAATCCTCTCTTCGACTTGGGCAAAGAGAGAAAGAGAGAGAGGTTTGTTGGAAGAAGAGGAGAGTGACGCGTGAGGGAGGAGAGAATCAGTGAATGTACATGTGTAGATGGGGTCGAAGAGGAGTGTGTGTTGGGTAGCGGAGGTTGCCATGGCAGGGGTTTTGTCATTACTTGATCTCTACTACTACTTTTGCTTTGGTCCGTCATTTGGGGCCTAAAAGTGGAGGGATTTGTATTTGGGCACGTCTACACCCACCAACCACTTACCTATTCACACCAACCAAAACATAAAAAATATATATATTTAAATTTAATTTCAACATCACTATTCTCACCAACCAATCGACGGTCGGTCAACCTTCCTTTACAATCTTCGACAGTCTCTCTGTCAATATTCCATTACGACATTCGACAGAATCTCTGTCAATCTTCCTTTATGACTTCGACCTTAGCAATGTCGAATGGTTTAAAAAATGTGAAGATTTTGAGATAGATATAGTTTTTAAAAAAATGCTTATTTAATGTGAGATTTTGGTTTTAGATTAGAGCATGCAGATTAAATTAATGGGTTTTGATTTTCTTCAATAGCTTTGTATGCAAATGCAATGAGGTTAAAAAAATTAACTATTGCTTCTAGTTCAAGTGTTTTTATTGAAATGTGGTGATTGTAATGTGAGTATTGAATATAACGCGAATATGTTAACATTTTGATGTACATTGAATGTTAAATGTGATCGAATGTGTCTAAAGTCTTCATTTGAAAAAATATTCAGTTCAACACTGCTACGGTCGAGCACACCATCCTATGTCGACAGACCAACTGTCGAATGTTGTAAATGAAAGTTGACAGAGTTATTATCAAAGTTTGTAAAGGAAGGTTGACAGAGAGACTGTCGAAGTTTGTAAATGAAGGTTGACAGATCAACCGTCGAATGATTGGTGAGAATAATAATGTTCAAATTTAATTTAAATAATTTTTTTATTATTTTGGTTGGTGATAATAGGGGAATGGTGTGTGGGGATAGACGTGCCCTTTGTATTTTTGGGTTTGCAACAAATTTTACTTTTATGTAAATGAATTGGGTGGAAGCCACTTAGAGTTTCTATATATAAAGGGTGCTGCTACTTAGGACTCAAAAATTAGGTCTCATTGATAAACCACATTAGGTGACATAATTTTATTGGTTTTCTGTTTAACTTTTTAAAACCATAAAAAAGACAATGACTAGAATACCCTCGTGAGAAATTTAATAAATGACTTCAATGAATACTGCCATTAATCATCAACCCACTAGTTGAATTGATAATATCTAAGAACCTTAAATCAATCAGTTTCTTATTCACCTAATCGTGATTAATTGCTTATTAAAAATTTAAATTTTTTATATAAAATCATGTTATAATATTAAATAAAAGCTTTAAAGTATTTAAATTTAAGACATGACAATTATCGCAAAGATTGTTCAAAATATTTCATGGCTTTTATAAACTTATTTATTTAGTATTAATTATTAATATATTTATTATATCATGATAGTGTTACAGTTCAAATGTAATTAACCCAACAGTTGAACAATTAACCATTGACCTATTCATTTTTTTGGGCGTTGTTACACTCAGTTTTACAGTTTCATATATCTCGTTAGAAATTCAATGAAGCATATATATCTTTAGAAGATGTATATATCTCATTAAATATTTTTTTACATTTACTAAAAATTGGTTTATTCAACTTGAAATGGAACATTATACATTTTTTATCAAAACATACACCCCATTAGATAATGTTTAATATTTTTTAAATATGAAATCATGTGTGGTCTGAGTTTTTGTTGGTAAAAATGAACGAGTCTAACGTTTTCCTTTTTCCAATTCAACAAACAATTCAGTTTTGAAAACGTAAACATTTATATAACACTTTTTCATTACGTTTTTTAATATGATCTTGATAAAAGTATCAAGAAATTGCTTTTCTTACACACGGTCTTTTTCAACCCCAGTTCATATACTCACGTAACGAGACATGTATAGTTAAACATTTTTATTAACCACGCAATCATATCCCTGGAGTAGGTTCGATCCACTAGAGGATCTGGACTATCGGACGCAATCATGTGTAGGGATGGGATAAATTGGAAACCCATCTTGACCCGATCCTATTGGGACAAGTTTAACCCCTTAAATATTAAAAACCCGATGAAGATATAGTATCCTTCGTTTTTGTTTGTGAAATCTCGTGTTTTTTTAGTTATACAATTTCTTTGATTTAATGAAGTTGATGACATACACTTTTTTTAACCCCCGTTTGGTTTGATAATAGGGTTCAAAATAAGTGGAAATTAATTAGAATAATTTCAAAATAAGTGTTTAGAAAGTTATAATAAATGAGAATCTGTAAGAAAGAATTAACTAATATATATATTGATATACGGATTCCATTCAATCATTTTTCAGGTTATTCAACCTAAAAGAATATGAGTCAAACTCTCAAATCAAATATCACCACCTTTTATCACCCATTAACATTTTTCACCTTTTATAAAAAAATTCACGCTTTATTAACATTTTATCCAAACAAAAAAAAAACTTTATTAATATGGATGTTTGTGCACAAATTAGAAAGAAAAATGAAATAAACCGAGCGAATTTGGATTAAAAACAAAGTTATGGAAAGTAAAAAATTCCATTTGACTAACTTTTATAGTGTTTGTGCATGTGATGAAAAAAAATTCATCACTTTCTCTCAAATTCTCACATACAAAGAAAGAAAAAAAAGTTCACTTTTTCTGAAAAGATAAAATAGGAGTTTTTTTCCCTTAATTAGCACAAACATTGAATTTTTGAATGGTTAAACGAAAAAAATTTTACTTTCTTTTACTCTCAATTTTCTTTTGATACAAATACACCCTATATTTTTTTAATGAGAGAACACAATCAAATAAAAAATAAAAAATCATTTTATCTTTATTTATTCTAGAATAATCATAAGCTTTATAATAACTTAATTCTCAGTAAAAACGGGGCTAAGTGTATCCAGTAGCGTCTTTGAGCACATCCGTCGAACATCCATCAGAGGATCCGACGCACACCCACCGTTTCTTCTCCTTCTTCTTCTTCTGCCTGGGCCTCATCTCCGCCTTCAAATGCCTGGCCTGAAACCCCACCATCGCCTCCAAAACCCCCAACATCAACCCCTCCACCTCCTCTCCCCTCCCCCCCTCCAAAACCCTAATCGCCCTCCCCACCGCCTCAATCGTGCTCAAACACCCCTTCCACGGCTCCTTCCGCAACACTCTCTCCGACTCGTACGTGCTCTCCCCCTCCTCCGCCCCCAATCCACCCTCCCCAACGAAACCCTCCTCGCGAACCCCGACAAGTACCCCTCGCTCGCCTCCACCATCTCCCTCGCGTGCCTCCACGTCCCGTCGAACACGATCAGCACCTTCTCTGCTTCTTCTTCTTCTTCGTCGTTCCCACCGATCGGAGCCTGGGAGAGGTCGTCTCCGCCGGGGAAGAGGTAGAGGACCTTGCCGGTGTTGCCGAGGGGGAGAGGGAGTCGAGGAGGGGGGAGAGGCCGGGGTGGAGGCGGCGGCCGATGATGAGGTGGCAGCGGAGGAGGCAGAGGCGGAGGGCGGGGACGGTGGAGAGGGGTTGACGGAGTTGGTGGGGGTGGAGGAGGACGACGACGGTTGTGGAGGTGGGGAGGGGGGAGGGGGGGAGGTGGGCGCAGATGCAGACGGATTTCGGGCGATCGCAGCCGTCCGTGCAGATCGACCTGCCTGATGGACGGCTCTCGGAGGAGGAGGAAGTGGAGGGGAGCATCGGCAGAGGTTCGTCTTCTCGATCTTCTCCTTCCATCAAATTTTGAACAAATGCCGGGGAACGCACGGGTTTTAAGATGGGAAAGATGTCATTTTATTCCCGAATTGTCCCTGCGGCGTGTGTTTTATTTGTAAAGAAATATTATATTTTATCCGGTATGAAATATTATTTTATAAAACGTCAGTTATAATATACTCTAATAAATTTAACATATCATTATGTAAAATATAAAAAAATATTAATAAAAAATTTAATGAAATATATATAATGCATTTGAAACTATAAGTGTAAACAAAGTTTTAAAAATTTGACTATTGTTACATATGTTTTCTGCTTCATTTTTTTATAGATGAGATATACTATTTTAAAAAAAATCCAAATCACATATATACTGGAATCAATGTTCTAAAAATCTCTTCTAAGCTCCTATTAATCCCCTTCCTATACTTAAGCAGGCTCGGCACGCAACGTTTAGCGTCTAACCACTTCTCTGATGAATCCCTAGTCGCCTGATATGTTATTAAGTTACCTTATATATTATATATCTATAAATTAATTTTTTTATGTTATTCTAATTATGCTTATATTATTAATTTTGTTTTTATGTCACTAGGTCATTATTTTGTAGCCTAAATTATTATATAAATAATATTTATACATACATGTATTATATTTATTATTCTAAAAAATAATTGATTAATCCTCAATTAATCCATAGTCCCTCCACAACTGTCCGATTAGCACCTAATATTTTTTTACAATATTGATTGAAATCAGGACAAGAAAATGGGTTGTACATAATATTATCCTAAAAAAAATTCTTTTCCAACCAAATGGGACCGAGCAGACTAGAATTGAGGTCGTATATATCATTTTCCTTCTTTTTTTTTTTGAAAAATGATACACTTAGTCATATTCACCAACCAAAACTCAGACCTCACATGGTTTCATTTTAAAAAAAATAATAAACACCATCTAATAAAGTATATACTTTGATAAAAAATACATATCACTCCATTTGAGTTGAATGAACCCTTTTTTAGTGAGTATATGAAAAAATTTAGTAAGGTATATACATCATCTAACAAATTATCTAACAAAGTAAATGTTTGACTGAATCTACAACGAGATATATAAGTCTGTGTTTTGAAATGAGAAAAAAATTGAGTGTAACAGCACTCTTTTATTTTACTTAGCAAGGTTACCTAGGAAGATTTGGGTGGGCCAGGAATAGCATCAGCTGAAGGCAGTGAAATTGCAACTGTTACATGCACCATTGTGATCCATTAAGGCCTTAAGGGGTGTTATCCACAACTTATCTTTTATTCACAATTTATCAATGATCAACTAAATAATAAATTTTTTTTTTTTTAAAGATAACGGTAGACTTTGTATTCATGGAAACAAGTCCAAAGTAGTAAATCTGTAAATACAATAGTAGTACATGTAATACTACCAATAAAACAGAACGAGAAACCTCAATCTCTGTAGAAAAGCTTTCTACTCAGACTAAAAGAAAAGGTTTTTATTATTATGTTTATATAAAATAATTAAAAACACAATCAAACAACCAAAGACCAAAAAAAAATGACTTGTTCACTACCAGAAAAAAAAGGGGTCTTTGAGTGTCTAGTGTCTACTAGTTTGGATGCTAGTTTTGAAAAATACACACTACCGTGAAAGAAAGATCTTTGTATATTAAAAAACGGGGTCTTTGAGTGTCTAGTGTCTACTAGTTTGGATGCTAGTTTTGAAAAATACACACTACCGTGAAAGAAAGATCTTTGTACATTAAAAAAGCATGCTATTATAAATCGGTTTTAAAGAAGTAACATGTATCAGATATCATTTAATATTGAAATTTTATTGTGGTTTTACAACAATATTTTTTGTAAACTTACAGAAATATTTTGACATGGTACCACTTTAATCCATTGAAATGATGTCTACAGGTATACGGAAATGTTCAAGGTCCAATCAAAGACACAATTTTTTAATTCAGAGATTGATAATTTAGGATAGAGAAAAACTCTCTGTGGCCCCATAATTATTATCTTATCTTATACTAACTTATCCAGTATGTACAAGACTAGGTTAATGTACTTCAGTGTTTGTGAATATTGTACTTGATAAGACAAATATATACCTTTTTAAATGATTCTAAACATAATAAGATGAAAAAATGTGTGCAGGAATGATTGTCCCAAACAATTTCCCGGGGCATAGAAGATCAGAAATGAATGATCTCTATTCATACAGTGTGATGCTAAGTATTGTTAATGGGAGAAAGTAATTTAGAATGCATCTTTATGCTCTAATTTGCATGTCAGTCTGTCAGATGAATAAAATGTCAGGGAGGCTTCTTCTAGCATGAACAAATAAATTTCAAACTCTGTCACTCTCTACTTCAAAGACACATCCATCATTTTCACAAAGATGCCCCCATCCTTACTAGGGGAACATCTGAAACCAAGACCACCTGCCCCATCATTTTGATAAACTAGGGCATTTGAATCATGATAGTTTCTTTCCGCTCAATGGATGACATTTAACGCATTTTCAATCGGTTATTTATTTTTCTGTTACCAAGTTTTTTCAGATGGTATACCTCAAACCTTTCGCCCATATTTACATTGCTCTAGTGTACGCAGATATGTAAGGAAAGTGAAAGGGTCGCCATACCTGACTTGAGGCCTTGAGGAGGCCACAGCTTGCAAGTTGATTTACACAAACAGACTTCTGATGTATCTTGAATAGGACAGCAAGAAGACTCCGGCATTCGGCAACTGCAAGAAATCGTTGTGTGTTGTTCATCGATGTATGTAAATACAAAACCTCTAATCTGTAATTAAAATATCTTGAAATTGCAAACCTTTGCTGTAGCATTTGTCCACTGGAGATAAGCAAATGTTCTTTGACAGCCGGGGTGGTCTTTAGTCTGCAAATTTCTACATCAGCAGTGTTTCAACTTACCATCCAATGGATGACAGCAGTGTAACTGCGGCATCTTCAAATCTTTGTCGATTTTCCTTTCTTCAGAGAATCTGTCATCAGTTAGTTGGGATGATATTTCATTAATCCAATATGGGAAATTCAAACATAGAAGAAAGGAAGAGAATTCTGTCAAGTGATTTCTAACACAAATGATTGAATGCTAATAAATTACTAGTCTTTAATCCTATCAACAAAGCATGGCACAGCAACAAAATTAAAATTTGCTTTCTTCTTTTTAAGTTATGAAACATTTGCTGGCAGAAAAATTTAATTATAAAACTAAACAGTTGGACTGTGATTCAATTCTTTTCATACATGTCTAGTACACAAAGTTGGTCAACTCTTGGTGTATATACATTCTTATCAAATGAGTAGAGGTACCAAAGAATCCAAAGAAAAGATCCCCCACCCCCCACGCTATTGTTTAACTTAAGGGTCTGATTGGAGCCTGGTATTCCAAAATGGAATTCACAACTGTCAGTTGTTTGGTTGAGTCAGGATTGTGATTCCCAGAAGTCCAGAAAATATAGGATTTCCATACATATCACAAGCCAAACAGGCTTTAAGAACATAATCATACATCAGTGATCTGAGTAATAATGATGGGAGCTGAAGGCAAACTAGCGCTGGTTTATAAACTATAAGTAAAAAAAACAAGCATAGCTATAAGATGGAATATTTTTTATACATTTATTTTCCCACCAAAAAAGATAGAATATTTTTTGCTGTGTTCGGAGTATCCTAAATATGATTGTCATACACATGCAGTCCCATCCCATAATAAATCATTGTTTCAGTTGATAAACAATTCTCGAATGACCTCATCCACACCTAGATTCCTTTCCATGAGGCATGACTGCTTTGGCTGACCAAAGCAGAGAGGATTGATTTTTCTTTAAAAGAAATCACAAGAGGCGACATCAGCAATAGGATTTCAAAGCAAGTAATCCCTTGGCTCAACCCAATCTCTCTGATCTATTGATTTGATAGACATTTCAATGTGATCTGCAAGAAGAGTGATTGAGGAAAAATGCACTTCTCTTCCCAACTTTCTTTAGCCACTGACTACAGAAGTTCTATATCCAAGTTATTGTCTTGGAATAAGAGGAATGTAGCTAAACGATGGTTGGATTTTCACAATTAAAACAAAAGCACCATCAGAAGATGTCAATACCCAAAACCACAGCAAATCCAATATAAAAAAAATCACCCAGCAAAGTCCTCCGCGACAACATCCAGGGCATCACCAAGCCCACCATCCGCTGCCTCGCCAAGCGTGGCGGCGTCCGTGTGATCTTCCTCAAGAACGTCATCCGTGCGCCATCGTCCTTGCGCACTGTCTCTGTGCTCCCTCGTCCTTGGGCACTGCTATCTCTGCGCACCACCGTCTCCGCTGCCTGTCCGCGCTAGTCTGCCGCGCCCTCTGCGTGCACGCCTCGGGAGCGACTCTGACTAACTCAAAGAGCGGGAGAGACTCCGACTAAGTCAAAGAGCGGGAGAGATTCCGACTGACGAGAGCGACTCCGACTGACTCAAGAAGAGCAGCAACGACTCCGACTGACTCAAGAAGAGCAGGAGCAAAGTGGTGGATTCCAAAAGCCAGATAACAACTATCAATTTACAAAATCGAGTTCTTCGATTATTGGAAGTGTTGTTATTTTTGTGCAAATTCGAAGGGTTCTACAATTCAGAGTTTGAGAGAGAGTGTTAAAGAGTCATTATTATGAGAATATTAACTTTTTATTATCATTATTATGATATTATTAGTTTTCTAGTTTTCCTAATTTCCTTTTATGGTATTTTAGGTTTTCCTTTATGTATCTATAAATAGTCTTTGGCTCCTCTAATACAATAAGAAGAATTCTCTTTTATTTATTCAAACACATCCAAAAAAGCAAAAGAGGTCCAACAAAGGGAATCACACCATATATTCTCCATTGGTTATGCTTTTATGATATATATATATATATAGCATAAATGATGATCTATGATGATCCCTAGGGGATAACCTTGGACAAAATACATTCTTCCCTTAAAATCACAATTTAGTTTTATACCCTAGGACAAAATACATTCTTATTTTAAATCACAATCCAGAAAATAAAACACACTCAATCACACAATGAATCTGAAGGGTTCGACCTATCCAGGCTAACATATGGCTGGCTGGAAACAAACAATGCCAAAGAATCAACCACCTCACATTGATGGAGAGCTTTTTTTTTCCCTCAACCATGGCTTGATAGTCTAACCATATTTCATACCGTGCTTTTTTTAACAAATAATATGTTGTCAAAGACAAAAATTGCACCATACACATTCGAACTGGCCAAATTAGCCAGTAGACCAACCCTATGCTTGATTATCTGTAGAGGGTAGTCAAGCAAACTACTTCCTTTTTTACTTCAAGAACTAGTTTCTTATACCATCATGCATGAGAATGACAATCAAGAAATGAATGCTTTTATATTTATGAATTTGAGTTAAAAATCACAAACTAATGCTGGCATAAGAAATAAAGTTAGGTATACGTACCTATTTTTCCTTGGATAAGATCAACATACTCCCTGCTATTGTCTTTGCAAGCATAGGAGAAAGCATTGCGGTACATTTGAAGTGAAGGCTGAATTCCAGCATCTTCCATCCACTGCAAAACCTGCATTATGATCTTGATTCTCAATAAAAGAAAAGTTAAATTAAAAAGAATTGAAATTTTAGAACATGGAACAAATTTTTTTCAAGATGAGTAAATAGAAAGCGTTTAGAAAAAGGTTAAAAAATCATGTTAAACTTCCACATCAATCAATACGGAAAAGGTGATTTCAAGTTTAAATTTATGAAGATTATTAAAATAAGATGTTGCAATATAAGGACAGTAGGACACACTGTTTCAACCAATATTTACATTACATTGTATCAAATGAAACTGTGGGATTCCTCTAGATGTTGAAGATTACGAACACATGTAGGATTTTAAGTGAGTCAAGATAAATCTACTGCTTTCCATAGATCATCCATTAATTTTATTTATAGTATTGTACCATTGAATCACAGTGATATCCTTTAAAAAATGTTTCAACCCAAACAGGATTATAAAATAAACACCAATGCCTTGAAGCCCCAGTCTGGCATGAGATGTTGGGCATACAATCAAATCATTAGAATATTAGATGCATGAACCATATCGATGAACTAGAAAAGAAAAAAGAAGCCACCCAGTGCATATAGTTAAACACAAAAAGCATATACCTCAATATATTTCCTCCACTTCCCAGAATTCAATAGATTCCTCAAAAGAATTGAATACATTCCGTAATTGACTTTTGCACCTGATGCCACTATCTTGTAGAACAGCTGCATGACATGAAAATAAGTATTTTCATGACTTGTACATTCTAAGTGCACTAAACAGAAACATATTAGAAGAAATCAACAGATATTTGGTTATTGAGGAAAACGTAGGACAATTGTTCCATATCTTAACTGTCTATTTTTGTGCTAGCCATAACAATGTCAGAAAAAGGATGACATATTAAGGTAAAAGGTGATTATATATAGCTGATGAATGACATAGTTATCACCTAGATAAGTGAACAATATGGTGTTAACATGTGACTGATCCATATTTTCTTTCTTTTTCCCTTTTCTTTAGAAACAGAAGTTAGGAAATGAACCCAAGACCACTAAGAGGCTCATCCACTATCAGTCATTGATATCACAATTGACCTATTTAGTTATTGCTTCAAGTTCATAAAAGGGCAACATGTTGAATGTAGATGGCATGCTAAGTATATTCAGTTGTGACATGGATACAAACTTATTAATGCAACAGATTGATCCAGGTACGGTATGTCGGTCCGATCCAAATCATGTTAGAATCTCGCAACTGATTCTCCAAACAAATACTACAAAAGTTTCCCAAAAGTAAAATAGAAATATCAATAGGATATGCATAAGAGTCCTCTAAGCAGTAAGCAGATGTTAGGCCCAGAACAGATCAGATGCAAGTTAGGCCTAAGTGTGATCTAAAGTCCAAATAAGAGCCCTCTTGTAATTTGGATGGGTCAGGTTTGGATCAGGTCAAATTTCAATGATCCAGGTCCAAAGAGTATAGTCCCACTTTTCAGTCAAACTGTCTGTAATCAGGTAGTCTAATCCACAACATCAATTGACTCAAACCAATTACACCACCCGTTCAATGCAGTAAATTATACAAGAGATCAATATTGCGCCAAGTCAAATTACAAATCTCAATGATGAAGAAGCAGAGGAGTTGACCTCTCTTCTAGCGGCATTTTATAAGATGTAGAATTGAATTTGGAAGAGGAGGATTCAGTCTTCAAGATTATCCCTTACGGAGTGGCATTTCCGTGAGAACCTTCTATATAAAGCTCAACAACAATCATATTCAAAGCCTTCCATCCATCCGTTTTGAGTACCTCATTGGGGGAGGCCTTGCCCCATTGAAGATCCGGTGCTTCATGTGGTTGCTAACGCTAGAAAAGGTATTCACCAAGGCCAACCTGTTGAAATGGGCTCACCACAGTAATGAATCTTGCAAATTTTGTGGGTTGGAAGAGAAATCAAGAGAACCTTTTCTTTGGTTGCTCCTTTAGCAAAAGATTTGATAAATGGTAAGTACGTCCCTTGGATCTCATTATCCTTTCAATGATCTTGAAGGTATGTGGTGATGGTTCGGAAGAAGAGCAAGCGTGGGAATACAAGCAACCTTGCTAAATGGCTTATCCCAGATGCACTTGTTGGATTATTTGGATAACTCATAATGAATGTATCTTCTAACACAAGGTTCTATTTAGAAAATACTGAGAGTGACAATATCATCGCTATTTAGAGATTGGATAACTATAATTCTTGGAGTGGACACACCATCTCAATGGTTTGGGAGATGAGTCTTTGGGGGCTTTTGCCAAGGGGTCTCCCTCCTTCGTTGTTTTTCTTTTTTCTCCCTTTTTCTCTAATTTGTAAGGAGATCCCTCGTCTTCACTTTGTTTAGGGAAATTTTACTATTATAAATGCTCCAATCCTTTCTAAAAAATAAAACAAAATAAAATACAAAACATAACAAATAAATATTTAAAAACTTAGTTATGATTACAACATCCCTTAGAGAAAAATTAAAGGATAACACAACAGTATGACATATGTGAAAAACAGCCTCATAGTAATTATAATGGGGGCATGATTAATATGGTTGGCATGATTAATTTCATTTACCTTCATCATATGCTCGATTTTCCCACTTTTTCCAAGAAAATGCAAGAAGTGATTTAAATGTTCAAGTGACACTGAAGGAAATAAATGCTCCATTTCTTCAATTGTATCTATTGCTGTTCTCCAATCTCTCAGCCTTCAAAACAAATTGCAGGAATTGAATCAGTCCTATTAGGAACCAAAAAACATAGATAAAAAAATTTCAACAAAATACATTTAATAGGACAACTATTTCGTAGGAATGCTGCTAATAGATAATCACTGATGACCCACATAAGAAAATCTCATAAGAGTCCATAAAAAATTTGTCCATCTAATCTAGAGAGCATGAAATGCTGATCAGAGGAGAAAATAAGAGGAAAAAAGAGCAACAGAAACACATTTGAAGTCGTTAGCACAGATATTGGCTATGCGTAAATCATTTCCTAAGAGCCAATTTCAGCATATATCAATTTGATAACACTCAGTAGGCTGGTGTAGATTCATGCCTATCCACCAAGAACATCTCATTGATGTTTGATACTAGTAATCTAATATACTAGCAACATCCAAAGATGGACAACAGATTCACAAATTAAAACCAGATAATAAAAAAAAACCGGTGGTATAGAACAAAAAATTAACGTAAAAAACTATCAACCATCTTACACGCTGCATGCTGATATTAATTCAAATATACTAGCTTCATTGAAAGGGATATTTTTGCCTTTCATCACTCTGCAAGATGAAGAACTCTGGCTGGCTGACCTCCACTATTGAAAGCCTTCATGAGAGATGAGTACACAATTGAATCTGATTGAACATTGTTTATTTCCATGTCCTCAAAAAGCATCCATGCTTTCTCCAAATTTTCTGCAGTAGTCAAAGAAAAAAATCATTAAAACAGCTTTCCAAGAAAAAGCCTACCAAAACTCGAACTCCTCGTAGAGTAATACCTGCCACAATATATGCATGTATCATGGCCGTATATGTTACCACATCAGGGTAGCAATCATCGGTCTTCATCATGTGGAACATAGATTCTGCTTCAGTTAGTTGGCCCTATATAATTAAGACTATTAATAAATAAATCTAAAGAATGTAGACTGGCTGTCACCCAATTTCAAAAAATAAACATTAATCTGCACCTGCTTGCTGTAAGCACAAATTACAGATGAGTAGACCTCCTTTGATAATGGAATATGCAAGGTTATCATCTCATCCAGATATTTAAGAGATTCTGCGTATTTTCCTAGCTTACAAAGACCACTTATCAATATATTGAAAGTAACACAGTCAGGTCGTATTTTCCTTTCTCTCATTAATCTGTACAAGTTTAAAGCTTTATCATACTCCCCCACACTCATATAGCTTCCAATTGCAGAGTTGTATGCTACTGCATTTAAATCAATGGATCGAGACTCGGCTGCTGAAAGTATAGAATCGATTCTCACAATTTGGCCAGAGCGCCCACAGCCTGCTAAGAGAGTACTTATAGTGACAATGTCTGGCTGGGAGCCATTATTCTCCATTTGGTGAAGCACTCCCACAGCTTCCTCCAATAATCCCTGAGATGCATAAGCATCAATCAGCGCATTATAACTCACAATATTCGGCCTCAGAGAATTTTGTTTCATCATGTCAAAGACTTTCTTGGCCTTCTCAGGTTGCCCTGATCTACCATAAGCATTGAGTAAAGAAGTATACGATACAACATCAGGTCGGATACCTGATTCTTTTAATGAATTAAAAACGGCTAATGCTTCCACATGCATTCCTCGTGAAGCATAAGAACCAAGAAGAGCATTATATGAAACAATATTAGGCCTCAATCCTTCACCAAGCATCACATCAAATACTGCCCTGCAGTTTTCGATCTGCCCACAAAGTGAATATGCACGAATAATACTGGTGTATGTTACAACATCAGGGCAGCATTCGGATGTTTTATCCCTCATTGAGTTAAATAGATCCACTGCTTTCCCATACTGTCCCAACCTTACAAGGCAGTGAATGACTATATTGAGAGTGATAGTATCAGGGCGGATATTTGTTCCTTTCATTAGTTCAAAATATGACAGAGCTTTGGAGTACTGAGCCCCACTCTTAAAAGCGGATAAAACAATATTGTGTGTCACCAAATCAGGTCCAACTCCATTATCTGTCATTTTCTTGCAAATTTGAAGAGCCTCTTTCCAATGGCCACCAGACCCACAAGCATTAATCAGATTATTATACGTCGAGCGACTAGGAGGAATCTGCAGACATACATATTGGAAAAAAATTAGTGAAACCATGCATACCATTATATGCAAAAATTGGTTAAGAAATAAAAATAATCAATTATTGGCCATTCGTCATGTTCAAAAAAGGGTAAAAAGCTAAAACATTGAACTAAGAAACTCTGTCGTATATCTAGAAAACATAATATTTTTCTAAATTAAAGCTTCCAACACCAAATTGTGCAGAGAGACCAAATTGTGCAGAGAGATCATGTAAGGAAGCAGAGGAATAATTGAATGGATAAATGAAGGTAAAGCATCTGTTAATTACCTTTAACATTTCTAAAACAAAGAGATGCAAATTCTCAGCATTTATAATTAAGAAATAAAAATTATAATCAAACAAGATGAGACGAGAAAATATAAATGTTAAGAAGAGCCCAATTCGAGGCTTTTTTTTTATAGAGAAGTTTGGGTGTGGATTATGTTATGTTGTTCATTATACCTCCATATAAGCAGATTATAATATGTTGACCATTTACATGCTTACATGGATTTTTAAGGTAGATATTATTGGAGTCATTATATAGGCTTGTTGTTGGGCCTATTCCCGGAGGCCCGGGGGTTGGGGGGCAATGCCCCCCATGGGCCACAGCCCCCCCGCCCCCCCCGGGCCGGATATCTTCGCTTGAATTTTTGTCATGAGTATTTTGGTCATTTCCGTTTCTAGGATTTGTACATCTTGTAACTATATAAGGGACCTTTTGGCCTTCATAACTTAATACAATATTATTCTATTTATTTTTCTTATATATGTTAAGCAAGTTATGCTATATTGACCCTTCGTGCATTTACATCAATTTCTAATGTCACCATAAGTTATATTTTCTAACGGGGTTGTTTTTGAATGCTAGTTTGTTTAGGGTCCTTCTGGAAGATGCCCAAATACATAACTCAAGGGAACAATGTGACTGCAGAAATTTATGGTGTGATAGGAAGTAAAGGTTAAGTTGATGTTCACATTGTCAAATATGAGACTTGTTACTTTACCGTAAGAAAATAATAGGAGGGAATTTGTCTTATGTTCAAAGGTAGATGAGGGATGGGGGTAAGGATCCATTTCTAAAGGAAATTACTGATAAATCCCAATTTTTAATTTTTGTCAAGATTTTGAGAACTACAGAATTTTAGTTGGCAATTTCATACAAGTACCTCTTTTATAAGTTTCTTTGACCTGGGCATCAAGTTTTATCCATATAGGCCTCTAGGGTGCCTTGGTGGGAATAAATAGTAATGGTCTAAGCAAAGGCCCAAAAAGTTAGATGGCCCAACTCTGAACTACTTTAGAGAGTCAACAATTAATATATGTATATTGATCAACAGACACATAATGCATAGACAAGCATATATTAGCAAACTATAAAAACCAATTATATGAAGACAAACTAGAATCATGAATTGGAAAAAATCATAAATAACTATTAGAACAAAAAAGAGCCGTAATATCATCACATCAAGTCACAACTACTAAGTTATTTGTTTGTTGGTTTCCTTTTTATTTTTCTTCTTTTCTTTCTTCTTCTTCTTCTTTTTTTTTTTTTTTTGGGAAAAGAAGTTGGAGAATTCATATTATACAATGATGCCCCTTAAACACACACTTTTCTTCTCTTTTTTTTGGGAAATTGAACACACACTAAGTTTTACCAGGTAGAAGTATATAGATACACACAGCAGCACGTAGCATATCCTCCATAATATTCATAGCCCAACGCCATTGACCAGCTCGACCATGGGCATTGATTAAAGCATTGTAAGTTTCCACATCAGGCTTACACCTGCAGAAAATCATTCGCAGAATATAACCAATCCAACAATAGAAAGCAAACTGAACTGATAAACAATGCAGAAAATATGTCCAAACCAAAACAATAAGTAAAGGCTAATAGTACCAGCTTAAGACTAAGGACGTATAAGGACTATTTGTGGGATAACTGTGGACTTCCCTGTACCACTCCTCTTTGCATCAATACATTTTACACATATCATGTATGCACAATAGAAATCTAGTAGAGGGTAGCTTGTAAATTTTATGGATTACTGGAATAGAGGAAGCTTTTAAACAGGAGGATGAGATTTCCTAAGATATTTGTATTGGTTCTATTAAAAAAAATATAATTGTATTAGTATTGTTGTGCCATTATACAAAGGGATGGAAAGATGGATGAGCATGTCACCCATAGGGCATTTGAAGTGGAGAGAGGTGATTATGGAGTGTTGTGTGGACACTGTTGTCAGTAAAATTTAAAGGAAAAATATACATGGTGTTTATAAGAAGTGCCATGTCGTATAGCTCTGACTGTTGAACAATGAAGACATTACTTGTGCATAATTAGTGGATAAGTGGTGGAGATTGCAGAATGGACTTACAAATGAAAATATTAAGATCACTCTAGAAGTAATATCAATTGAGAAGAATAAATGGGCGAACCGATTGAGATGGTTTGATAGACACTGTGGGTGTCAGAGTCTCAGAGAGAGGCAGAGATAATGGATCAAGAAGATTTCTTGTAGACCTCTGGTCTACTTTTCTTTCTTGTTCCCTTGTGTTTTGTTACTTAGATTAATATAATAACGGATATAGCCAACCTTTTCATTTCAATTAAAAAAAAATTCAACAATGATATATAAGATTAGGATCTTGGGAATTCAAAATGACTTGTGCATTGTAAAAAATATATATTCAATATCATCAATAAACACACAAAATCGCATAGAGTTTTTGATGTGGCCATCTGCAATTGTTAAAGATACCCATTTTGCTCAAATGACAGCATTTAGTGAAGAACATAACAAATTATTCATATTTCTCATAACATAACAAAAGAAGATGATTGCCAAAAAATATATAAAGGAGACTGCATATTATTCATTACCCATGTATCAGCAGTTAATATCATGTATGTAATATATGTCAATATGTGGTTTCAAAAAAAAAAACTATGGAGTAGCATTCTGATAGGTATGACTTAGAATACATAATTAATCTCACGACTTAGAATAAATTAATTTTCCCTGCATTGGGGAGAGTAATGGGGGCATCTGTCCTATTTTACAAGTAGCTGAAGGAGATGGAGAAAAACTCTTCCTAGATTTAAGCTCTTCACCTTCTTCCTTATGTTTTATGTTCTTGTGATCACCTCTTCTTCCTCTACTAGTTTGGGTGCCTATCATACAGTCTCAATAATAAATAAATGAGGAATGACAACAATATCGATCGCATGGAGATTAGAATCCAAGATATCTAAAATTTTGATTTCTCATTTAAACCATGAGGATCAGAAATCACATAAGAGCCTAAACAGCAGTGTTAAAGGTACAGAATAACCAATTATCCGATAAATTACTGATAGACATGCCTTCACTCTTCTTCCAGGTGAGAAGTAGAATCTCATGATGTTTAACAAGACATACCTCCATTCCTGCATCTCAAAAAACAAACCGCGAGCCTGATCAGTTCGATTATGCCGAGCATGTAATCTGATCATCATGTTATAAATGTCTTTTCGAGCACAATAGTTCTTCTGATTTTTCATCCAGCGAAAAACTCGAACACAATGTTCAAGGGAACCAGAGTTGGTTATTTCCTGAAGAATTCCAATGTTATTGTAGGCAATGAGTACCGCAGAGAATCATGATAAGGAAAACTAAAAGGAACGCAATCAACTTTTTTATCAACAATAAACAGGAAGAATGCTTTACCATTTTAATACAATCTGGTGGAAGGTCATCAAGCTCCTAAAGCCACACATTTGCAGAGGAGTATGGTCAATGCATATAAGTATGCATCTGAACCAGAAGATATTAAGCCTCACGAGATTTTATCTTCGTAATGATTGAATCTTAGTTGAAGTATTCAAACACAATCAAGACCCTCTAAGAGTGAACCAACAAACAACTAAGGGGGGGGTAGTCGATACGGACTTTGATGGATTTCTGTGGACATTGTTTAAGTGATGGATAGACTTTGCAGACTTTCACAACTTTTGCAGACTTTCATAGACTTTTGCAGAAAAAAATATAAAAGGAACAAGCAATCAACTTTTTTATCAACAATAAACTGTTTCTTGGCAGGAAGACTCCTTGTCTTCTCCTCTTTTTTTTTTGGATGCTTTACCATTTTAATACAATCTGGTGGACATTTCACCTTACTCCTCAAACAAAAAAATATATATATCTCATCTCAACAACTATCCAGGTCATCAAGCTCCTAAAGCCACACATTCAAAAATGCAGAGGAGTATGGTCAATGCAAATCTATCATTCTCATATATTCATCAAACATTTGAGGTATAGCAATATTTCATACAAATGGACATTCAGAAAGAAAGAAAAATGAACCAGTAAACGCTACGATATTAAGCCTCACGAGATTTTATCTTCGCCGTATCTAAAATCTAATGATTCGAATCTTCAAGTTGAAGTATTCAAACACAGTCAAGACCCTCTAAGAACAAAAAGCATCAGTGAACCAACAAACAACTAAAAATGGCAGTTTGGAAGCTGCTAGCCTTGAAATCAGGTCTGGAGAATTTTTGGAGATTCTGCTTGTGCGACGATCATACTTTAATCCAAACTTATTTCCAAATGCCCCCAACAATACCAGATTTTGAAGAAAGCAAAAAAAACAATATTCAGTTAAAAAACAGCTTTTCATAAATCTAACAAAAGTCCGCTTCCTAGACATTAATAAAGCTAATTTCAAAAGTTGCTTTAAGTGAAAAGCCATCTTTCAAACCCATTTCCAAACGCTACTTAAAACATGCACCACCATATGCATAGCATCTTACATCCCAAGTCCGATATTTCAGAAGAAAAAAACTACTGAATCAGATAATCTACATCAATTCACGAAACAAATCCATACAGGAAAATGAGGTTGTCATTTTTCCAACCGACCCGTATGAGGAGGGGGAAGTTCCGCCTCGCGAACCGGCCGACCCAGCAATTGAGGACCCCATCGATGTCCTCCCAGTGGTTGAGCTCGAGCACCCTCCGCGCGACTTCCGAGACTGTCCAGTCCCTCTGGGACTGGTCGCCGGCCACGCGGAGGCGGTACCGGGACGGGATGGAGTCCTTGCGCACCCCCACCACCTCCTCCGATGGGGGTACGTGCTTCCCGGCGTCGTAGTCCACCAAACCTCCGCCCCCATTGATGGCGCTTCCTCCTCCCACGCCGCAGCCGCCGCCGCGGCTGATGATGCGGGGGGTTTTAATGGAGGTTGTGGGTTTAGGGTTTTTGGAGGAGGGTTTGTGTGGGAGGAAGGGTTGTGTGTGGAGAGAGACCGCTGTCGCCATGGGAGAAGCTCTCATCTCTGTGAATTCAGTGCGAAGGATAGGAGTGGATTGCGATACGTGGTTAAAAATTTCTAATTTCTTATATTTTTTATATAATATGATATGATATTATTTATTTGAAATTATGCTTTATTTTTTATATAAAAAATATACATCGTTAAATAAAAAAAAGTGATTTTTAAAAATATAAAAACATAACCAAAATTGTGAAATGACTGATTTTAATATTTTTTATTATAAATATGTACAGTCCATTTATACATTTCCATGCATCTCCTATTAGAGTGTGTAAACAAAATTTTCACTTAAGAGAATGACATATTCAATAATCCAACCCTTGTATAGTTTTATTTACGAATTAATTTTTTTTCTTTTTTAAAAAAGGTATACTCTTTTATTGAAATGCATATTGTTACACTTAATTAATTATATAATAAGATATTATAGTTTTTTTTTCATTCATAAATTGTGATAGAATCTTATACATTATTATATAGCGCAATATATATTACACTATCACATCATATAAGAGTTATAGATGCAAAATAGACTAATTATATCAACAATTTTTTACTTGATCTACTTGAGTAATTCATTATCATTAACTATATTGTACTTCTATAATATCATAATAAGTGACATTAGATGTAAATTTTATTTTAGGGAAAAATGTATATAAACCCTGAAAACTCGATTAAATCCAAATAACCTCCCCTCTAAAATTTATATATCCATACAACACCATGTAATTTGTAATGAAATTCAAGAAACTCCCTACTGTTACTCCTTTTAACCCAATGTATGGTTAGCTTAAACCACACACAAAAATTTTCAACTATACCCTCAACCCTACCAAGGGTACGTTTGGTTGTGCGATTATGCAGCGTTTGCGATTGCAGAAAGCTGTGTTTACAATCGTGCAATCAAACAGTTTTGTAATCGCAGTTTTAAACCCAGCGATTGCATGTAAATAGTGTAAAAAAACTATGATTTTAAAAAACTAAGAAAGTGAGCTTCCTGCAGAATCAGTTTTACAGTGAGGAGGAATAAGTTTCATCTGAATTTCCTATACCATTATAGCAGTCGTCCATCTGTGACCGACAACATTAACCTCCGAAGATCAATTCAACAGCAATCAGTACCCATTCTCCATTGACCCATGTTCGTCCCTGAAGAACAATCAATACAATATCTGTGCTCCCATTCGCTTCAGCTGCGGCAACTTCACAAACCATAAAATACCCATTGTGGATTACCTGATTTGCACCTCTCATGCACGAGAGACAAGTTACTACAGTTATGGATCAACAACGTGAGCTATCAAGTCAAGAACATCAATTATGAGAAGAAAATAATGATCACCGACGTAGATGAGTACTGCCTACACTAGCCTAACAATTCCCTCAATTTTTCGTTGTTCGACTACGTCTCCACCGCGGCGCCGTGCGTCTCGCTGGCGAGTTCTTCAAATGATAGTGAGGAAGATAGTGAGTTTGAGGAGGAAGAAGTGGATGGTAGAGGCGTGTGACTTAATATACGAGCTTGATATGGTGCACATATGTGAACAAATTTGTAACAATAAAACATTTGAGACATCTTATCAAACACATCATATGTACGATGAAATTTAAACTAAACACTTGCGCTTTCAGACATGGTGCGAAATTCTTTGAAAATACACTGTTAGTCTCATATTAGGCAAGAAAAATTGATGTAAATTGATGTTGAAAACCTAATTTGATTATAACAGAAACAAAGTGGAAAGCTTGATGAAGAAAAGCCACTGTTGAAGCTTGATGAACACAAACAAAGTGAAAAAGCTTGATGAAACGGTTCGTTAGTATGAGATCTACCAACTTATGTTGCAAAAATTGGGAAAAGAAGTTTTTTTTGGAGGTTTAATACAGTGGCCAGATCAAATGGTCGAAAGTCTGACCGTTGGAGAAGAAGAAGGACAAAAAAGTAAAATCAGGTGAGTAAGGGTAGTTTGGTCATTTATAGGGGTCTTTTTGGATTTCATTAATTTTGGAGGGTGGGTTAATTTGGATATAGCATTTCAGGGGTAAACGGAATATTCTATGGAATATTCTGATATGTTAACAGAGATTGACATCAAAGGTGTATTTGTTTAACCATGACAAATTATAGGGTGTTATATGAATATATCAATTTTAGAGGGGGTTATCTGGATTTAGCTGATTTTTCATGGGGTTATATACATTTTTCCCTTAATTTTATCGTTCTCAACCGCCCCCCCCCCCCCATAAAATAAAATAAAATTGAAAAAATAATTGCATAAATCATAATGCATTCCATATAGTTCTCAAATAATTAATGTCCAGCCCATTTAACCCAATAAAGAGACATTGATAAATTGTGTGGGGGACAAGCCACCAAGTAGGACCCATTGAAATAAAATAAAAACCCTAATAACAATTCCTTTTCGACCCCATTCCCCACATATAGCAAAAAAAAAACCAAAATTGGTGTGCCGTCATGGTGTCGTCTCTTGTGACATCTCAGACCTCATTGAAAGCATCTTCAGCACTCCACGGTCCTTCTTGTTGTATGTTTAATATTTTTTTTAGATAAAACATATTTTGAATACTTGGTTTTAATTTTTTTTGTATTTGATCTGTGTTTATTTTCTGTTATTTTGAATACTTGGTTTTAATTTTTTTTGTATTTGATTTGTGTTTATTTTCTGTTGGTAAGTTTGATTTATTTTTGTTGATTGGACTATGAGATTTAAAAATATTAAATTCGTTTTCAATTCTTCAAATTTTTGTATGAATAATATTTAAGTAATTTTTTTTCAGCTCCAATTTTAGTCCTATATGTATATATAGAAAATGATCGGAGCATATACTCACGTTAACGAGGTACATGCTTTGATAAAATATTTTTGTTGTGATTTATTTATTTTATTTGGATAAATTTATTTTTTTTATTTTGTTGATTTTCAATTGAACTTTTAAATCAATTGTGAGCAAGTTTAAAACGATTGACTCATTCTGTAAAGGAAATTGCTCCAACCAGATAGCCTATTCACTTCCTTCTTCTGATATTAATCCACCTCTAGTTATTGAAACTCATTCACCTAAATGTCCAAGAATTGAAGATGTCACTGATACTCCTCTTCCAATTTATTAATTATTTTTGTGACTATTATCAAAAATACCTAAGATATCTTCATGGGTGCATTGACTTATTAATGAATTACTTAAATTTTAATATTTTATCTTAAATTATCATCTTTACATTTATATTTTGTTCCAATTTTTTTTATTTTAACTATATTGTTTGGTCCCCGGCCCCCCATTGTTCTAAATCCTGGGTCTGCCCCTATTGGAGCCTAATAGCATATTAAACTTTTTTATTTAGTATTTACTCTCTCTTTTTATTTTTTTATGAATTGGTAGACAAATACTATCAATATATATTCATCAAAATAAACATAAGTCTGAATGGAGGAAAAGATTACAATAGAAGTAAAAGGAAATGAAAAGGCAACAGATGAGTTTTTACTAAGTAGAGAGAATTCTACCCAGTGAAGACCTCCTAATATACTATCAAGTTACCCCCATAATGCGTAGACTATCAGTCCCCACCTCGATATTACAGGCATCCAGATTGGTATGTTACTGATGGCTCGGACCCCCCGGACCCGATGAAAATAGTTGGATCACTCATGGATTCAGCAGCAGTTCGGAAGGTTGGGCTACCCTAAAAACAATGTTGCAGAGATATGATTTGAACATCGGCTAAGAACTTGCCCCAATCTTTGATGTATCACACTACCATATCCCACAAGTTCTCACAATATAACCTTTGGCCGTTAAAACCTACTACATTCCTATGAGCCAAATAGCCCACACCCCGGCAGGGATGATCAACAGGCCCACCTTGGCTTCTAAGCTTGTCTCCCCCTCTTCAGGCACTATGCACAACTTGCCACAACTCATAGATGGAGTGTAAGTCAGAATGAATTAAACCACGATCTCTCAACATCTGCCAGGTCTTGCGAACATCCTCGCATTGACAGAAAAGATGGTCCACCAATTCCACACCCATCAAACATGGCAAACAAGTCATGGACTCCCCTGGGCACCACTTCAAGCGATACTCCTTCATGAGGACCCTACATTGGCATTTAATTTCTCTTGAGAATGATATTTTAAAAATCTTGGCATGAATTAAATTCTTTATCGTTCTCCTGTTGCGCTACCAAATTGCTCTGATATAACAGTTTTATTGTAAGCAATAATTATATCATAATTGTTGTTGATGATCTCAAGCGACGTATTCTTATCTAAATTTTAAAAGAAGGCGGCTTGTTGAAATATTTATTCATGTTATGGAAATTATATAGGAGCATTATATATGAACTTCCAACTAAGGTATTTTTTGAAACTGAGCTTAAAAAACAGTTAATCAATTTTCACATATAGAAATTTTCAAAATTAGTTTTCCAACTAATTAGATATTTTTGTTAATCTCTATAAAAAAAATAGTTTTATGACTAAGATTATTTTTACTTTATTTAAAAATTGAGATTATTAGTGGTGTTAATTGAATTAAATGTAGCGGGGGCTAGGGCTCGTCTGCTTCCATCTGTCATTAACAATTCACAATACATATATACATCAACAGAAGAACCTTGTCAGTCTGAAACATCAAACTCACCTAATAAAAAACTCTAAATACAAAATTGAACAAAGATTGAACTGAGAACCTCATCTTGAACACAAACTCTAAATACAGAATTGAACAAAGATTAAACAATTTCAGACGTTTTCGGCGAACCTCGGGATTCTCATTTTCGTCCTGGACAAGAACTATTGTATCCTACATATTCTGGACACAAATCAACGGGCCGAGGCTCGTCTGCTTCTATCTATCATTAACAATTCACAATAAATATATACATATAAACAGAAGAACCTTATCAGTTTGAAACATCAAACTCACCGAATAAAAACTCTAAATACAAAATTGAGCAAAGATGAAACTAAGACAACAGCTATCAGAGACAAAGATTGAACATAAAAAAAACAAAACAGAGAAGAAAAGAAAATAAACATCCGTAAATCTAGTATGATCGAGTATTAATTCATAGACAAATGTTAATATTTTTTCCTTTTTTTCAGACAGGGGGGTGTGGAATGGCCTTGTTCTAACTTTCAATTAATAATATCATTCAGATATAAACAAAAGACTTCACCTCGCATGAAAAACAGGTGCCAAACAAACAAAAAAAATTAAATAAACTAGTTTAAATAACAGTTCTAGTTCTATTCCATCACACTTAATAACTCATGTCAGTCCCAAACATCAAACTGACCTAAAAAAAACTCAATCTTGGATATATAGATTGAGTATATTTGGATTAAATACACTTCATGAAAAAAAATCCAAAATCCGTCAATTAAAATGTTTCCCAAACACTACCCGTTTGCATAGAGAAGTAAGTTATTCTGACCTTTATAATTATTTCAAGAAAAGTAACTATACGAGTTTAGAATATATGATTTCCTGTTTCGTTGTGTTTTCAGTTAAGAAACGTAATAATAAAGGTGGTTTTATTTGATCGATAGATAATAAGATGTAGATAAAATGTGATTAAAGTGTGGATGATGATTTATATTTTTCCAAATGACTATTTACTCCCAACAATAAAAATAGGTTTGACATTTATTCCAATAGATATTTATATATCCGTGAAGTTTTTTTCCACCTGTATGACACTATCCAAACAAGGTTCACTCCCAAACATAGTTTAAAAATGTGCGGACCCCATACGCGATGAGGCCACATGTACGATACATGTGGTAACACATTATCTATTTTATTTTTTAAAAAAATAATTTAATATATGGGTGTTCGAACGCGTAAGCGTTGTTTGAGTCCTGTTCAAACTAAGTTCAAATCATTTGAGAATAACTATTTGATTTTCTGTTCAAACTAGAATCGAAAGCTTAAAGGCTGTTTGATTCCCGTTCGAACTGCTAGCCGCACATGACCACGCATGACCGCATATACTCGTACATGACCACACTTGAATAGCACTTGAACAACTCTAAGCCCGTGTTTGGATCGAGTATAAGGCCCCGGATAAACCTGGATAATCTCGGATAAAAAATTTCATTCGTTTGTTTACCCCGGATAAAGTATGCCAAAATAAACTCAGATAAAGGGGTATATGGATTCCAATCAACCCCTGGAATTAAAGTTATCAATGGTTATTCCACCCAAAGAATATGTGGGCCCACTGTCAAATCAACTGTCATCACCTCATATAAGTCACATGTCAAATCAATTATCATTATTTTTTTACCTTTTATAAATCTTTATCCATACTTTATTCACATTTTACCCAAACAACAAAACATTTATTCTTACGTTTACCAACGAGAATTATTCAAAACACAACCAAACACAAAATCACTTTATTCTTATTTACACTCACTTATGCTTGGATAAATTTATACCTTAGAATAAAATCTATCTCTGTTCCAAACGGGGGCTAAGGTGCTAATGTGTACCGAAGGAAACACATCAGCATATACGGCCGTACGTATCAGTACGTGCAGCCCGACGTATTTTAAACTCTATCCCCAACCATGATCCACTCCATGAAGAAGAAAGGAGAATCAAGTTGCTTATTTGATTTAGGTTTATGTATCATATTATTTGATTTAATAGTATTACTTGAATTAAGAAAAGTCAATGAAAATTTTCCATAGTCACCAAACACGATCCATATAAATTTTTTAATACCGATTGAAATAAGCATTTCAACTGTCGTGCTTTGCCATGTAATGGATGCACGCAGTGGAGATAGAAAAATGTTATAATAGAATGATAGAAAAACGATACTTTTGCACTCATTTTTGCTGATAAAAAATATTATAAATATTATTTGAAATATATATTTATTTAATAATTATGTAATATTTTTAAAATATTATAAACATTATTTAAAAATATAAAATATATATTTATATCTTTTTTATAATAGAGTATACAATAACACAATAATATACTATATTAGAGTTTTTATATATGAAGTTAGATAATGTGTGGCTGTAAAAGAGTTTGCAAAACTATATGTATCAACACCCACCCATAATGATAATACTTTATTATATCCATCTTTTAAATTTTCTGGTGAAAATCGTGAAATCACGTAATCAATTGAAATAAAAAATGCTAATCAAATTTTAGGCATAAAGTAATCGAAGACCACCATAGAAAATTATTTTTTCATTAATTCATGGCTGCCCCTTGATTTCTAAAATTCAGCTCTTTAGATTCATCCAACCGCCTAAAATCCATACAAATAAAAATAAATATATATATATATACACATATATTAAAAATAGGAAAAAATCCATTAAACCCCCTAAAAATCTGACTGAAGTCTATGTAACCCCCTAACTTTTCTTAAAATCCATATAATTCCATGAATAAAATTATTGTTAAAAGATAATGAATATTTTGTGCATATTTTTCAGAGAGGTAACATCATCATTTTCATAGAATTTTTCACATTCTTAATCTATTGTAATGGTTTTTTAGTATATCGTGTTTTCTACCAGGTTTAACCAAAAATAATATTCACAAGATATTCATCATCTGTAAATGTAAATGTTTTTCAGGGGATTATTTGGATTTACTAGGTGTTTTCATGAGGTTATATGAATTTTAAGAAAAGTCGGGGTTATATAAATTTTGGTCAATTTACATGAGGTTAAATGGGTTTTTCCCTTCAAATTAATAGAGAAATTAACTTCGGATTTTATTGGATATCCTTAATTATTTTTAAGTCGCTAATTAAAACATCTGAATTGATCATTAGGTCTTTAGATCCAATCGTCTAATATTTTCATATCCTTTTTATAATTTTCGTTAAGTCCACCTTTCACGAATTTTTTTTTAAGCTCTCCCAAAAGTGTACACCGTTAATCTAAGATAAGGAGACCAGCTCTGCATCGAGGGATAATGGACAGTGATTAAGGACTGGCAAATCGATGTGGAACTCTTCAATGACATCGATGGACTAATTCATCTGGTTTATTTTTAGTATTTTAATTTATTTACTATGTTCACCATTTGTAAACTTGATCCTATTATGCTCGAATTTGCTTAATCTTTTCTTTACTCTCTCCGCTTTCGGACCCTTGTAACTGTTTCTTCAAGTTATATAAGATCTAAATTCCTAAAATTTTGAGATTTTTAGTTTTAAGTCCCCGTAAACTATCGAATTTAACGATCGATCCCTCATTTTTTTATATTTTGGTTTTAGTCCCTACATTTAAATGATAATTTAGGAATATGTCCCTGGGAGGGACTTATTCTTAAATTATTAAGTTTGTTTTTTAGTCCTTGGAAGAGACCTATTCCTAAATTATCATTTAAATGTATGTACTAAAATCAAAATATGAAGAAGTGAGGGATTGATCGCTAAATTTAATAATTTATAGGGACTTAAAACTAAAAATTCCCAAAAAAAAAAAAAATACATACATAACTCGCCAAGTTTAGAATCTCTGGTCAACTATGATGATTCACGAGTTTGTTCAAGTGGGGACAAACACATCAATTTCTCTAATTTATGGGCTGTGGCGTGGCTTTTCTTGACCTAATTCTATTTTTTGAATTGTTTGATTGTGCTTTTGTCTTTTCAACCCAACACATTTCAACCACTATTCGCCAATAGCCGAAAATAACAGAACGAAGTGTTCAACAAAAAAAAAAAAAAACAGAATGAAGTGAGGTTCTCTGAACCTTCTGATTTTGCTTTGTTTGCGCGTGATAAACGGTTCAGATTACCGTTTTGGGTTTTCAGTGGGCTTGTACTCCGACCAAACCCATCAACTGGTCCACGATTATTGGAAGATGTGGTTGTCGCTGGTTTGGTTTTTTTCAAGGAAAATGATATATTTACGGTATACGGTCTCTCATCGATTTTTTTTAAATATTTATATATATTTATCAATTAAAATACATATTATCATATAAATTATATTAATATGTTTTTTTTAAAAATAAAAAATTGTAATCCATTGTGTTACGACAGAACTCAAATATTATGATAATACAGTGTGAGTTTATAAAATAAATTGAGCGTATCAATACTTCTTTTTCAATTCACTCCCAAGCACAAACTTTCAAAACTATTCATATATAGTGCCCATTCAGAAAGATTATTTTTCAACAAAAAGATAACTTTTTAACATAAATCTTATTTTAATCCTTACTTTTCCCCGCACGGGCGTCCCCGCCGCGGTTCCAACAAATTATTAGTATAAAAAAAAGTAAAATATGATGTTATATATGACAGTAGGGGTGCAATTCAATCAATTTGATTTGATTTTTAACAAACCCAAATTAAACCAAATTTTAATCGCACCTAATCCAAAAAACCGAACAAAAAATCCAAAGACTGAACCAATATTGTTTGATTAACTCGAACTAAACCGAGCCGAATTATTTGGGTTGGTAGAGTTTTTTTAAGGGGTTGATTTACAACTTTACATAAATATAGAATTGATAGTTTAAATTAGTGTATTCATTTTTTATGAGTATTAATGGTATAACAACAATATATTTTATAACATAAAAAAAATATCTAAATGAATATTGATTATGGATAATCATGTGTATAAATTTAATTCGATTCAGTTCGATTAATTCTTTTTTTAAAAGTAAAATCAAACTCAAATTAAAATAGATCAATTTATTATTTCTTCAATCCATGCCCAAATCAAATTAAAAAACTATTGACCCAAACTTTAAAAAAAATTGGCTTGAATAGGTTTGGATTCGATTTAACGGACTATAGTTGTACCCCCTAGATGAAAGGGACTAAGTGAAAATTTTCACATATATTCAATACCTTAAGTACACCTCTACCCACCCCCCTTCTCCCCCACCCCATCTCCCACACCACCCCTGAAATAAAAATAAAATAAAAGGGCAATATTCAAATAACCCCTTGTAAACTATCACAAATCCACATAAGCCCTGACTTTTCTAAAAGTTCATATAACCCCCTGCAAACAATTATGTAAATCTAAATAGCTCCCTAAGTTAAACGTTCTTTGACACATGAGAACTATTATGCGGATAGTTTATTTGGTTAACCCTGGGTGAAAAGAGAATGTACTAAAAACTATATACAATGTGTCAAAATACATAAAACCCCATGCAAATGAAGATTTTACTCATCTAGATATATTATAAAACATTATCTTAAGGATAGGAGGGTTTTTCACATTTTTAACATATTATAATGATTTTTGAGATATTGTTTATTTATGAAGGGTTAATCAAACAGAATATTCGTAAAAAAATTTTTATTTATTAATAAAATTTTAATTCAGAAAATTATTTAAATTTACGTGAATGTTTTCAGGGGATTGTAAGAATGTAAGGAAAAATTCAATAACTTATATGGATTTCTAGAAGTTTACAGGGGTTTACATGGATACTTCCATGAATAAAATAAGAGAAGCATGTTTTGGAGATTAGAAACCACGTGTCCACTCGTGCGAAGACCAAAAAATCTATAATTTTTGAACGCAGTGGATCTATCTTTTCCAGCTTCCATCTCTCACTTCTGTCCATCTGTTCTCAAAACAGTTTGAAAACAAACGATTTTTTTTGTCTGTTTTTTACTGAACAGAAGAAGAAACAGCAGAAGAGAAAAAATGGCAGCCACAGCTGCCAATCTAAACCTGTCGACTTCCCACTCCCGCCGCATCTCCCCCGTCGATCTCCGCCTCCGCCGCATCTCCACCGTCCGATCCCTCTCCCTCTCCCCCAAACCCCCCACCATCACCGCCTTCTCCATAACCGGAAGCCGCGGGAGGCCCTCCTTCGTCGTCTCCTCCTCTGGCGGAGGGGGCGGAGACATCGGTGGAAGTGGTGGTGGTGGTGGTGGAGGAGGGGATGGAGAGGGGGGTTCGGGGGGGAAGAATAGGGCGGAGGCGTTGCTGGTGCTGGCGGAGTTGGGGAAGACGGCGGAGAGCCTGCCGTCGGATCTGGCGGCGGCGATCGAGGCCGGGAGGATACCGGGGGAAATCGTGCGGAGGTTCGCGGAGCTCGAGAAGTCGGCGGTGTTTCGGTGGCTCATGCAGTTTGGGGGGTTCAAGGAGAGGTTGCTTGCGGATGATCTGTTCCTCGCTAAGGTTGCCATGGAGTGCGGCGTCGGCGTCTTCACCAAGGTCTGTGTGTCTCTGCGTTGGCTTTAGATGTTCTGTGTAGTTATTCATTTGAATTTGAGAAAAAAAATTGATTCTTTTGAGGTTTTTTGTGGAGAAAAATCTTGGTCACTAGCTGAATTGAGCTCTTTAAGAAGATTATTGCAACATTTTCTTACCCCAAATACCTAATCTGCCTATCTTTGTCCCTGTGTATGTAAAAGACTCTTCTTTTTTTATTTGTTGGCTAAGCACTGAGACTCGAAAGTGTCAGTCATTGAGCTATGATTTTAAGCCCCGTAGAAGACCCAATTAATTCAAAGAAAGTTCTAATTCATGGCTATCTGTGAAATACGAGTTCCGGTTGAGCTGAATGCGTACTCTATGTCAAATGTGTCTTTTTAAATCCGTACACATACACTTTCTAAGGAATTGAAAGGGTTGCTTTGTTGCAGCATGAAACATGACTTACACAGAATACCAGGTAAGGTCATCTGCTCATCAACTGGTCTTAGCTAAAGGACTTGTTGCCTTCATGGCGGCCCATTATTTTTTATCTAATGAATTTGACACCATCTTGTTAACGGTCGATTTCAGGTGGATAACCTGTTGTAAATTATGTCATATCTTGTCTGGAATCTTTTTTTTATTTATAGGAGATGAGGTGTTCGTTGTAGCTGATCTTATCATGAAGGGATAAAGCATATAATGTTATGTGTGGTTGCCTCTAAAACCTTCGTCATAGTCAATATGGTGAAACTCATACAAGTCCTTGAACCTTGATATTAATGACACTTGTGTCTTTGTTTTAAATCGGAACCTTGGATTTTTCTTTTCTTCCCAAAACACTGCTTGGTAAAAGGAATATGAAATATTTATCTTTGTTTGTTGATAATCTTCTCTGGTCATGTAGACTCCCATTCATGAATTGCCTGGAATCTGGATGATCTAACTAGACAGATCGATAACCTATAGACACTCTTGTTTTTTCTACTTTCCTAATTTTGGTGTTATTACTTCTTCCTTTTAACTTTGTGAACATTATATTTCATTAGTATGTTAACAATGTTTCTTTGAGGATTTGGAAATGACACATTTTGGTTAATTGACTATTCCAGAGTGCAGCAGAGTGGGAACGTCGTCGAGAAAATTTCTTCAAGGAGTTAGATTTTGTTTTTGCTGATGTGGTATGGCTTCAATCATCTTCGTCTGTTCTTGTAATAAGTATTACATGATAGGAATGTCCACTAATAATGCTGGCAGGTGAGTATGTTTCTAAGTAGCACCGCAGTTTGTACCATGAATTGATCACTATTCCATATTTGATGTTAATGAATCAGAAGGGCTTAATGTGAACTCTACACAATATCGGAAGCACTAGACACTTATTAAATACTATGAAGTTATAGATGCTCCGACCCAGTTTTTCAAATATTTCTTCTAAAAAAATTTGCTTGAATACTTGAATGAATTTACGAAGGTACAGGCTTCTGTCTGAAAAGAAAGATGCAAATACCTTTCTCCATAAACTGGACAGACAATGAAATTGGATCTGGCAATGTACATCCACTTCATAGAATCTTTATGTCGAAGGGGTTGCAAGACCTCTGCTCCATTGCGACGAATAAGTTTTGCTTTGCTTCTTCCTCAGCAAAAGGCATTGGATAGGAAGAAACATAATCTGCACTAAACTTTCATATTGAAAATCAAATCACACATCAAGAAAAACAAGGACTAATTCATGGTTCTGTAAATCTGATAGTCCCTGGCTGCAGAGACATTCCAACATCTGAACTTCCTTCCTCAGCTTGTGACCCTCAAATATTTACTGACCTAGCCTTCCAAGCTGTCTGTCTTCAATAAATAGTTACTAAAATTTGTCTATACTTTCTTCTAAATGGAATTTAGCTTATATATTGTAAAACCTGCATTTTTAGTTGAAAGGAGACGCAAAATAGTGGAGAAAAAAAAATTGAGTATTGCTGCCGGCTATGACCGGCAGTTGATAAAAAAAATTGCATGTTGAATGGTACACAGGTTCTTGACTTTGACACATGCTTCAGTATGTTTTATCTCGTTTCGACGAGTTGTTACAAAGAGGTTTGTTTCTTCTTGTGTAGGATTATTTTAGCTCTCTGCTAATCCTATTCGAAATACCATATTTGATTTTTTAACATCCACTGTATTCTTTCCTTGGCTGAACAGTCACCAGTTTACTTTATTATTATTATTATTAATTTCATTTTCTAATTAACTTCCCCCCATAGGTAATGGCCATTATTGCAGATTTCATGCTTGTTTGGCTTCCTGCTCCTACCGTTTCTCTCCGGGCAGCCCCTTCATTAAGTTCTGGACCCATTGCTAAATTCTTTTTTAGCTGCCCAGATAATGCGTTTCAGGTGAAATTATATTCAACTTGAGAATAAGCTTTAGATGTTATTTGATATACTTCTGTGATTTAATAACTTGGATTTTTGAAATCCTTTTTACAGGTTGCTTTGGCTGGAACATCCTACTCGCTTTTACAGAGATTAGGTGCAATAGCGGTACAATAACAACCTTTATAAAATTTTCCTACAGATACAGGCCAATTTTTCCTGATGAAGATCATATTATCAGTTTTGGGATCTTATATTATGCATATGTGATGCAGCGTAATGGTTCGAAACTTTTTGTGGTCGGAACCGGCGCATCCCTGGTAGGTCATCCTTTCAACATTTGAATGCTGGCAGTTGACACATGCTTCTTTTCTCAAACCTCTGCATCATTAAATTGAAGTCTACAATTTCTTGTTCCTTCTGATGACAGAACTAGGACACATTAAAATTCACCATGTTACATTTCTTTTTTTCCATCTTGAAAGTCTTACTTCTGCATAATTATGGCCATGGACACATTATGAGCCCAAATTATAGTGTCAGTTACTTCACTTGGCATTCATTTCTCATGCATATCATGCGGTTTCCTCATTCTGATCCATGGAGAACTGTTTTTATTGAGCAATGCTATTTGTGAGAAAGATCAATCCTTTTGCAGATTGGCACAGGTGTCACAAATCTCTTGATCAATGCAAGGAAGATATTTGACAAGGACTTTGCTGGTGAAGCGGAGGATGTTCCTATACTGTCAACAAGTGCTGCATACGGCGTCTACATGGCAGTTTCAAGTAACCTTAGGTATGTTAGGCAAACAAACCCCAATTAGTTGAATAACGAAAATACTTTTCATGGCTTGGGTAACTTTTGTCAGTCTAGCTTTCCATGTAGTGAAGCACCTCTCTCCTATAACATTGTTTGTTTCTGGAAATTTCATTATTTTAGTGAAATGCCAATGTCAATAACTACCATCTTGGGATAATGCCTAATATGTCTCTCTTTCATTTCCAACACTGGGATCTGTTTGGATACATTAACAAATTATTATGGAGTGGCCTGTCTGATTTTTTACTCGATGGCTGCTTGGGACTCGGAAGCATATCTCATGATGTTTTTGTTGTTCTTTATACATTATAAACTATTAAATAGCACTACTCAGGGAAGACATAAATATATATATCTGTGGTCAACCTGGCATTGACAGCATATATTTGATCTGCTTTGTGTTATCCATCATGTATGCCCTTTCTCCCTTTGTTAAAAGAAAGAAATTGGCTGCATGGCCCTTCCTCTGGTCCTTTTGTATTCTTATATTTCTGGCTTCAATATCTGACCAACATTTAATTTCTTTGATCAACAGGTACCAAATACTCGCTGGAGTTATCGAACAGAGGATTCTGGAACCCCTCCTACACAACCAAAAGCTTGTTTTAAGCGCCATGTGCTTTGCTGTTCGAACAGGCAACACATTTTTAGGATCTTTAATGTGAGATCACCGGTCTTCTTGAAATCTATCTTTATATAACAAAAGCTCTATCTCACTGAACTACTCAATTTGTTTTCTTCTTCTTCTGTTCAGGTGGGTGGACTATGCTCGCTGGATTGGGATCCAAAAAGTTCGCGATTAATGTACAACAGTGAATCGATCCTCTCAAACTCGTAGATTTCTCGTGAAGTGCTGCACTTTGAATGGGTGCTTGTCGATTGTTAGTCGTAGTCGCTTTGCATTTTAGTCAATTCATCTCTGTTTAAAACAAATTGGATTGGGGTAAATAAAAAAAAAAGAAAAAGAAAAAACTTGTATTGAAAGACTATGATGGGCAATGGGGGTGCATTCAATGTGGCACCTTTATGTTTCTTTGATTTTCATTTCCCCTGCCAAATTATGGTGGCAAAATTGTTATAAATCATGCTCCTCATTTCAAGATGAACAAATGCTATTTGGATATTTTTGGAGATACGTTGTTCCGTTGGTTGAGAAAGATTTGGCATTGGTGTAACATATATTATATATCATGTACTGGTTTTTGTTATCCTACTTTATTCTTCTTGTCATCAAGTGTTGTCGGTGTTTGTAACACATCATGTACTGGTTTTTGTCATCCAGCTTATTATTCTTCTTGTCTTTAAAGTGTTGTTATTTGATTTTGAATTATTTTAACCGTTACAGGTAAACGCATAGTGAAATTGTTGCAAAAATACAAAAGAAAGAGGTACGGTGAAACGGTTTTTCTTTTAACACGATGAACTACTGTAACGTTGAGTTGAAAAAAAATCTTATGCTTAGTTATTCTTAGTCGTCTCTATTTTTTATCCTGATTAATGATTTTAGTTTATGAGTTTAAAAATGTCGTTAGTGTAAGGAGCATATTATAGAAATATTTTATTTGGTCACGAAATATCTAAAAATAGTATTCAAGTAAGTTTATAAAAAAACTAATAAAATCTAAAGCAGTCTTTTTCATGATCGAAATACTCTTTTAACATGGAAATACCACGAATGCCCTTATTATATCCACTAAGAAGCCTCCTGAGATCTTGTATTTTCTTTAGAAAAACATATTTTAAAATCACATCTAAAAAATTATTTATATGTGCATTAAAGCTGCAGTTTTTTTAAAATGTAATGTTATTGGGTGAATATGTAATATCAATATTTTTAAATTAATTTTTTAGAAAATATGATTTTATATAAAATTATAAAATATATTATCAATTTAAATTTTAAGATAAGATTATAAGAAGAAATAATTGTTTAAGATAATAAAATATTTTAATAAATTTATAAGAGATCTTTTCTTACTTCCATAAATTTTCAAAGGGTTACATCAATTTTTTTCAAAAAAAAAAAGCATTTAAAAGGATATTATCATGTACGGTTAACATTAACCACATATTTGATTGATTTTGATTAAGATAATAATTAAAATAAATATTTCTAATAAGTTAAACAACTGAAAAGATTTACTGATTTAACATAAATTTTTGGGTGGGGCTATTTGCACCCCTCGGTTTACTTTTCACACCCCTTTTAAATGGATTAATATTTGAAGATCCATTTACAAATGAGTACTAAAGACACCCACTCTGAAAAAGGTTAGCCACATGGAGTGTCTAAATATGTGTAATCTATAGCCACCTCTGATGTCTATGGGAATAGAAGTGAAACCCGTATGTTTTGAAATAGATTAGACACATAAGATGTCTAGATATCTGTAATCCTTAGACATTGCAACAGTCTATAGGAGCAGAAGTGAAACTTGTAGATTCTGGAATAGGTAAGATATCTGAAATGTCTAGGCATTTGTATTACCTAGACATCGCTGCAGTCTATCATAACAGAGGTGAAACCCGTAGGTTTTAACTAATTAGGTAGACACCTGAGGTGTCTAAGTATATGTAATATCTAGACACTTTTGCAGTCTATCGGAACAGAAATGAAATAAATAGATTTTGATTAATGAGATAGACACCTGAGGTGTCTGAATATATATGATCTCTAGACACTGTTGCAGTCTATGAGATCTCTTTACATGGTATACTACATCAGAAGAAAAAAATATTAATGTGTTAAAAAAAACTACAACATGGTTTATCATGTAATGATAAAGGATTGAAAGAAACTCAACAATAACAACCAACCATGAAACAAAATAACAAACTACTCATTAACATTCCCAATTGCCTAAATCCTCTGATATAAGAAACGTTTCTTAGAAGCCATTGAAAGGAGGTGAGTGAGACAATCAATTTGTTATTTTTTTGTAGAGATTTGGAGGGACAAATGAAATGTTAAAAAAAAATTTTCTGAAAAGATTGACACATGGAGTGTCTACGAAATGTGAAACCGTCGACACTGGTAGTGTCTATGCGTGCAGAAGAAGAACAACTTGTTCACATCTTCGATTCCATCCCCCCCAACCTCGTCTCCTGGTCTACCTCGTCTCCACCTATGTCCATCACTCCCTCCACGAACACTGCTTCCACGCATTCACCGTGAAAAAAGCGCACCTTTCCGACGTCGATTTTGACCGGACGACCTTCCTCACCGCCTCTCCGTGGATGTCAAAGGCTGCCAATGTATCTTCTCGGAGGCGCTCTTCCCTACCGACCCAGCCCCACCCTCCGCCTCAACCCCACCCTCTTCCTCCTCCTTCTCCTCCTCCTCCCCTTCTTGCATAAGTTTTTAGGGTTTGTAGTGGGGTGTGCAGTGGAAAGTAAAATGTTATATAAATACTGAGGTGTGTACAGAACCCAAGTTATTTGGGTGGGGTGTGCTCAGACACGGAGTGTGCTCAGCAAACTGAGGGGTGCAAATAGCCCCACCCTAAATTTTTAGAGAGCCGTACGGAGTTCCATCTTTTTTTCTCTCATTGGACCCAAATTTCGAGGTGGTCTGAGATTTACAGGTCTGAGATCTACACTCGGATCCCTTTTCCAAGGACCCGTTAGGACAACAAGTTTGTAAATTTTAAATTTTGACGTCAGAAACACCAAAAAAAGAAAAAAAGAAAAAAAACTGTACCGTTAAAAAGCCCTTCTTCAGCCTCGGATACCTCTTCCCCCCCCCCCCCCCCTCCAAAGTGAGAGAGAGAGAGAGAGATCTATTCTTCCATGGAACCAGCTCCGATTAAAGACCCTCCAATGGCGGCATTGAAAGTGGAGGGCGGCGGCGGTGGTGGAACGACAACCCTACACCCCCAATCATGGGATCCGCGCAGAGTCGACAACAATAGCAACAACAACAAAAACGATCCGAAGAAGTCGAGAAAGTTAGCCGTAGCTACTACCAACAATCACAACAACAACAACAACAATAAGAGGGTTTGCACGGCGAAGGAGAGGATCAGCAAGATGCCCCCTTGCGCCGCCGGAAAACGCAGCTCCATCTATCGCGGAGTCACTCGGTATCTTCTCCTTCTTCTTCTACTTCTTCCACTACTATTAGTAGTTTTTTTGATATCGAGTCTGTCGACAGAGACTTCTTAATTGGGTGTTTTTTTTGGGGGGTTTGAATGATTGACAGGCATAGATGGACCGGACGGTATGAGGCGCACCTTTGGGACAAGAGTACTTGGAATCAGAACCAGAACAAGAAGGGCAAACAGGGTACTTTTTTTTTTTTTAATTTTCAGAAAAAAATTATTTTTTGGTGAGGAGGGACCTGGATGGCTGAACAGGAGTTGGGAAAAATTGGGTGCACAGAATGGCCCCTCAAAGTCTGTGCACCGGGTAAGCTCAAGGCATAGTCGGAAAGTACTCTGAACGTTCATAAAAGTTTGATGATTGGATATCTGTCATACCGGACATCTGTTTAGTTTGATTGGTTTGTCATATTCTTCTTAATTTAAAAGTTGGTCCTAATTATTGTCAGCGCTTTCTTGTATTAATGACCAGAATATATTCTAGAATAGTTCAATTATTCCATCCTAATTGTCAGAGCTTTCTTGTATTAATGATCAGAATATATTCTAGAATAGTTCAATTATCTCCATTTTTTCATAATACATATCAGTATCATTTATGAATGTACACTCACCATCTGAATTGAATTCTTGCCGAATATTTACCTTACATGAGTTTTGCGAGTATGGTTTGGGAGATTCAAACTTGAGACCTATGTGGAGCAAACCCATGTCGTGCGGGAAATTAATGTTTGTTCTATCAAGAGGTCTGACTGATGTCTTTGTTTCTTTTTTTGTTAATTATTGGATCGTGGTGGGTGGATTGTGGATTTGTTCTTCATCAGTTTATTTGGGTGAGTGGATTGAGATTTTGTGATTGATTTCATGTTTAGTTAGGTTGGATTTTGTCTTGATGAATTTGATGTTGATTTGGTTTTTTTTTTTTTTAAACTGATGTGAATTAGGTGCTTATGATGATGAAGAGGCTGCGGCGAGGGCGTATGATCTTGCTGCTTTGAAATATTGGGGGCCGGGGACGCTTATTAATTTTCCTGTGAGATATATTTTGATTGGTACTTTTTACTTTATTGCCTCCCAAACTTCCGCAGACCTTGTTTTTTCCAGTGACGTAAATGTGGGATGAGGCATGAACTTGTGTTTCTGTTTTGTTCTCTTGTTATAACTTTGCAACTTTGAATTTCAGTTGGTTCTGCTAGATGTCAAACAATGAATGCCATATAGACGTTCAATAGGCTCAAGTCAGCGTTATTTTTTGCCAGGGAAAACACAGTAACATATTTAAGCACAAAAATAGATGGACATGAAAAATGGCATTTTCTCTTACCCTTTCCTTCTTACAGAAATGCACCTGAGCTTTTATAAAGTTTTTTGCATAATGTTATAAAGAGGAGCTGTAGTTATGCACACTGTCAGACCATTTTCTTTCTTTGGTCCACGCTCTTCTATTTGAATGAGTTCACATGATATTATACAATGGTAGTAAATATGCCACCCCTGAGGGAAATTGGAAAAGCATTTTAAAAAGAAAATGAAATTCAGGAAATACAAGCATGAACAGCAAACACAAAATTGTAGCATGTCTCTTGATACTTGGTAGGTTAGTAGAGGGTGCCTACTGGGTTTCAGTCTTACACCTTCTGATAAGAAAAGATTTAACCATGAAAAATAAAACAAAAATAATCACTTGCACCAAAAAAAAAAGTCACACATGGCAGATTTCCATTTAGAAAATTAAAGTTTTTTTTTCTCATTCCTTGATGCCTTGGCTTTTACATTGTGGAGTCCATCTAATCATGAAAAATTGTAACTGGAAACTGAAAACAGGTTAGTGATTATTCAAGAGATCTTGAAGAGATGCAGGCTGTTTCAAGAGAGGATTATCTAGTGTCTCTTAGAAGGTATATTTTTATTTTTCTACTGTGCTTGCTAGATTTAGTTTTTATTGTCTTATGCTAAGAGATAACTAAACAATCTATTGCAGAAAGAGTAGCGGTTTCTCAAGAGGTTTTCCAAAATATCGCGGACTTACCAGGTACATTTTAGGTGGAGTTTCTTTTCCTATGTATACACATTCTTGAAGAATATCTTGATGCCAAATCTTCCCCACCTCCCTTCTTATCTTCATTGTCATCTTGTTCTATGAACTGAGAAGTGTAATGCTGCAACTAATTTGTCAGATTTGTTATAAAATAATCTATTTTTCCGTAAGTTTTGATATGATAGCGGCATATCTGTTGCATGATGGCATCACCATGACAATTATGTGTATTCTGCAATTCTATCGTGTATAATTTTAGCATTCAGCTTGTGCTAACCCAAGGATTATTAAGAGAATTCAGAAATGGGGTTGTACTGAAAAATGCAGTCTTTATTTTGAAATTCTTTTTTTCTGCTTTCATTTGTTTAAAATATTGAGGCATTCAACTAGGATGATCATTTCTGTGGACTTGTACTGGTTTGCATAGGGCTAAAGATTGGGCATGATAAAGCCCCATGTCCTCATGTTTTTCTAGACTCATCTTTTATTAAGAAATGAAATCACTATCCTTTTCGAAGAATATCAGGGCGGTGATGCCTAAATTGCTGCATCTGACATACCATATGATATGCGACATCCATACGTTAAGATGTTGCCTGTCTGTGGTAAACATAGTTCTGGGAAAAATAATTAAAAGTGTGATTTTTTACATGGCTGATCACCCAAATGGACCTATATATCAATTTACTTTAAAGTGGTAGCCATCCCCAGTTTAATTGGCTGACTGGTGACGACCATTGCAATACCAGTGTCCATTAACATTTTTTTCCTAACATTTTACTTCAGTTCATTCAGTGGTTTTATTTGTAAGATCCTGCAGTAGATGATTGTATGTCAATTAAAATTGTCAGTATTTATAGACTGAAATATGATTTCTTGTAATTGTGTAGATGTTCTTGTATTTCATTGCCAAACAATGCAGATACTTTGATCCATGTTGTCTTTATTTAATTTAATAATTGGCTTTGAAGATAGTTATGGTTCTTGAAGTTAATTTACAAAAAAATAACTGAACTTTCAATTGATCATTGATCATTGATAAGAATGTTTACAACCAAGAGTTCTTGGGTTCAAACCTTCTCACCTATGAAAAAAGGGATCAATGTTCAAACCGTCTTGAAAATTAAGATTGGAGCTTCATAGTAAGAGAAATGTCGCCCCTTGAGCAAAAGGAGACGAGAGATCTTCTAGTATATTGATTGTACAATTTTGTACTTATAACTGATTTAGTTTTGTCTTTCTATAAGCATAGGTGACAGTATGTTGGAGTCTAACCTTTTCCCAGGTCAATTGTTTGAGAAGAATACTTATTAAGAGTTGGGAAGACATCATATTTTCAAACATGTGGTTTGTCTATTGAATTTTCAAACCTTTTCCCACTGTTGAATTTTAAGAATAAATACAACATTTTAGAAGAGCATGAATGTTCGCATATGCAAATATCTGTATTATCATGAGGGAAAGAATTTGTTTTTCAAAGACAATTTGACCTCTTTTCTGTGAGGTGGAACACTGTATTTTATTCTCTCTCCTTTCCCCAATATAGTGACATCTATTTTTAATACTTTGTTCAGACAACCTCAAAGTGGTCGGTGGGAAGCATCCACGGCTCAGATCTCTGGGAATGAACTCTACAACAATGCAGATTGTAGTAAGTCGTCTATATAACACTGATATTTGAAAAGTTCTCGTCCCTTTTTTTTGTATGTGATCATTATAACCAGTCTCCTCTCCCAAGGTACTAGTGAGGATGCCACAGCAGGAAATAAATATGCAGGTGGCATCTACATGGACAGAAAGATCGATTTGACGAGTTATATCAGGTGGTGGGGGCCTCAAAAATCAAACAAATCAGATTGTCGAGCGAAATCTTCTGAAGAAGATATTGGTAGTGACTTGCAGACATTCGAACTACCCAATCAGCCAACTGAGCCATACCAATTCCCGTCTTTAGGCCTACCTCAAAATGCAAAGCCTCGTGCACCTGTTGTGTCCGCATGTGCCATTTTATCGAAGTCTTCTGCCTTCAAGAATCTGCTAAGGAGAGCATCAGAATCTGAGGATGGCCATCGCGAAAAAGAGACAGGCTTTGGAGATACGATGCCAGAAACATTTAGTTCATGTGCCCCATTGAGCTTAGTCGAGCCTCCTCTTCAAAGGCCGCCTCCTTATGCGTTGGCTCCACTCCTCTCAGCACCACTGAGGACATCTTGGAATGAAGCCGATCTCACGCCAGATCAAATTCTTGGCTCCATGGTTAGTCTCTAATTCCTTTACTTGCTTTGCTCATCAACCTTGTTGTCAAATATTCTGAATCATTGATTAATTCACATGTTAAATGTGCACTTTTAATTTAGAGTTCAATTCACCTATAAATCATGTCTTATTGAAAAATATGTATAAATGCATAATACATATTTTACTTGTGCAACAGAATTAAAACAAAAAAGGGAAAAAATGCTTTATTACATTTTGTTGTGCTATTTATTATTGTCGATCTGTGATGAATTTGCCTAAATTCAAATATTATAACTGTAATTCAGAAGTCTTTGTAATGTTTTTATGTTATAACATCATTGAGAATCATGAATTTGTTTTAATATTGGTGATTTTGCATGCTATAAGTAATTTTTCTATTCTATTATCATCCAAAACTTTCCCAAACTTAACCACAAGTAATTATCCTTGCTTAATTGTTCTTGAAATCTGAATTGGTGACAAGGCAACTCATCTTGCATTGCATTTTTTTTGCAGCCGAGGAAGACGGAAGCGGATTCAGTGTATGCTTTCTTTTGCCAGGAGGGTGTTGAAAACTTGTAAGGTGGGGCTGTGTTTGAGGTTGGCATTTCTTTCAGCTTTTAGGTCTCTGAAGATAGCTTGTAAAGAGAGTTGAAGTGGGACTTGTTTGTTAGATATGTTCATTTCTTTTGTAATAATGTTATGCGATTTGAGTTGTTTGGCATTCATGGTTTCTATTGCTGAATGGTTTGACAGGTTGGATCAGATGGGGGCATATAGAAAACACCATTTCAATACAAGCAGTGTCCCTCCTGATTTTGACCAATCACAAATTACACTAAATCTTGAGAGGGTTGTCCAATTAAATTGGGTCCCATTTCAGGATTGATTTTGTGTAAAGGTGTTGATACACTCGGTTCATTTTATAGTGTCTAGCTCAAAAGTGATCTCCGTCACCTATACACTTCCATTATTATAGTATATATTGTGATTGTGCAGTATATTCCATTAGCAATCTAGCGCAGTGTATGAAAATTTTAATTTTTTTTCAAAGAAGAAAAAAATATGCTATTTTATATAAGTAATATTTTATTTTTTATAGCAGTATTAACTTCAATGATGAGTATTAAAAAGGGGTGATAACTGCGGATATATCATATTATCATTTTATCAGATTTCACACAATATATTATTTTTTAAAAACAAAAATATTAAGTACAACCATCTCCTGAGTGAGAGGAGGATGACAAAATGAATGGATAGTCCCTGAAAGGGTGTGATTGTTTTAGGAGCTGATGAGCATACGGCGCAGTCCAATAAGCTATGGTTGAATGCCAAGTTCATGTTGAATTGTCCTCTCAAGAGCCACTCGGAATCTTATATGCCTAGGTTCAAACCTTGCTTACTTGACCTCAATTTATTTCAGACATATGACCCCAGACTAGCAATAGTAGACTTGTTAATACATGTCGAGACTGTGTCGTTCTGGTCCTTGTACAAAAAAAAAACATATATTAAGGTGATTAAGAAATGAAGAAATTGCCAACCTAATATGATGGGAACAATCTTACAACAATGGTTAAATCTTCCAACAATGGTCGTGTTGCATCTCTTTTTAACTTTTCGATATAGATTTTAAATTTTTTAATAAATAATAGACTTGTTTGTTTTATCTAAAAAACAATTGATATTCTTATATTATTCCGTTATGTTATAAGTCTCTGCCAACATCTCAAAATTCAAATAACCTCATGATAAAAACGATTTGCCTCTCCTGTGTTAAAACCCATCTTCTTTCACACTCTTTCCTCTCTTCTCTTCTGTTTCCCCCTCTTCTTCAACATTGATTTCCACTCACTGACTATTGGGGGTTAACCGTTGTACCCCTCCCGACCATTGTTGCATCCATACTTTGTCCATATAATAGTTGGGAGCTCTTTTTTTCAACATACACATTGTTTCAATTATTATGAATGTAAGGGAAATGTTAAGGTTTAGGTTTTTTTAGATTCAGATAGGAGAAGAATATATATGCAATTTTATACCTAGGGTTTGGGTTGACTGACAGAAATGTGTGTTTTTGCATTTTTATTAAGTTTTTTAGAGTTATTTGGATTTCACCAAAAGGCAGGGGGGTTATATGGATTTTATTTTTTTATTTTTTTTTGGGGGGGGGGGGGGGGGGTTGTTTATATGGATTTTTCCCTTGTTAAAACTATATGTTGAATGCAATCACAGCTGGTCCTCATCTTAATATCATCACCCCACTGGATAAATATAAGCTAGGGATCTGAATCCAATTCACTTGTGCATTTATAACCACATGATTACTCAAACAAGATACAAGTAAGATAAAAAACAAGTAGAGGATCTGAATCGTATTCAAATAATAATAATGCCATTGTAGAAGATGCCTTTAAAATAACAGGGGAAAAAGAGTATTCAAGACAGAGAAAAATGGGGGAGCATCCAACAACAGTACCTGTAGAGAACAGAAGATGCTGTAACATACAGACAGGACCTCAGGCCCTCTTATTTTTCTAAAACAGTCCATCCAGCATCGATAAAACCTGGATTCATGTTTTCCATCAACATGTCTCCAGCTCTTCTTGGTTCTTCTGCTGCCAAAAAAAGTCACTGTTGCAGGCCCTATAGATTAATGACGCTTTACAGTCGGATCTATGTTGAGACCTTAGACAGCCATGGGAGGCTTGTAGTCCAGCATCTCCTTGATGTTTAACCGGATGGAAGGGCCCATTGACGAGCATATGTGCGCGCTTTTCCAGTAGACACCTTTTGCGCCTGTCGGTTTGTTTGTTTCTATTGATCTCTGAAAGACACAATGGAGAAGCATAATGTTTGATTCATCTGAACTAAAACGTGATCATACAGCTAAAGATATTAAAGAGAAGAAGGGGGAAATCCGTACTATTGCAGCAAACAGATTGACAATAAGATCTTCATCAGAGAAACTCATCTTCCCGAAGGGTAAGTGAACAATTCCAGTTTTGTCGACTCGGTATTCAACCTTGCCTTTCTTGAACTCGCCAATAGCCTACAAAGAGAAACCATGTCAGTACATCCATTTCGTTCATATGATCATAGTCAATTGGCTAACCCTACTGAATATGGTTCTTCAACGACTTGATATTATAGTTATTGTTGATGTGCTGAGAAATGTGTCATTCTTTTGTGGTTGAACAAATGCAACATTAATATAATCTTTGACTGTTCAGAAGAATGCCATTAATTTGAAGATATCTTTCCAAAAAGGAACAAAAACCAGTCTGCGATAAAAAAGATTTTGGAGAAAAGGTATACTCTTGGGACAAAATTTTGTGAAAGTTAAAGATCATCAACTAAGGCTCCGTTTGGAAACACATATTGAAAAGTAGATTTTGGAATAAAGCTGCTTTTTAAGATGATTTTAGACCTTGACCTTTTTGGGATGCTTTTTTTTAATTTAGGAATCAATATTTGAAAGGGGTTTAATGTTTGGTAGAGAAAATCGTTTTTCAATTAAAAAAATCGATTCCGACCGAAAATCACAGTTTCTGAGCTTTTTAAAACACGGATTTCGAGAGAGAAATTAAAAGAAATCCAGCTTTTGATTCCGCCGGAATCCAACCCGTTTGGCTGCACGATTTTGGGGTTTTAGCTTTTCAAAAAGCAAAATCGCCCAAATCATGCATCCAAACGGACCCTAAGTAAAACAAGCTCAAACAGCAAGATAGTCCGTGTGGCATTATTGGCCCTTGAATGTATGACAAGAGCATATTCACCACCAAGAATCAAACTAATGTCTCATTTCCTGATTTTCATAATATCAGAACTTCAATATCACTACCTTGGAAGAAATATTTTGATGTCATCACATTATTGAAGGAATTCTAATCACTTGGCAAGTAAAGATACCTAACAGTTGATACACGACCAAAAAAAAAAAAGTGCATTGTACAGTCCAATTTTTCTTGCAGCTGACAATATTTAGCCCAAGCCACCTTTATATCACACAGTCAAAGTTGTACAAGCTGTCCTCTTTTCGTTCCTTTTGTTCCACATGAAAATCTTTCAAAATTCATTATTCATTTGTTTGAGTTGCCTATGTTGGCATTTATGAAGGTCAATTGACAAGACCACAATTCCTTTGAAACTTGGATATTAAAGAAACAAAAATAAAGTACTCAAACACATATACCATTGGTTGTCCAACTTGATGCTCTAGAAATATTATCATAGCTTCTCTAGAAGGCACCATGCTATATAGATATCTCGTTCTAAAAAATTAAATATAATTTTTTGACAAGCAAGAACTTTGACAAAAATCTGTGATTAATGTTGAATTTGCGGGGAGTTTATTGCCATTGCTAGCTGTAATCTCTTCAGTAATTTATTATAACCTTGCACCTTAATATGAGATAACAGTAGTAAAGCAAATTGATGCTCGAAAGATCATACAAAATCAAAATTGAAACCTATATCTGAAGCATGTAATTCTTCAGTGAATAATCGTATTGTTTACATCACCCCAGATTGCATGGGATCAGTGCAAAACCTTGTTTAGGTCTTAGATTTTTTAATTAAAAAAATATACACAATTGCCTGAAAATATTGTCCACAGTAGCAAATATCCCATAATGGAGGAGAAAAATAAGATATTGTTATCTTCTGGAAGAAACTGACAGAACGGGAATGAAATAACAGAACTTCCCTTTGTCCAAACTATAGAAATATTATATAAATCAAATGCAGATATTATCAAATTAATACTGGCTGTACCTGAGGTATATCAGTTGTCACTGTACCAGCTTTGGGATTTGGCATAAGTCCTCGTGGTCCTAAAATCTTTCCCAAACTGGCAACCTGGACGAACAGATGGAGAGGGTGAGGCATGGAGAGATAGAGCTTAAGTTACCAACCCAATCCCCATTGGAACTCAAAACCAAAGGGAAAGGCTACCAGGTCATTAGTTAATTATATTAAAACAATCAAAAGGCAGCAATCATTCCAGCTGAATTTGGAAAAGAAAAAAAAAGGTTAAGCAGTTAACTGATTCCAGCATGTTATTTAAAAATAAATAAATAAATATAGCATGATTCCAGAATAAAGGTGAAATGACAAAAACAACAGACATGCAGAGAAAATCATCTCATATTTTTTACTGTACAACCACTATCAGAGCAATGTCACCTCCATAGAGCGAGAACAGATAGAGCTGAAGATGAAATAAAATATTTTCTCATTTAAAAACTTGTCTTATGATACATCTAATTAAGACTTCAGCATTTCAAGGATTGCGGAGAATCATACCAAATTGAATGATTCACTTTTTTTTTTGTTTTTTTCCTTTTACAAATCACAATATATTTTTTAATTATCATTGTTCCTTTTTCTTATTTGTGTTCAACTTTGATGCATAAATTTTAGGAAACTCAAAAAAGGGTTTTTGAATAGAAATGAACATGTTCAGACTTCAGATTAAAAAAAATGGCACAATGTGATTCCCAAAATCTGTCATGTATCATACAACATGTAATAATTTTCGACCGGGGCGATTCCAAACCCCTATAGCCCCTCCTTTGACATCTCAGCCTTTCAGCAATAAGGCATCCATGAGAAGAAATTTAAATCATTGGACCATAGAAACTAAGAGTGCCACAAAAAAAATTAAGAACAGGCATCAAATCAATGGACTCACACCTTAGGCATCATATCAGGAGAAGCGATCAATTTATCAAAATCCATGAATCCTCCTTTTATCTGCTGTATCAAATCCTCTCCACCAACAATATCAGCTCCCGCATTTTTTGCTTCATCAAACCTCTCACCTGTAAACAACCATGTATTTATGAGATCAACACTGTGAAAGCATCGCAAATCAATTTCCAAGAAGAAAAAATAATATCATCACAATCATCATATTGACAATTAAAATTATATGCAAGAAGCTATGTACTATACAGCTGCCCTACCTCTCGCATTAGCCATCATATTAAAATAATATTCCAATAGGCCAAGGTGTGCATAGACCACTTATAGATAATAAACTCATCAAGAGGAGCAAGAAAAAAAAATCCATACATATGTCAGGCTACAAGTAAAATATATGATTGGAACACAACTCTCTTAGATGCAACCTAACATTCTAAGCTTCAGCCATCAAACTAGCAGGCATGTTATATATGTACATTTTTTTATATAATCTGAATGTGTGTTCACATTTAATACTAATCAAACTTGTACGGTCCTCCCAAGTCTGTATTAATAACTATTGATGATTCTATCAAAAAGCACAAGTACAAGAAAGGAACCTCATGGAACTCTCAGAAAAGCAATTTGGTGAATTTTTGGTCATAGTAGACAGAGACTTTATCTGGTGTTTCAAGACAGACAACAAAGTTGGCACCCAGTTCATGGGCCTAACTAGTTCAACTACTCTCATATACACGACTACCTAAAGATTGACCACAATCATTTAGTTACCCGCCTTGTGTAAGAACTGCCACTTTCACAGTCTGACCTGTCCCCTTCGGCAAATTCACCTACAACAAAAATCACCCAAACCCATCAAACCAGTCATTCTATAAACAAGGATAACAATGAGAGCAACTAAGTGAACAACAAACACACAGTGGCCCTCAATTGCTGGTCATTGTACTTCGGGTCAATGTTGAGCCTGAAATGCGCCTCGGCCGACTCAACAAACTTCGTGTTCGCCGCCTGCTTCATCAAAGAAACCGCCGTCGTGATATCGTACTCCTTCTTGTTCTCCCTCAGCTTCTGTATCTCCAGAAACCTCTTCGACCGCGTCTGCCCCAAAATCATACCAAAAAAAAACGTTCAAGAAGAAAACCTAAATAGTGAGAGAGAGGAGGATTAGAGGATGCAATTCCGCGTACTCTGTCTCTCTTGAGAAGCAGAGCTGCTTTTCCGGTCTTCGGCTTCGTCGGGGCCGCGGATGCGTCAGAATCCTCTCCGGTGACGTCATCCTCTACGTCGGCGAAGGCGGACGCGGTGGCCGCCGGGCGAGGAGGGGGCCGGGAATGGAGAGAGAGGGAGGGGAAGGCGGGGAGGCGGCGGGGGTGGGTAGTGGAGAGGAAATTAGGGCATTGGGGGTGGAAATTAGGGTTTTGTGGGAGGAGAATTGAAGGTGATACGAGAGGATGAGCGGCTGAAGCAGTGGCGGAAGCCATGACTGACGCTTCGAAAGAGGAGTGAGTGGATGAGATAAGAAACGTTTGGGGACCTATATGGTGGGGTGTTGGTGAGACGCGGAGGAGATTTTAGTTGGTTAACTGGGAAGGTCTAAGTGTTGCATCCGTGTGTCTGGGAACAAGATTAGTGCCATTCGTTTTTGGGTGTGTTTGGTTGCCCCCATTGTGTAGTTTTTGTGATCTTAAGAAGCTGCTTATGCAATCTTATAATTAAATAACTTTACTATAAAAAACTTTACAAATATATTTTAAACAAATAATGTCAAAAAGTTACGATTTTTAAAAATTAAGGGTGAGCAGAATCAGTTTTAAAATCCAGATTAACGCTCGGGTTGACATCTTATTAACTAGGCTTTGTTTGATTTGTTATTTTTATTTTCCTTTTTTTAATCTCTCCCATTCGTTGTACGCAAATTCAGACATGATTTATTTTGATGTTATGATTAAAATATATATGCCCCCCTAAAAAAAAGAACAGATTTCTGCATAATTAGTTTTATAAACGTGTAATCAAACGCACCCTTAGTCCATTTACAATCCAAAAATAACCCCCCATTGGTGCGTGATGCAATATCACAAATTCACACAATATAAATATTATTTTTTTTATGTTTTTTTGAAAAATGTAGATGTTGATGTCATGATTTCATTGAAGATTTTAAAGTACAACACTGAAGTATAAAAATGAATTTTTTTTAAAAATAAACCGACCATATCAATTTATACCTCACTTTTTACAACACTATATACTAGATTTATGTACTGCTATAACATGTGATATGATACTTCATATTATATGTGAAAAATAATCATAATGATTAAATATACATTTAAATGTTCAGTTAAAAAATCTCAACTAAATCTACACCGAATTTGATATTACTTTTTAATTTAAAGAAATATGTTATAATTAAAAAATACTCCTGTACTATAGAAAAATTGAAATAACAATATTTATCTTGTCATCTCATTGATTAATAACAACATTTATTTATCTAAAAAAATAAGTTAAAATATAAATTAAAATAATATATTTCTATAAAAAAAAATTAATATGATATTTATAAAATTTAATAAATAGATTTTCTGAATATCTAACGTTATTTATTTAAATACATTGACATTAATATTTTGATTAATATATAAATATGATATTTTTTTAGTTTAAATATGTATTTTTGTATTATTGCTTTTAATCTAAAACTAAAAATCCAATAACCATATTTGATCATTATATAAATAATTAAAGATAAAATTGAAAATGAAAAATGTTATTCAAAACAAAATTGAAACATTTATCGTAATAGGTTTTTAATGGAGGGATGTATATTTCTTGAGTGCGGTTCACTTTTAGTGTTTTTTTTAGTTTCAAATGCAGTCTTATACACTTTTTTAGCCTCGTATATTCATCATAACAGGGTATATATTTTGTTAGAAGTTTTATTTTTTTTATAATGACATTCAATTATATATACATATTATAAAAATAAATATGTTATTAGATGATGTATTTTGCACAGTTATAAATACAGTTCCTCATATTTTTATTCTTAAAAAATACGGAGCTTAATGTATAAAATATAGATACGTCACTATCAAAATTGTCAATTACTTATTTTTCCCCCAATTTTTTTTAAAAGATAATACGGTAAGCGTTTGCCTTAGTTTTATTCAAAAAAATGTAACGCCCAAGGAAAGTACAATAATCTTAGATAGCTAAAACCAACTGTCCATCACCTATGGCTCCCAAGTAGAAGAGATATCCCTAGATACAAAACCAAGAAAGCAAAAACACACTATCCCTCAATACAGAGTAAGCCCCATGGAAATGAAACTCTGTAAGCCTTTACGTAGTTCACACCCTAGTCCCAAACTAAAATCCTCACCACATCCCAGATCTTATCGGGATCAACAGGGGTCCCTCGGAAGACTAAGTGATTCCTCGCAATCCAGAGTGACCACATCGTTGCCTGAACAAGAAGTTGAAAAATCTTCCCCTTCAAATTTTTGTCCCCTTTTGTCCGAAGAGCTTGATCGGCCCTCCATAGCTCCTCCAAAGTCAAACTTCCCTATGTGAATTCAATTGCACTCGCCAGATGCCATAAATTTTGTGCCATCGAGCAATCTAGCATTAGATGATATGTAGTATCCACCCCACCCCCACAAATGGGACACGAAGGATCTGCCGCAAGTGCTCACTTCAATATGTATATCTTCGTAAATAGTTTATGATGGTACACGAGCCAAACAAAAAACTTGACTTTCAAAGGGAGCTTGGGGAGCCAAATCTTTGCATATTTTAGCGCCAACCCCTCCACTTGTGGCTTGTCCCTGCACCACCAAACATAATAGCTACTTATAGTGAACTCCACCCTTGGATTTGGTTTTCAACAAGCTTTGTTGATGCTATCTGGATGCAAACACACCAACTGAAGCTCCCTTAAGAGGGCCGCAAATAGATCCTCTTCCTCCGCATTTTGGACACCCCACAGAGGAACCACCGACTCCCCCCTTGTGGTGACACTTGACAAAACTTGTTCACGCATTCATCTTGGTTTATTGCAATCGCGAACAAAGAGGAAAATCTACCCTTACTCAAAAGTAGGCTATCATGCTTGATTAGGAACTCCGATCAGAAACGCACCAGAAGCTTTCCTCCCCCCATCAACCAAGAGTTGGAAAACCCTTCAAGTGGGCCGACATATCAACCACCTCAGCAAGTTCAAGAGCAATACCTTCTTTCCCGCATATGAGGATGCTAGAATGCTAACAATTGGTCTGTGCCCAAGGACCATTTAAGGTCCATCCTTTGGACAATCATCACTTGCTTCAAGCACTTTTAACCCCTAGGAGGTTCTCTATCACTTGCTTTGGAGTAGGACCCCAACACACCACCCCTTTATGCCCAAACTTCAAGTACTTTTAACACCTAGGAGGTTCTCTATAGGAACAAGCCAAGTGGCTGCGATCTAGGCACCGAAAACATTTCAGGATAGGTCAGGAACCGCTTCCATCTTCTCTCTTCTTCTTGCCTTGAATTCCCGCCATCCACCCGCACCGCGACCTTCGCCACCCCAACCTCTCCCATTCCACTGGCTCTGTCCGCTTGAAGGTTTAGTTTGACATGAGGATAAGGGGTTGAAACAAGGAAATAATTTGGTTAAATAATTAGTTATCCCGTATGACATAAGAAAAATGGATAAAGTATGAAATTATCCCCATTTTGAGAAAAAAATGGGAATACTTTGTTATGGGTAAAAGGTGGAACAAACTTTATCCTCATTTTTAACCCTATTTTCTAAAATAGGGACAACTTTTACGATTGCCATTCCCCATATAAGAGCAAAAAAAAAAAAAAAAACTCTTTGAAACCAACAATATTAATGGCCAATTAATAGTACGGGTAGACTTAATTTTTTTTGAAGTTATTCCATATTTTAGATAACGATCCAAATACAAGATTTAGAATAAGAACACAAAAAAATGAGGATGATAAAAGCATTATTAAATGTAAATGGGGATAAAAATAGTGGTCTTTTTATCCATTTAAATTAGATTAACTTATCATAAATATTTATCTCTTTACCAAACGAGGCCCAAGTGTTGCTTCCACTCTTTTTTCTTTTGAACGAGGTGAAGGGTGCGTTTGATTGCGCGATTGCAAAACTGATTTTACAGGAAGCTTACTTTCTCAGCTTTTTGAAATTATAGCTTTTGGATTTGCCTGCAATTGCTGAATTTAAAACTGCGATTGCAAAGCTATTTGGTTGCACGATTGTAAACGCAGCTTCGTGTAATCACAAACGCCATGCAATCGCGCAACCAAACACAGGTGGAGACATTTATTGTTTTTCTTAAAAGGATATTTCAATGAAGTTGTGGCCCCTCCCCCAAATAGAGTGCTGTTATACTCAGTTTTTTTCTCAGTCCAAAACACAATCCTATATAACACGTTAGAAATCCAGTGAATCATATACCTCGTTCGATGTTGCATATACCACATTAAAATTTTTCTTATACTTGTTAAAAATAGATTCATTCAATTTAAAATGGAGCAATGTATACTTTTTTTTATTAATGTATATAACTCATTATATGATATTTATTATTTAAAAAAATAAAAAAATGTGAGATATGAGTTTTTTGCCGGTTGTGTGCGTTTAGTTGCGCGATTGTAAAACTGATTATGTAGGAATCTGCGATTGCAAAACTGATTCTGCAGGAAGCTCACTTTCTCAGCTTTTTGAAATCGCAACTTTTGGACACTATTTGCTTGCAATCGCTGAATTTAAAACTACAATTATAAAACTATTTAATTGCACATTTATAAATACAGCTTCCTACCATCGCAAACGCTGTACAATTACGCAATCCAACGCATCCCCCTCCCAAATAATGTTGCATGTTGTTATGCACAAGACCTAAGGCACTGCATTAAAAAATAATAATAAAAAAACCGTGGAAACCATTCATCAATCGAAGCGGAGCGGACCAAGCCGTCCATTCACAAACCAGCTTAAAATGGCCTCACCGACACGCGAACCCAAATTTCGCGCTTTCTCCCCTCCCCCTCTCCCCCCAACTCAAAAACCCTAGCTTTTCCCTCTAAAAGAAATCTAGGGCTTTGAAACCTCCCACTCCACCGATCGATCGCGACCTCCACAATCCCTAACAATGGCGGAGCGATCCGCGAAGCGTCCCAAACTCCTCAACAGGTACTAAAAAAAAACCTCTTTTGAGAATAGCGAGAAAGAGAGAACCAATGTGGGTGACCGTTTTTGTTTTTCATGTTACCAGGGGAGAGGACGATTACAAGCCGGGGAACATAATGGAGATCGAGTTGCATAACTTCATGACCTACGACCAGTTGACGTGCAAGCCCGGTCCGCGCCTCAACCTCGTCGTGGGCCCCAACGGGTCCGGGAAGAGCTCTCTCGTCTGTGCCATTGCCCTCGGTCTCGCCGGTGAACCTCAGGTCCTCTCTTGATCTCGATTCGGCCTCTGATTTTTGAATCTGATTTTTGAATCCTCATTGTTAAGACTTAAGACCTGAATCTGATTGTCACAAGTAGTTTTGTTGAGAATCGATGGAAAATGTCATTTTTTGACAGCTTTTTTAAACACCAAAGTCGAACTCCAAAAGCATTTGGATTTAAATGGGTGTCCTATGATGTCTTTTAATGAGCCTTGTGTGGTCGTCGTAGTCTTTATAGATATAAATGATGTCTTATGCACAAATATGAGTCTCGACTTATGTGAACTATTCACTGATTATGTTTTGAGGGGATAGAATTGTTGTAAGGTGTTCATATGTGTGTAATTGTGCAGGCAAAGACACAAATTTATGTTGGTCCTTATGAATAATCCATGTTATAACGTGGTTCGCTATTGCTTAGTAGTTTTGTTGAATTTTTTTTCTTCTATAACCTACGTCGTAATTGAGGCTGGATTATGCAAAAGAACTGTTATTTCAAGTTGCACTCTTGTTAAGTTCTAATAGGGTTTGTTTGACTTGGATGAAGGTCAAATAAACGTTATGGATTGGACCATCTTAAAACTCATGTGACTAAATATGCTTACAAGGAATTAGGGATGGAAGCAGTAAAGAAAAATCAGAATGCTGGAGTAGTATGCCATCAGCTACTATGTCTAACTAGCATTATCTTTTAAATAGTTCTATTAATTTTTTATGACATGATCATTAGTTTATCACTGCTAAGGGACTTGTGAACAACTGATGAGCATTTCTGCAGCATCATAGATATTAATCTAGATTGGAGGGTTGTGACCTTGGAAACAGATGGCTGGCCATGGGTTTTCAAGAACAGGGCATAGTGTCACAATGGTAGACAAAATCTTAAATTGCCAGTGCCTTTTCTTTCTCTCATACCACAAAAGGGCCACCCTTCTACCTTGCTGCATGCATGTGCTTGCTCTCTTTCCTTGATTAATTTCAATGTTATTCATCATTCACAATAAATTGTTTTCCTATCATATTTCATTTACTATTTGTTCTTTCTGGTCTCACAGTTGCTTGGGAGAGCTTCAAGTGTTGGGGCGTTTGTGAAGCGTGGCGAAGAGTCCGGTTACATTAAGATTGTGTTGAGAGGTGGAACCATGAATGAACGTATCATCATTGTGCGCAAGATAGACATACACAACAAGTCTGAGTGGAGCTTGAATGGTATGTCATTATATGAAACACCACCGCACACAAAAATTCTGAAGTGTGCTCTTTTGGACTTTCTTTGATTGATCGAGTGCATGATCATTATGGATTTTGAAGTCCTTTGTGAAGGTTTTCATGTGTGTACTTACATTAATGAAATTGTTTATTTTTTTTCATGTCCCTAACTTATTAAAGCTGGTTGGTTGAAGTGAAAATGTTACTGTAGAGTGTTTTGGCTGCTTGATAAACAATAGTAAAGATGATAAAACATGATAGCATGGGCAGATTAAGTGTTGACAAATAAGAAGCAACATGAGTTCTTTTTCAAAAAAAGAAGAAAAAGTATCAACACAATTAGGATGCACATTCAAGAAGGGTATCCTCCAGAGAATTGATCGAATCTGGAAGAGGTTCTTGTGGTTTGTGGCACAGGTTTGGAAGGAGCAGGGATTCTGAATTTGGAGGACATGAACGAGGCTTTGTAATGTGTATGGCTTTGGAGGTGGCTAAAGGACAAGAATTAGATGTGGTGTTAAGTGGTTGGGGATAAATATAGGTGCAGCAAATTGCAGGGAGATCGATTCTTGGCAGCATTTTCGGGGGTGTCCATCATCATGGAGAGGTATCATTAGTTTGATTGCTGATTTTAGGGAGGCTATGAACTGGAAGGTAGGGGGTGGTGAAGAGTTTTTCTTTTTATTTTCCTGGCATGAGGTTTGGAAAAGCGTCATAAAGCAAAATTTCCAGGGTGGTTTGAGCTGGCAATGGATAAAGATGGTTTGGTTAGCAAACATTGGAACAATGGGTAACAGGGGGTAATTGGGAGGTTCGCCTGAGAAGAAATTTGTGGGATGAGGAGATGCCTATGTACATGCCTCTGCTTGCTAAAATTAGAGAGGTTGATATTAGGGAGGGACTGCAGGATCTGGTGGTTTGGAAGCCCCAGCCAAGGGTGGAGTTTTCAGTTCATAGATGCTATATGTGATGGAGGGACAAATCAAGATGCATGGATATGGCAATGAAATCGAAAGAGGTGTGGAGGTTCAGTTTCCGGTTAAGGTGAATGTGTTCATGTGGTTAATGTACCGGAACTAGCTGCCCAATAAGGCTTTTAGGGTCAAATGGTGCCCAATGAAAATCTTGTAGCTTTTGTCATTAAGCAAAAGGAACCATAGAGCATCTTTTCGTTCGGTGTTAGGTGACTCGGCAAATTTGGGCTTGTTGGTTGAAACTGGGTTTGGCGGTGGATTTCACCACCTTGGAGGGGATGTGGCTAGCGGGAAAGTAGCTTAGCTATGTACATGGGGGCAAAAGCATGATAATTAGAATAACTCAATCTTTTGTTCCTGTTGTAGTGTGGTCAATTTGGCTTGTGTGCAATGGTATCATCTTCAAGGGAGCAACATTGAAAATTTTATGGGATTTGGTGATCTGGTTTAATTAAAGATTGGGGTAGATATTGTTCGGGGGCTTCTGCTGTGTTGTATTCCGGCGGGCATTTTTTGATTGAGGTGTAGTCCTTCTTTGTGCGGGGGGGGGGGGGGTGCGGGATTGAGGGTTTGGAACGATGGCAGACTTCTCCTCTACTATTTCTGGGCTGTGGTGTTCTTGTGCTTAATTTTCCTTTTGTTTTCCTTACTTTATATTGGATATTCGTTTTTCTTTAATAAAATTGGGGGCGTTTTGAAAAAAGTTTGTCAAAGGCCTTTTTCGCCTTACGATCATAGAAAATATTGGCATCGGACGAAGAAAAAGTTTCCCTAGCACGTTTTGGCAATTTCTTATTTACCATCAAGATAACAAATGCAAGAAAAAGTTGGGTGATATGCATGGTTGAGAATTTGTGATTTTGGGATCAAAGGGTTTCAATTTGGGACTAGGGAGATGAGAAATGTTGTAGAATGAAAAAAATGAATGATTGAGGCTGCAAAACAAAAGAATATACAACAATAAACATCATTCATCATTTATATTCAACTATTAAACAAAAAAAAATTAAAAACATTGATAATGGAGATGAAGAAGATGAGAATGCATACCTTAAATGGTGTTTGGAAGGATTTGGATGTGTTTTAGGAGAATTTGGGATGAATTTGGGGGGGGGGGGTTTGAAAGAGAGATTTGAAGTGGAAAAAGGTGTTTGGACGATTTGGGTTCGAATGGAATGAGAGAGGAGAGATGGGAAGGGTTTCAGGATGAACCTGACTTAAAAGCCCGAGGACGTTTGAACGGGCGTTTGAATGTCCAGTGTATTTTTGGTTTTTTTAAAAAAAGGAAGGCGTTCGAACGCCCGTTCGAACGCCTTCCTATACTAAAGTGCGGCCGCATGTACAGTACATGCGGCCGCATATGCTGTGTGCGGACCTCACCGCACATGCGATCCGCACACAGTTTAAAACTATGTCCGTGACAATTTTTTTTTTGAATAAAATGTAGGAGCAATTTTATCAAAAAATCCCCCGAACTAAAGGAGACGAAGGATATCCCTACAAATTAAAAGAGAAATCAATATGAAAGAAAGAGAGATTTCATTGGATATGGGAGTCCCCAAATGAAATATATCCCGGAACATCACCCCCGAAACCAATGATTGCCCATAATAGTGGAAGGAGCATCCATTAACATCATCTTAACCCAATCTCCAAGGTTAGATGATATCGCCTTCCATGTATTTTTCAAATAAGAACTCTTATGTTGGAAGATGTTTCGGAGTGATCCATATATTCCATTATGCTGTGCGAGGGACTAGCCATTGGAACTTAGCTTACTGTGCCACCTTCCTTGCACTTTTGTCAAAAACAATTCCACATATCCTCAAAGTCATTAAGGTCTGTTTGGTTGACAAGTGGGATTGAGATTCTATGAATCCTAGGATTTCAAATTCAGGTGGATTGAGATTGTGAATCATGTCAACTAATTTGGTAAGAAACATGATTAAGAAAATATGATCGAGATTCAAAATCCCAATCATGTGTTTGATAATGCATGGATTACAATATAAAAATATATATTTATAAAAATATGCAATATATATAGATGATATAAATATATAAATATATATGTGTGTATATTTATATATAAATAAATATATTTATTTATATATATATATATATATATATATATAGAAATGTGTGTATGTGTGCGTGTACACATATTTATATATAAATAAATATATTTATATATATATATAAATGCGTATACACACACACACACAGATATTTATACGTATTTATATATATGTATATTTTTAAATATATTTATATATATACATATATATATTTATATATATGTATATTTTTAAAATATATATATTATATTTACATATATATATATAATAAAATATAATATATATTATATATGTGTATATAAATAAATAAATAAATTTATATAAATAAATATGTATATATATATTTATATTATATATTTAAATATATATTATATTATGTTAAAAACACACACACATACACATATATTAAATATATTTATTTATATATATGTTAAGGGAGATGAAGAGTGTGGGGAGGGGGAATACCATCTCTTGATTGGGATTCTTAACCCTAATCAAGGATTCTCAATCCCACTCTCTCAGTCCCAATTTACCTTTTAAAATTTATCCAAACAATTTATTGACTTGGATTGGGATTCTCAATCTCAATCCAGGCACCTAATACTCCCGTCCAAATAGGCCCTATAGGAACATTGGGATTAACGGGCCAATCCTACCTTTTCCCAAATTCTCACACTAAATGGAAATCAAAAGAAAAGATATATGTGACAAATTAGCTTTAGGAGAATCTTTTTTCCAAGATGGAGTTTGGCAGGCAATTTATGAATCAATGCTTTCCAGGTGCAGAAAACATGTCTAGAATCTACACCTTTTTTAAGACAAGTTTTTTATTTCTGGAAACCCTATTCAGGTTCAAGGAAGACCTGGTAGTGCGATTACCATGAATGTCAGTGGTCCAAATGGACCAAAACCCATTACTCTCTCCCAATCCTGAAGCTTGGCAGCTTCAATTATCTTGTAGAATGTTCAGTTGTTATAACACATTTTTCTTTCAAGCTGAATATGCTATATACTTTTATCTCTAGGTCTTGGTTCTCACTCTGTTTGTCTGTTCTATTATATTTGAACCTGTATCGGATTATTCTGTATTTGTTTTTAAGAAAATGGTTATGTAGTTATTTGAAACTGGGCTATCCGCAAGCTAGAACATTTCAGAAGTTATTTATACTCATAAAAGAGTACCTTTTCTCGAATTGAAGTTATCCTTAATGCTGTTTTTAGGTATAGCCACTTCAAAAAGAGAAGTTATTGAAGTCATTCAAGGATTCAACATCCAAATCAATAATTTGACTCAAGTGGGTTCTGGACATTCTATCTTGTTCCACTTAATATTTAGCCTCTGAATTTTGTTGGAACTAATGCCTTTATAGTTATTTTATATCTTCATGATCAGGTACCTTGATTTATGTTATTATATGCATCAGGTCTCATGTATTTTTTATTTCCTTTATTTTCGCTTGATGTGTTACTTTTACTGAAGCTAATGTCCAGATCTAGCATGAACTTTCTGCTTCCCAGACTTGTTTTGTGCCAGGATATAGTGTCAAGGTGCAAATCCAATTTGATTTTTGGTCAGGGCCCGGATTCAAATCCTAAATTGGCTTGCTTCCATGCATGTTTTTATAAACTGGAAAATTCACTTGTTATACATGAATTATGATATGTTTTTGAGTACTATTAAGAGATATAATAGTTGGATTTAAGTAGTTGAGACTAAGATGATATATTAAACATGTAAGATGAATGCTGACTGAATCTATAATTTAGAAGTATGTACATACAGAGGGGATTTATATAAAAGTTGAGAAAAAAAATAGAACAGTAAATGCAAAAAAGGGATTTTGATTAATGTAAATTTTAGTTATTCTAAGAAATTATACTACAATTCTAGAATATCAAGACTGATGAATTCAAGAGGATCTAGCATGCGGTTTCCATTTTGTGAAGGCCTTTTTTTTCCCCCAAGGCCCTCACTTGTCTTTTTGTATTTTATGTCTTGATTTGTTATCTCCTTTTGATATCCCTCGTCTCCTTGGGTTCGAAAGGAAACATTTTTAACATGAGTTCTCCTAATAAAAGCTTGCATGGGTTCCATAGATTATGGAGGGGTTCATGCATACCAATTCTTCCACAGGTTTGTGAATGGTTGGAAGACAGAATCATATAAAAAGACCCATGCTTTGGGGGAAGAGTGATTGAAGATGCACATGATATTTAGTGTCACTTGACTGAATATTACCATATTCCTACCAAGAAAATAACTTATGACATTTGAACCCGATATTTTTACACCCAACTGGCAGAGGTTTGCAGAGAGTGGATGCTTCATTCACTGTAGATGAGGTTATTGTGGTTTGTTTCAAATGCAAGGTGAGAAGGCCCGAGCTTGAATGTTTTTCCATTGTAATTATATCTGGTTTTCTTGGATATCACAAAGGGACATTTTCTTGTAGTGGGCACCAGTTGCGGGAAAATCTGCCTGTAACGTGCTTAAACAGCAGCCGCGTCACACTCATTCCCTATATACCTGGTGCTGAGAAATCAAATTTTTTTGCACCATTATTCTCCTCAATTGTTGCCTGTGGAGGCATAAGGAATGCCCCCAGATGCACCCACTCAAAACAGGAATCCTAATTCAACACTGAAGTTTGGGTGATAGGGTGGTCTTACTTAAAGCTGTACTATCTTCTTCCTTCTTTCTTTGCAATTCCTCAAGTTCTGGGTCAAATTGAGAAGATGAAGATTTCTATGGACGGGGAAGGGAGGAAAGGATGGGTGCATCCCACTGAGTGGAACTTAATTACTTCCCTTTATTATTATGATGATTTTTTTTTGGGGGGGGGGGGGTGCTTGATCTGTAGATGCTGAACTTTGCTCTGAAGGTCAAGTGGATAGGGAGATTTTTGCAGGAGGGAGGTGCACTATGTGTGGTAAGGGCTAAGTATTACAGTGGCAACAGAGGATTACAACTCAGTCCATCTGCAACCTACAGATTCTCTAAGGTGTGAAAAGACATCTGTCACACAGATAGCAAGGTTTATGAAGAACTGGGACTTGTGGTGGGCAATGGGGATCATATCTTCTTCTAGAATGATTGCTGGATTGCTGTTGTAAATATGATAGAACTGTTAATGCTGTGCTCTTTTCTGAAGGAGTGGAGGTGGCTTGTTGTGATGTCCTAGATTAAGAAGAGATCTCAAAGATGTGGAGATGTCTGAAGCTTGAAGTATATATTCTAGGCTGCAGCAGATCTCTATTAATCCTATGGCTGAAGAAGGTATGGCATTGAAGAAGAAAAAAAAACTGGTTCAGTCAAATCTCTTTACTTTATCCTACATTCTGAACCACGAAGACTGAGATAATCAATCTACTTTTAAAACTCTGGAAGGCACATCACATAGAAGATCACAATCTTACTCAAGTTTCTATTCTTTGCCTGGCTTGTCTGCTACAATAAGATAATCAGCTGGATGAACAGGTCTATCCAGGTACAGGAAGCTCCTACAGCTTGTGGTTTCAACTCCGAAGATGAGGTACTAGCTAACTAACCAAAGCTTGGTTCATGATACCCATGTGTTATCCACATAGCATTCTCTCCATTGAAGATTATCTCATTTCATAGAGCCAAACGGCCCAACACAGTGCTTATGGAATCATCGATATAAATTTGCTTGTTTTTCTCCTGTCTCCTCGTTTTCTTTGCCTCTGGAAGCTAAGCATCTTTACCTTGATGGACATCAGATTAATAGGTTTTCCCCATCCCACCTTAATTTCTTCCTAAATATCTTTGCTGAAAGAACATTTAACAAAGAGATGATCTGCGAATTCTAGTGAAGATATATGTCACAGATCAGAGGAAAATCTGGAGCCCACACTGCTCCGTTCAGTCTTTTAGTATTCTGTCGAGGCACAAGTTCCACATAAGAAGGGTTTGGACTTTTAATGTGGGATTCACCTTTCAACATTCAAAATTCTGAGGTCAGCGCCACCAGACTTCTGAAAACTCAGAGACACATATTTAAAGGAGTTGACAGTGAAGCCCTGACATGACATTTCCACTGCACATTGTCCTCAGCAGTGTGGCTTAAATAAAGTTTTTGTTTCATGCTGAAACTTACTGGCCTCCTTGTCATCCTCTGCTTGGTTTCTCCATATCCTTCTTATCCGACCACCATATTTTCTTGAATCTGAAAAGCATCTGCTGTTTTATCCTTGCTAGAAAGTGCTACGTTGAATGGCCTTGGAAACAAATTTGTGGGTCTGGTTATCCACCCAGTTGACCAGAAGCAGATCTGCCTGCCTTTACTCACCACAAAGTCCAGGTTTTCATACACCATTGGAGTCAAAATAATGCAATCCCTCTCCATCTTGGGGACTTTATTGGTCACAGGGGGATATAACATAAACTTTAAACACTTGTGAGTGCCGATAGCATTTTTATCTTGTACCCCTAAGGCATTATGTTCCTTCAGCATCCTCTATAGCCAGCAGAGAATTGTTCCTGATCTTTAAGTCTTACACAGTACACACCCTTTCCCCCATCAACTTTATAAGCAACTAGGCTCCAACTGAGAAATATGTAGTTGCCTTCCCTGTCCCCACTCCATACATGTGATTCTTCTTCTGCCGAGCTCAAACCTATCAAGAATACTTATTGGGATTGCAAAGATGGATAGGAAATATAAAGAAAGGTTAAACTGGTCTACCCCCAGGCTGAGGACCTTGCCTTCCAGTTAGGGAAACTCCTCCCGAAGTGATCCACTAGAGGTCTCCAATCTACGCTTTTGATGCTTTATAGTGGCATGAATGATCTGAATATTGCATAGGGAATGGCCATAGGGAATGATCCAGCACAGGATCTAATTTCCACATCTGAAAGACTCACTGTATCTGCAGCCGATTTGGAGGAGTTCACCTTTTGACCGGAGGACATCCAAAGACAATGTAAAATAAGTTTGAACCTCCACATAGTCCTAACATTAACATCACACAACAACAGGGTATCATCTGCATACTGCAGATTTGGAGGAGTTCCCTTTTGACCGGAGGACATCCAAAGACAATGTAAAATAAGTTTGAACCTCCACATAGTCCTAACATTAACATCACACAACAACAGGGTATCATCTGCATACTGCAGATGGTACACCTGTGGTCTATGACACCCAATACTGTACCCCTGAATCCAACCATATGTTCTTTCTCTAATAAACATTCTGTTGAGGAAGTTTGCAGCTAGGATGAACAACCATGAGGGAAAGGGGTTCCTTGTTCTGACTTCATATTATAAATTTTTTCTTTTCTTAAAGTAACGAGTTTTAAGCCAGTTGATGCAGTATTTCAACTATATTTTTGCATTTCACTTGGTTTTTGTACATATGCTTCTGGTTTTATGTTCTGTTTTCCAATGTTGTTCACTTTATGCAGTTCTTGCCTCAAGACAGAGTCTGTGAATTTGCTAAGTTAACTCCCATACAACTTTTGGAAGAGACTGAAAGGGCTGTTGGTGATCCTGAACTTCCTGTTCACCATCGTGGGCTTATTGACAAAAGTCGTGAGTTGAAGAGGCTTGAAATTGTAGGTTTCTTCATTCACTGTTTTTAAGCGTTTTGTATAATGATTTTTCATAGTTTTTTGCTACAATACATTCTGTATTTTCATGTTACCCTTGTGAAATATTTAATTATTAATGGCTATTGCCCACATGAGTTTTGTATACTATAACAAAAATCTGAAAATACTTTCTTGAGAAGCTTCAAAGTTCTTTTGATTGTTTTTTGTAGACTGTTAAGCAAAATAGGGAAACTTTGGCACAACTGAGGTCACTCAATGCTGAGCAAGAAAAAGATGTACAACGCGTGCATCAAAGGAAGCAGCTTTTAGCCAAGGTTTGTTGACATATTTTATTTATTTATAATAATATGTTTAATGATAATGTTTCCAATGCATCTCTCCTGTCATCTTCAGGCTGAGTCGATGAAAAAGAAACTACCATGGCTTAGGTATGATATGAAGAAGATGGAATATAAAAAAGCACAAGAGCAGGAGGCTGGTGCAAAGAAGAAATTGGACGAAGCAGCTAAGATTTTGAATGATCTTGCTCGACCAATAGAGTACGTCCCTGCAGATTTATTACCCACATGTTTTTTTAATAGAGTAATGACATCTGTGATGATGAAGATTATAGTTTATCATAGTGTACCATTCATTGATTCAGTTTTGTTTCCATAGATATTGGTGAAAAACAAGACTAGTGAATGCTGTGATCAATTATATTGTTATATAATAACTAAAACAACTTGAGTTGAAACAAATGGTTTCTTTATAGTCTTTCATAAGCAGGCAACATCTACCTGGCTAAATTAGTAAGTTATTATCAACTTTCTCGTGCTAAACAAGAGAAGATTTAGGCCTTTTAGTCATGTCCACCACAAAAAGCAGAAGACATCCATAAAAGCTCTCTTTCAGAATACAGATTTATGAATTTTTGGCAGTGCTTCAAAACCTGTATTTCTTCTTTCTTTCTTTTTATTTGAGTGATTAAGATGGAATATATTAAATATGAAATCGCTATCTAGTTAATTATTCTTGCATTGGAACACCATAGGCATATATCTAATATCTTCCATTACAAAATAACTTTGAGTTGAATATTCATTACGCAGGCAACATCCACTTGGCTAAATTGGTTAGTTACTATCAAGTTTCTTGTGCTCAAAAAGAAGATTTGAGCCTTTTAGTCATACCCTTCTCAAAAGCCAAAAATGGCTGCAGAAGTTCTGTTTCAGCATACAGATTTATGAATTTTTGGCTGTACCTCAAGACCTCTATTTGACTATTCCCTTTTTTATTAGTGAAAGTAGTAATGTATCAACATAAAGTAGTAAGTGGAAATGTTTGTATGAACTTATAACTAGGTTAGCATCAAAGAAAAGCATAAAACCAAATGTAAACTAGGTAAATATGCAGTCCTTTCACACTTCTAGTGGTCAATCTTGTATTGTTTTGTAGCTTCTTCTATTTTCTTTTTCACTCTTCTGTTTTGAAGCTTTCTAACTATGTATCACTCATTTCTCCTCTGTTCATCTTGGGTATGCATCCATTCTAATTCAGTTCGTGTGGTTTCCCTCCCTCGGTCACCAGAAGACTCTGGGTCACTTGGAACTGGTTCTCATCAGTTCCTTGTATTTCACTCATTTCCCTACAGACGGAGGCCGACTGTAAGAGACCCCATTTAGTGAAATGGGAACAGGTGTGCACCAGGAAAAGTCAAGGGGGTGCGGGAGTTCTGAATTTGGCTGATCTCAACAAAGCTTTACTTAGCAAATGGAGATGGAGGTGGATATCCTTGAGGCCTAATGCATGGTGTAGTCTGCTGGAAGTGTGTTATCGATGCGGTGGAGATTTCAGACATAGATTCCCTGCCCCTTCCCCCAGACTTTCAAGATTGTGGTCTGATATACTGTCACTAACAACCCGATATCTTCAGCAATTGGTTGGACTTTAGGCAATGGTGCAGAAATCCTGTTCTGGCATGACATTTGGTTGGGAGACATTGCCTTGAAGGACCGGTTCATGGGTCTCTTTCAGCTGTCTACAAACAAATGGGGCAGGGTCAGAGATTTCTGGTCCTATGTAGGGAGAGCAGGTGCCTGGGACATTCAAATACGACGTAACCTGCGAGATGATGAGGTGGTGGGGTTGGCAGCGTTGCTTGAATCTCTACAAGGGGTGGTTATTAAGGAGAGGGAGGCGGATGGAGTGGTTTGGCGTCCGCAACCTCGTCAGGGGTTTTCAGTTTGGGGGGCATATGACTGGTGGCGCAGAGGTCTCCCCCCAGTGGAGGCCACCCACCGCAAGGCTGCTCAAATCTGGGGGGCTAAAGTGCCCTTAAAGGTTAAGCTTTTCTCTTGGTTAGTATACCAAAATCGGATTCTCACCAAAACCTACAGGGCCAAATGGGTGGTACAGGCAGATAGACGATGCCCAATGTGTGAAGATCTAATGAGACAACGGAACACCTTCTGGTGTCATGCCCTATTGTTGCCAGAATATGGAGACAGCTCCGGGAGGCATCGGGCATATCAAATTCCTTTACAACGCTGCATGGCATGTGGGAAGCAGGCAAGGCTTTGGCGGCTCGTGGAGATCGTAGTCACAAAGCGAAGGCGTCCCAAACATTGGTCCCCGCGGTGGTTTGGGCCATATGGCTCACTCGCAATCAAGCAGTTTTTAAGGGGTCCAGAGTGTATATTGAGAACATTTGGGAATTATGTGTGCACTTTATAAAAATGTGGGGTACTACCCTAGCGGGGGCAACGCGAGTAGACTGTGTGAGGGGGAAAATCTGTATTGAGGAATAGTGTATCTAATTGTGTGGGCTGGTAGGTAGAGTCCTCATCTACCACGGCCTGGTGCTGCTTATTTCCGTTGTATTTCCCTTTTCGGGCTATGCTTTGAATATATTCTTGGCACATGCCTACTCATTTTCAAAAAAAAAAAATAACCCAAAAGAACAAATCGGCTCCTTCCTTGCTAGATATCAACCAGATTGTTAGCGGACCTATGGAAATAATTGTAAATGTTCCAGGTTCCCAAAAACTTAAAAAAGTTAATTGAAGCAGTCTGCTAGCCTCAAAGAAGTATCTTTTTCTGTTCCTCTAAATATATCTACATCGCCAGTGACCACTGGATCTCTGCACTCTGCAACCCAGTGACCGCTTCCCAGACATGTCAAGTATTGCTTCCCGGATACGCTTAAAACCTCCGCTGATCTCACTGACGTGATAATACTTGAACCAACATGCCTTCTTTGTTACAAAATCTCAGACTGTCATATAAGAGAACATTGAGATTGGTAGTTGGAAATAGGAAGTAAGGATTTTTTATTTTTTTTTGAAGAATGGTGCTCCACAGGAGACCTCTTTCAAGGACGTGAGAGGTGCTTATTGACTTAACCAAAGCTCGGTTCGCAGGAAGTTGGGACAGGTAGGTTTGAGCTAATACATGCATTTTTTAGAGTAGATTGGAGAATGGGAGATGGCAATTAACTTATGTTGGAAATGGTCTCAATTAGAAAATTATTGCGTACTTGATCTGCAAAGGCGGACCCAAACTATTGAAACAGGCTATGTTGATATCGATGCAGGAAATTGATGATTTTATATGAGAAATGAGATGGCAAGTAACCAAAAGGAAATGAACCGAAAATATTGCACCTTGAGATGGATCTGAAATAGAGGCCTGTAACTGGCTCTTGATTGAGATATGATTATATATGTTTTATCTTCTCTGATTAAAAATGTGTTGGCATCACGGACGTCACCATCTCCATGCTCGAACGAATTGTATCCTGCTTTAGGTTTGACTTTGTTACATGTTACATTCTGTATACACATCTGACCATGAATATGATATCTGTATGTCCCATTTCTTCTGTCAACTTGACAGTTTTTTATAGTGTCTTGTGAATGAGTTTGGGTTGGTTGTGGGACTGATTATGATTCTCATTGTTTTATTCATTTTGACCTGTATTGGCCGAGTTTCATATTTTTTTTCTTGGATAAATAAAGGTTGACTAACTAGATAGATGGTTTTGCAGGGAAGAAAAACAGTCCAAAGCAAAGAAAGAAGTTGCTGTTAAGAAAGTGTCTAATCTTATATCTAACAATGCCAAGAAAAGAATGGAGATTATGGAGAAAGAGTACTCTATGGTTTGTTAGAACCTTTTGATTGGAGTTTTTGTTTAGCTATTGCTTAGTAAGCCAGGAATTGATTTTATCCATTCATACTTATAGGGCATACAAGCTAAGGGTAAATACACTGAAATGGAAGAATTGAGAAAGCAAGATGAGTCACGTCAACAGCGCATCACAAGAGCGAGGGAAGATCTTGTCGCAGCTGAGCTGGAACTTTCAAATCAACCACTTTATAATCCCCCAAGAAATGAAATTGTATGATATATCCCTTGTCTTCTTAGCAGTAGGTCTAGCTCAGACATTTTTCCCATCTATTTTCTTTATTAAGTATCAATGATGACCATTTTAGTTTCTCAATTACCATACATGCGATACAGAATGAGCTTATACATTCTTTAGAAACATAATGGGGGATGTGTGCTTTTTTTCTTATTTGAAACGACTTGTTCTTAGTGGTTTTGGTTTATTTGTGAATGGGAGGAGATATTGGACTCGTCCTCCTCTCTACATAATGTATTCTTGGAACTTGGAAGTGATAAGATAAATCATATTTTGTAACTGTAAATTATACCATCGTGAACTATGTTATGCACATTTATGAGCAAACTATAAATTCAATTGTTCAAAAGATTTTCATAAACATGGATGTAGTATAATACATCCTGTCTTGACTGAATAAGTGACCTAGATCTCAAGAAAATAGCATCATAGGTCATTCATCAGTGTTTATGAAGTTTGTCAAGGAGAGTGGTTCTTATTGATGAAAACAAGGCCATCGACATAGACAACATATGATTATAAGAATGTTATAAATGTAAGATACTATAGTCTTTAGGAATGTGGTACCAGTTTTTTTTTCTGACAGATGCGCCAACTCTCCAAAACGGTTAACAATTAAGTGGAGGGTGGGGATGGGACAAAAATAGGTTCTGGAAAGATGTGTTGTGTGAGAAACAAGAACTAAGAGAGAGTTTTCCCTTACTGTTCTCTATATTGGATAATTATGTATGGTTAAGGACATTATGGTGAAGGCTGAGAGGGGGGGAGTGTTTAGCAACCAACTTTTGGAAGAATTCTTTTGGATATTGTAAGCGACTGAATTCTTGAATCTCATTCGGCTTCTGGTGGACTTTAACGAGGTCAGTGAATCGGTGATGTTGTCTTGTGCCCATGCAGGAAGTATGGCTTTCCATTAAAAGCTGCTACATGTGGCTGTGGAAAGACCCTCCAAATCGCTGGAGATATCTGTGGTAGTCAGTGGCTGCATTGATTTTTTTTTTTGTAATCTTGTCTTTGATGTGCTGTATTAATTTTTTTTTTGGGGACTCTACAAGTGGATTGCTCATCCACTGCTCTGATCCTCTTTTTTTTCTGTTCCAGAACTGTATTCCAGTTGATCCGTTCATGAATTGTGGTGGTATTTACCAGTTTTCAAAAGAAAAACATTCAACCCCCCCCCCCCCCCCCCCCCATCCCCAGCCCATAGACCATAAGAATGATCTGAGTGGCCAAGTCTAAATATTGGCAGAAGTGAGCCCAGTAGTTTTATGATGCATTTATTGAAGTCTGTAGAAACTGTTTTCATGATTGAAAAACATAGCTGGACTCATGGAGCCAGCTCAAACCCATAGGCCTATATTTGATCAATCCCAATATGATCTCATTGTCCATAATGGATGTGTTTATTTTTAAATCCCTGAATATTATTAGCACATCTTGGAAGCATATAGAAGTGCTATTTTTTATACCTCATCGTTTCTTTCACAATGCACTGCTAACTCTTAGATGAAATCAAGAATGTGATTACAAACATGAAAATCCACTAAAAAAAATCTGAAGATATGTGCTTATATTAGCCATTGATGCAGGTGGTGCCCACTATATAACAGACCTTTTTACTGTCCATTCCCATCGACCTTGATAAACAATGTGGTCCTCTATTCCAGCCATTTTATTGTTATCTAGACCTGGGCCAAGATGCTTAGATTCTTGATGAGGCAAGGTGCAAGACACAGGCCTCTGATTATTTTTTTAAAATATACAATAGTGCTAGACTGAGAAAAATTGGCAGGGGTATAGAAAATTTTTCAACACTTATTTAATATCGGCGGAACATGTTGCCCTTTTTCTTTGTATAAAAACTTATAATTTGCTTTCTCACATTGTTCATTGGAGAAGAAATTAGATAAATTCCTATATCAATGCATATGAAACAAGCTTTAGTCCCATAAAAGGATTTCTAGTTTAGAGAAGTCCATTCACTTTTAAACGAAACAACTGTGAAAGTGTCTCCCATTTGCTTATAATTTAATTAGAGATGCCTAAGCCTCACAGTAACATGGATGAAGGCACATGGAGTAAGCCTTCTAGCTGATGTATAGGCCTCTTCATATTCAAAGATATTGTTGAGTCCTTGAAGTGAAATTTGATAGTTGAATCTTAGAGCTGTGAGGTGTAGCCCTTTTCTGAACTATGATTGTAGCTCTAGTAAATGATCTTCAATAATGCTTACGAGTTATTTTACTGTTGAAGAATTAGATTTCAAAAAGGTACTTATCTTTCTCATTGTTTTGAAAAAAGTACATACCATTCCAAGTTCCAACTGAATTGATCATTTACATCTGTGGTGACAGAGCAGTTATTCTCTCTTGTTCTGATGTGGTTGCTGTTGCATTCTTGCATTTGTTACTTATTTTGTTTGTAGGAAAGGCTGGGTGCTCAAATAACAGAATTTGAAATCTCTGCAAATCAAATCAAGTGCCAAAGGACAGACAGAGAGAAGATTTTAAACCAAAAGAAAGGAAGCCTGCGGAACTGTATAGATAGGTGAAGCCCTGACTTACAAATTCTGATTTTTATTTTTTATATTCACTAGTAGGAATACCTCCTGTGCATATGTCGGGTAAATGGGATGTGTCCAAAATTTAACCATTTTTAATAATTGTTTAATGATCAAAAGAATCTGAGGATTAAAAATGGAGGATAGTGTTGGATTATGAATTCTTTTTAGGATATTTTGGCCTATATAATAGTTGGTATTTTTTTGGGTGAATAACGAAGCTTTTCTTGCAGATTGAGGGAGATGGAAAATGCTAGCAATAAACTTTTACAAGCGCTGCGAAATTCAGGTGCTGAAAAAATATTTGACGCTTATGAATGGGTGCAACAACATCGTCATGAATTAAGGAAGGATGTATATGGTCCTCTCCTTCTCGAAGTATGATAATCGAGATTGATATTGACACTTCACATAGATATTGTTTTGTTTGATTCATTACTAATACTGTGGAGTATTCCATTCAGGTTAAAGTTCAAAATAAAAATCACGCAGCCTATTTGGAGGATCACGTCCCATATTATATTTGGAAGGTATTTCTTTTCTTTTGGTGGCATGCATTGTCTTAAATTTAATTAGAAAGTTGTCTTCGGTTGGAAGTCATGATCATTGACCAGAGAGTCATAACGTTGAATACTGTTAGTTGCAACAGTCAATATGTTTGTCTATATGTTTAGGTAAATGATATGACATTTTCTCATTGATAATTAGATGAAGTCTAGGAAATGAAAAGAAGCTCTAGGAAAACTTGATCTGTCCCTGGAACAGCAGACTTGAAAAAATGAGCTTGATTGTAAATTATTTGTATGAAATTAGCGCTTGTGTTTTTGCTTGGTTAGCTTTCATATTATCCTTTGTGTTGGGCATGTGCAATCAGAATGTACCCTTATCTCTGAGGAACAAAAACTTTTTCAACACATTTGCTTGTTTGAAGCTGAAGCTATCATTTTAGTGATAGGATTTACTGTTGTATTCTCATTCTTTATATGTGGAATTTCATTTATCCATGTTGATTAAAGATTAGTTTTCGTTGAATTCATTATACTTTGATCCACAAGCTTGATAGCATTAGCATATTGGGTATGAAAGTGATTCATAATTGTTAAACCCAAGTATAGCATGAGGTTTGGAGTTGAATAGATGTTACTGTTTTTTTTAATAGATAAAGATGTTCTGCAGGTTTGTAGTTCAATAAATTTGTTAATACTTGAGGTTCTTCTATTTCTTCACCCTTTTGGATTCTGGTTATGGTTTGGGCATATGCATAATGTGTTGTTAATCTTTCTGTAATCATGTAGTTTTTCACAATTGCTCAGCCAATTGCAAAGTTCTGTGGAAATATGATCAATATCCTTTGACACCATTCTGACATCATATTCAGTATCCAAACATGTACCACATCGTCTAATGGATGATCACTGGCTTATAAATGTTTTCCCTTTGAATAAATTTTTTGATGGATTGCTGGCGTTTAGCTTGACCAATTTTTAGTTATGTTACTAGGTTTATATACTAGGTTTATATATCTCCTGCACGGTGAAGGATCATAGTTTCATTTCAGAAGTAATTGGAGAATGAAATATGCTCATTGAGACTGATTGTGAATGAAGTTCGTGTTTTTCTCATTGCACAAGGACTTAACAATAATTATATCTGTTGCAATACAATACAATAGGACATGGTCAAATAGAGTTAGAAAACTCAAGAGGTTAAGATATTGGGTTTTGCACAATTTTTTGTTGTTTGGTTTAATAGTTAGAAGTGTACAAGGGAACTGTGGCTTTTTAGGCATCACCAGGATAGATGTTCCCTGCAACATAGTAAATGTGTTTTCGTTGAGTCGTGAACAACTTTTGTTCATATATATTTTTTGTTTCATTGCAGTCGTTTGTTACTCTGGATCCTGCTGACCGGGATGTATTGGTCAGAAATCTCAAGACATTTGACGTGCCAGTTCTAAATTATGTATCTGATAAAGGCATTGACAAAATGCCTTTTCACATATCCAATGAGGTATGTAAACCTTCAAAACCTCAGACTTGTCCATTATCTACATTTCTTTTAAGAAATTTTGTTAGTTGTCTTATAAATGATCTCCATGCTCTACAGATGCGGAAACTAGGTATCTATTCAAGGCTAGACCAGGTTTTTGATGCTCCAAATGCTGTGAAGGATGTTTTGATTAGTCAACATAGACTAGATCATTCTGTACGCTTTTCTTTCTGAACTTTTCTCTGCTTTCGCTTGCTTGCTAGTATAACTGTTGAACATGGAGTATTCTATTACATCTTATGTTGTGGGGTTGTTTTTCTATGCACTAATTGTTTGATCTTTAAGTCAGTTATTATTTTCCTTGCAGTACATTGGGACTCATGAAACTGATAAGATGGCTGACAGGATCCCGCAGTTAGAAATTTTAGATTTATGGACTCCTGCAAATCACTACAGATGGACAACTTCTAGATATGGTGGTCACATATCAGCAAGCGTTGAATCAGTTCGCCCTTCTCGTCTTTTCTCATTCAGTAAGTTCGCATATCTGTGCATTTACTTTGTGTTGTACTCCATATGTGATCCTTATTACCTTGTCACAGGCTCCGATATTGGTGATATTGAAAGGTTACGGTCGACCAAAGTGGAGCTAGAAGGGAACATATCTAACCTGGAGGAAACTATCAAATCACTTCAGAGCGAACAGAGGCATTTAGAGGATGAAGCAGCAAACCTTATCAAACAAAGGGTATTAATGTAGCAACAATGAACATGCTAAATGTGTCAATAATTGAATAACTAATGTATCGCTAATGTGAAATACCAGGAGGAAATTATTAATACTGTGCAGCTTGAGAAGAAAAAACGCCGTGAATTACAAAACCGTGTTGGTATGTGCTACAGTGTCTTTCTGGACATAGTCGGGGCTCATTTATAAAATATATATTCTTGTGCATCTATTTATTATTTATTTTTGTTAAAACTATTCTAGATCTGAGAAAAAGGAAACTTGAATCTATGATGAAAGAGGATGATCTGGAAACGAACATTAAAAAGCTAGTCGATCAAGCTAGAAATATGAATGTACAACGCTTCCATCTCACACTTGAAACTAAGGTCTGTGCATCTGGACTAGGCTACCCTCAGCACCATTGTTATTTTGTTTGTGCATGTATCTGGATTATACCTGTTCCTCTTTGTCTATTGATATATAATATTTTGAGATCTGTTTTTTATACGTGTAGAAATTATTAGTCGAGGCAGTTTCTCTCAAATGGAGCTTTGCAGAAAAACATATTTCTTCTATTGAACTCGACATGAAGGTGAGGCTTTTATCTACACCCATGTTATATTTATTGCCATGGATTTTTATTGCCTCAGTTGATTTCTTGGAAGATAATCATCTCTTTATTTCTGATAGATTTAAACATTTTTCTATGCGCTGAATTATTTTGTGTGAAACAATATTTCTTGAACAACTATGTGCTTCATCTGTACGGATGATGGAAGTAATTTCCTCAGCCATAAACCAATGTTATGGTGTAATCATTGTATTCTATGAATAATGATCTAAGCTAATTATTGGCACCAAAAAAGAAAAAAGAAAACAAATGAGTGTTGCTTGTGGATGACATTTACCAGTGAAGTTGGCATAACAGAGAATTGCCACTACTTGGCATCCCATTCATGAAACCAAGGCTTCACTAAGTTTACCCAATTCTGAAGACAGCCTTCAGATTATTTTTGTAAACTAATGCCATCATTAGATCTATATCTTTAAGACCTTCATGAAAGCAATGGTATAATTATGTAAAGTTGAATTAGTTTTTATTTTACAGTTTGTATGGCATTTATTTGAAATGTATGACATTTTTTTTCTATTTCTAGTGATTGGAAAATATGTCCATGATTCAATTTGAGGTTTATATGATTACTCCCTATGATATTTTTTTTTTGCTGGTTTCATTATAGTTCATGGCTAACTTAAACTTTCAAAACTGCTAAATGATTTCAATAGGTTTAGGATAGTTGACTTAACTAGTGATATTCTTTTGGAATATAGTGTAGTTAACAAAATTAAAGGGAAATGTATAGGACACCAGTTGGGCCAGCCATATTGTTTCGTTAGGGATGGTAAGTGTTTGGGCAGAAACATGTAGTGTAATGTATCAAATTTGTTGGGAGGGGCCTATAGCAGTACTAGGAAGGAGTAGACTAGAAGCTAGGCTTGATTGCATCAAAGGAAGCTGATGAGAGACATGCCTCAGAGGTTTCAAGTGTTAAGCATATGGAATAGCTCTGAAAATTTAAGCTGTTTTTTCATGGAGGCATAGCAAATATTCTTTGATACACGTCTTGGAAAAGACTGTTTGGTGGCATTTATGTCATTCAAGATTTGGTTTTTATGCCAGATTTATGCCCAATGGGTATTCCAATTCACATTCACCTACCTCACTGTTGGGTGTTGGTTCATGTAAGTGGATCAGAAAATGATAAATAGTAAGAAAGACCTGTATTGTGTTTATGCTTATGGTAAGAAAAGTTCTCATTAAATGCTAGAAAACAAGGACAAAGTACTAAATTGATTCTATTGTATTCTATCTTAACAGATTACTGTACCAGAGCTGATCATTGAGATTTATTTTTTGTTGGAAGTAGTAAACATTTTGCAATCTTTTCCATACTTCTTATTCTTGTTTAGTGTTTAAGACAAATCTTGTTATTCAATTTTGTCTATAAATTCGATAATTCTTATCAGGACTTTTTTCAACTTATATTCTGATATGATCATGTGTCAGATTAGGGAACTGGAAATCGATCTCAAGCAGCATGAAAAGGCTGCTTTACAAGCAACTATGCAGTTTGAAGAATGTAAGTTGATCTTTTGCATAAATTATCAGACCGCCAGGTTGGCTAGATTTATTTAATGCCATGATGCAATCTTTTCTGTCATATTCTCGTTTTACAAAATGGTTCAGTCAATGTTCTATCAACCAAAAAAGTTGATGTCCTGTGTAATTTTAAACCATAGAAAATGCTATCAGTCACTTGGGTGCAGAACATTTAAAATTGTTATGATAGCATATTTCCATACAATTTGATTGAGTTTTTTTTTCCTTTTCTTTTAAAAAAGGGCGGGCGCATTACCTATAATCAGGCATAACACCAAACAAAGGGAGTTATGAAGACCTTACCTACAGAGGAAAATATAAAATTTAAATAGATGTCTCCAAAAATAAATACAAGGATGGCTCATTATTAGATCAGCCGATACAACTTACTTTTTAACTTAGAAATCACAAAATTTCCACCTTCTTTATAGACATTGAATAAGGCCTAATGGCATTCTCTCCCTAATCGTTGAAAAAGGAATGTTTCATACCAATTGTTTTCTTTTTTCCTTCAAAAATTCTTTTTTGCCATAATATGTATCCATTTCTTGTCAGCAGAATTTACCAACATATGGCATGAACTTGTAATGTTGTTTGACATCTTCATACAATTAGATAGATTTTTTTCCTTTTTCTATTAAGAAAAGGTAGGAAGGCACTGCCCTGTATCTTTAATTAGTGGCAGAACTCCAAACAAAGGGGGTCATGAAGGACTTCTCTACAGAGAAAAAAATGTAGATGAGATGTCTCCATAAATAAATACGAGGATGGCTTTTTATCAAATTAGCCAAATACAACCTACTTTTTACTATGAAATCACGAAACTTCCACCCTTCTCTAGAGACACCAAATCAGGCCCAATGGTATTTTCCCCCCAATCTTTGAAAAAGCAAAGCTTCATACCAAATTTTTTTTCCATAAATTCCTTTTTGCCATAAAATACACCCATTCCATTTTCACCCAAATTAACCAATCTGTGGCATGATTTATTCCATGCTTACGTTGTTCTCTTTTCTTCGCCTGTTTGAAAATTCTCCACTTTTGAACAGCATTGTCAAGGGAAGTCTAACTACCCCTGCTTCCCCAATTCTTCTCCAACTGTCCGAGCATTGTGTTGTTTATACAGATGATGTGGCTTTTGACAAAATATAATTACATTTATATACTATTGACATAATAAGTAATCATCTCTGTCAACTATTATGTTTCATTGTGATATGATCTTATGGTTTTTGCCAAATGTGTTTTGATGTAGTGTTTTAGGGAAGATGTTCATATCGATTATTTATTTTATTCGCAAGTACTTCAATTTTGATACAGGTAAGAAAGTAACTGAACATTGCAAGCAAGAATTGCTAGCCGCAAAGCGTCAAGCAGAATCTATTGCCCTTATAACAGATGAGCTAGCACAAGAATTTCGTGAGGTTTGACTTTGAGATTCTCATTTGAAGTGAATTTTAATTTGGCAGAGAAGATGATGTGATGCCTTAGGATTTATACATTGACTGGGTGATAGTATCTTGTTATTGAGCTTTTGAAAGAACTTTCAAGATGCTCCAAAATTTCTATAAAAAAAGAACAAAAAAATATAGATGGTGTTGTGTCGGTTAGTTGTAGGAGAGTAGGGCTGTCAATGAGCCGCTTAGCTTGGCTTAGCTTAGATCTCAGCTCAGTTTGAGTTGAGATTGAGGCGACATTCTAGGTATAGTAACTGATCCTGACAGCCTATATCATTGCTCATACACAGAAGCAACCTAAGTTGTATTTGCATTGATTATGCTCATTGAAGCTCAGTTCACATATAATTACATCTGTAATGCAATGCCATTTGTTATTCAATAGATGAGGTTTTCTCTGAATTAATTTCTTTTGAAAATTTAATTATTCCGAGTGTTTTTAAAGAAAAATGTGGAAGTTTGCCACCTGTAATTTATTAAGAATTGGTATTAAGTTCCTACATGCAAGGGCACATTAAGGCTTTAAAAGAAGGGAGATAATTATTTCCAATATAAAATAAAAAGCCAACATGAAAGTCATCCATTGACAATGCTACTGACCTTCTTACAACCAGAGACATGCTCCCACTTTCGGGGCAGCAGTGTCAGCACCAGTGATGGCTTTTCCCGTGTTTCAAGTTTTTCATGGATTGACATATGCTGAAAAATTCTCTCATTTCCTGAAATCAAGGATAAATTAGCCCAGCATGAAAGTGTTAGAGAACATTTGAGCATTTACAAATAAAATATTCTTCCCCCAACCACACCCAAATCCTATATCTTCTTTTTATCTTTCCCCAAGTGAAATATTCTGAATGTTATTTTAGTTGCATGTAACACTAATCATTATTTGTCCTTTTTTTAAATTTAGATATTCTTCTTTGATTGTCATGTGCTTTATTTACAGATGCCTGCCACTGTTGAGGAACTTGAAGCTGCAATTCAGGATACTATTTCTGAAGCAAATTCTATCCTCTTCCTCAATCAGAACATTCTGCAAGAATATGAAAGTCGTCAGCATAAGGTAATTCAAACATTTAATTTATATTCGCATAATTGCATCCATAGTTGTTTAACCCATGTTATATTATTCCAGATAGATGGTATTGCCATGAAACTAGAAGCAGATGATAAAGAGCTGAAGAGACATTTATCTGAAATAGAGACATTGAAGGTGAGAACCATCTGTTTTTGTGTGTGTGTGTGACATCTATATTGGTATATATAACATATGTGTGTATATAGACACATATATGTGTGTGTATATATATAAGTTGATCATGTGCTTCTACCTCATTATTTTGTGGGTGAAAGGAGAAGGGATAGGAGGGTGATGAAGTATTTAATCCTTTTGTTTTCTGGGAAATTGAAAAGAATACTCACAGAGTTCATCATGTAGGAAAGCTGGATCCCAACATTGAGAAACCTTGTTGCCAAGATAAATGAGACCTTTAGTCACAACTTCCAAGAAATGGCTGTCGCAGGCGAAGTTTCATTGGGTAATTTTACATGGAAACTTAATATAACAGATTCTGTCTTTCCAGGTCAGATTCATTTGAAGGGCTATTTCTGGTTTTGTTTCAGATGAGCATGACATGGATTTTGATAAATTTGGTATACTGATAAAAGTAAAGTTCAGGTCAGTTAACTTCGACTGCCCATACTCTTTTCCTGCAAAGATAGTCAATTTTTGCATTTGAATTTTTTTGTACATCATGTCTTCCACTAAAGGCACTATATATTAGTAAATGAGGCATCCATTGCACTTTAAAATATAATTTTGAGATATAAAGAATACATAATGGTAGTGAAGCAATCAAGATGCATATGGTTTCAGAGAGGGGAATAACAAAACCTTATTATGGAGAGAAGAGGGAGAATCTCCGTGTAGGCGTTGTACTTGAGATCTAGATTGTGCTGATTTGGTTGCTGGGTGGCAGCTGGTGTGACTCCTTTGGTGATCATTGTTCAATAGTAGGAGCCTCTTGCTCAGCGGTATGATTTTGATGGGTTACAATCGTGTGTCATCCTCCTGGGCTCTAATCTCCTGTCTCAATGCCTCCCCTTGAATGAGTCATCGACTCATCATCATGGAACTTGTCGTGCTTGCTTGGGCTCATTCTCTCTTCCCTGTGTCTAACACCTTTGATTATATCATCATAGAAGGAATAGATGGAATAATAATATTGTATTGTGTAATGGTGACCAAAAGGTCCCTTTTATAGTTACAAGATGTACAAGCCCTAGAATAAGAAAATGACCAAAATACCCATGACAAAAATTCGAGTCGGGGGCGCTGCCCCCGTACGCCCAATCGGCCCGGGGGGGGGGGGGGGGCTGCGGCCCATGGGGGTGTTACCCCCCAACCCCTGGGCCTCCGGGAATAGGCCCGACAACAGTCCTATTCCATGACTCCAATAATCATCATGGTATGCATTGTATCTAGGGTCACTATGACGCTACATCAATGTACTCCTTGGGATTGATAGTCATTATTTATGTTGATATCACGTTAATCCTCTACATGGTATCTCTACTCAGTGAAATCCTGACACACATTCCCATAGTTACTGAGTGAATTGAAATTCTACGCCTCCTTGTGATATACATTTTATTCAAAAAAATGTGTATTCCACCCATGTTTGATTGGAAGGAATAGATGGGTATAACTATGCCAGAATAGGTGGGAATAAGATGACATTCGAATTCTAAGTCCTCTCAACAATTGTGTTATTCCACTGGTATAAATGACTTCCACTCCATTAGTAAATCAACTGTCATCACCTCTTATAAATCATGGGGCTTACAGGTCAAATCATTTTTTTACTTTTATAAATATTTATCACATCTCTTATTTACATTTTATTCACAACTTACCAAACAATTAAAAACTTTATTTTTATATTTCTCAACGAGAATTAACTAAAAACACAACCATACAAAAAATCGCTTATTTCATTGGTATAGTTATTATCTATTATTAGAATAGTCAAACCCCTGAATTGCTTGTCTCTATTCAAATAACACCTAAGCGTGCACTTTGCCTTTTTCCCAGAGTTGATGGATATCATGTGAAGTCTAGATCAAGGACCCTAGTTTTATAAGAAGAGATCTCAAAGCAAGATCATCCATCGTCGTGAAATGAGTGGACTATGTCATTATCTAGATTCATTGCTAGTGGGTTTCAGATCGAGGTCACCGACGGATGAGGCTTAGGAATTGGAGAGTTTTGGCTCTGTGATTGTCTTTTCACGTTATTGAGACGCTTTTATATGTTGTTGAGTGTTTGATTCATGTTGTAGACAATGGCAATGAGCCAATGAGAGTCCCCATTTGCCTGACCAACTCCTTGATCCTCAGATCTCCATCTTATTGATTCGAATCAATGTGTGCTATGTCACAATTGTCTCTCACCATTTCATCATAATAGGGATCACTCTTTGATCTCCCTCTACATAATCAGAAACTCAAGCTATGGTTATAGATTTTGCAAGATCTCATCGGGGGAACTGAAGTTCAAAGAGGAAACTTAGAAAAGAAGAGCAGAAAATGAGATTAGATCTGTAGAGTATAAGTTGAAGGAATCTAGAAGCTTCATCAAACAACCCAAAAAAATAAACTAAGCTGTTGCCACTCCTATCAAAAAATGTTTAAGCCTCCAAGTTGTGCAAAATTGGTTGAATTTGATAAGATGTAATCTCATTCAGTTTGAGGTGACAACCATGATGACCTAGCCATTAAAGGATTGATGGTACATGATGGTGATTTGCATCATAACTCCTAAGACTCACCCAAAATTGTGTATGTGGATTGAATCGGTTGAAGACAATGGTCAGAATGGTCTGGCTGTCAAAGGATCGACAAGTCATGATGGTGATCCAGATCTTTAATTACATATTTAACTGATTTACCAGTCAATTCTTCCTAATCCAATTCAAAAAAAATAAAAAATAGAACAGATTATTATTGCATCCTTATATTAAATCGACGGTTAAAGGGTAAATCAACTATCTTTTAACAAGATAAAATAAAATAGGCATTCTGTTTGGCGAAATTACATCGTTATCGTCGACGGAAGTCTCATGATTTCCCTTCATAGGATTTGGTTTGCATCAGCTTCCCTGATCAATCTTGCAACAGCCGATTGGTATTGCTTCCTCTATCAAAGAGACCTAGGGTCTCACAGTCTGTACCAAGCAGATAGAATGACAAATCTACATAAAGCTAGAACAATTCACGGGTAGGTCATTTAAGTAATAATACCTTAAAACCTTTCTGGTTTCCTCTCCTTTTTCCTCATATTGGCAACAGTGATTCTGTAGTGACTAAAAAAGCTATTATAGATTTGTGTTTCCCCTGTATCAGTCATTCATTAAACTTCCTTGCCATGTCATCATCTGTTGGTGGGTATTCCTGGACTCCTTGACTCGAGTTCGATAACACATTTTCTTTCTCCCTTCATAATATGATGCATGGATACTTGCATGTCCTTAAAGTTATAGTAGCATCATGATTCTTACCTTTACCAATCACTTTCAACAATCCAACCTTCAATTATACTATAATGCGCAGTTATATACATAAAACTAAAAGCAGATTGTTATATGTTTCAATTACAAGAAAGTGGGTTGTGTTCAAACATTCAATTGCAAAAATAAATTCTAGCTGGTCTAACCAGAATATGAAGAAAAATATGCAATTCACTTATGCTGATGTGATTTCCATAATGACAATAGATTATACTTGCCCAGTTTTGGTATCTTATATGTTTTCTATGCTCCTCCAAATCCATCAGGGAAGCAGGACAGCTTCAGGTGCTAAGTGCCCATCATCAATCTGGAGGGGTAACTCCAAACACACTATGGTTTACATCATTTGTTAAATCAGATAGCATAAACTTATCAAGATTTTGTTTGTATCCCCAGGAACGCTCAGTTTCAACCATTCTCTACCTTGTTTCTTTGCAAGACTTGACAAACTGCCCTTTCCGTGTAGTTGATGAGATTAATCAAGGTCATTCATGTTTTCAAGTCTGATTCCGGTTTTCATGAATTGAGATAAACAGGTTTGCTACAACTGACCTCTTGAACAATTCAGGGATGGATCCAATAAATGAGAGAAAGATGTTCCAACAACTTGTGAGAGCGGCTAGCCAACCAAGTACTCCACAGTAAGAAACCAACCACACTTATTTCACTTTAGATTGCTAAATGTCTGTTTGTGATCACTTTGATAAAGTTGTATGCCTTTGTTCTTGTCCTAAATCAAAATTTCGATCAATGATTTATTCTTAACTGCTTTCTTCATTAGAACTAAAAGTTATGTCATGACATCATAAACAAATCCTAGGAAATATAATTTCTTTTACGGTTTTCTGATATTGGCTGAGGAAAGTATCTACCGATTATGCACAGGTGTTTTCTTCTGACACCAAAGCTGCTCCCTGATTTGGAATATAGCGATGCGTGCAGCATTCTGAATATTATGAATGGACCCTGGATTGAGATGCCTGCAAAAGGTAATAGTACTTCATATGCAATTTGCTTGATTTCCATCTTTACAAGGCATATAATAATCGAGGCATATAGTGAAAAGTTGAATCTATCAAAAAAACATGCAACTTATGTAATGGTTTCAAATTTTATTTATCTACTACTGATCTCTTCAAAACCACTGGCTGATTTCAGCATGGAGTGGGGGGGATTGCTGGGGCACTGTGATGGGTTTGGCTGCGTAGCATGAGTATGATAATCACTGCGGATTTTGCGTAAAGCTCCACTTGATGGAAAGATATCTTGGCCTCCCAAATGAGGGAATGATTTTTGTATATTCTTTTTCAGTGGTTGTAAATTATATCATTTTGGCTATACCATACATTGGGTGTCTATAATAGTGTAATTTCTTATGGGCGCAAATGCAGCAAATTAATCTGGAGCAATCTGATCAGGGAACTGTTGTTTTTTAGTTATCTTTGTTAACGAACACCGTTCACCCGCTATTGATAGTTGTTCATACAGTGGCGACTGAGGATTTTTTTTCTATGTCATCACTAATATACTATTTTTATCATTAACATTGTAATTTGAAATATTTAATCTTAATCCAAAATCATATGTAAGTTCGTTTGAATTGAAACCAACACAATTTTTTTTTAAAAAGGGATTTCATCTTTTTGGACAATATCACTAGTGGCACTATGAGATGTTGATTGCTTTAATATTGAAGGTGCCATTCTTTTATAAAATCTTTCCATAGTTTGATTAAAAGTAAAAATTAAGAATTAAATTATTTGATTAATCAAACAAGTAATCTATATCTTTCCACCTCTTAACTAATTTTTTTTTTGAATGAATCTAAATCTACATTATTGGCCAACTCTCATTGAATTTTTTTTGAGTTACAGTTGCCTTTAGACTTCATAGAGGCTATAGACTAAATCATTTAAATATTTTTTTTGTTAAATAAATTTATATTTTTATCTGCTCAAAGTCTCAAACAATTGGGGTAAAGGTCAAAGACAATGAAACCATCATATGCACACACACAATATATATCTGATAAAGGTATATGATAAATTGATAATAGTTAAAGATGTAATTCAATAAAATTATTTTGTCGTACAAAATGTAAAACAAAATAAGTAGTCTAACATGACTATGAATGATTGTTTGTTGGTAGATTAAAGTGAGGAAAATAAAAAAAAACAATCCAGGTGGATATATTGACTTAGGGAAAGAAAGATATAGATTCAATCAAAACTAATAATAAAAAAAAAAAATAAAATACACAATAAGAACACTAAGCATTAAAAATAACAAGAGAGATTTGTGTTTATACCTTTGTTAAATAACTATTTTTGCGTTACTCCTTAAAAAGCCAATTGCATCTATACCTTGAAAACTTCTTTTGTATTACTTCTATTCTCTTGAGGTTAAATTCCGTCACATGGGAGTGGAATATTCCTTTGACGCTGTTAAGTCTTAGGGGAACTGTTGAAATTGTCCTTTATGGCCGTTGAGGCTTAAAGAAATTGCATCTATACCCTCGATGTCTATATATGTCGTCTTCACCTCTAGATGACCACCATTTGTGCTTTTTTCAGTGCTCATCTTTGCTCTAATGGCTACCACCCGAGAGGTTTGACCTCTTCCACAGCGGTTACCATCTAACATCTCGAAACAACCCGCGTTTCTTCTGCAACAACCCATCTAACAAAGATGAGTGAAGCTTCTCAATCGTCTTCTTCTACTATGCTTTTTGAAAGCCCAATTGTCGAGACATCTATTGTAGTGCTGACATCCTCAAGAGAAGTTAGCAAGGGATTAAAGTTTTACAAATATCGGCAATGGAGGGTAAGTTCTCAATGGGTTTGTGTTTGATTTGAGTGTTTATACTGAATGTGTTTGACTTGGGTTTTCGGTATGTTTTATTTTATTTTGCTTTGTTTAGATATTGCAGATCTTAGAGGACTGTGATTTCTTTTGTTGGGTTGATGAATTTAATTTAGACACATGTGCATTGAAACAGCAAATCAACAAACTCAAAGAAAAAATGGAAATCAATATAATACGAAACTTGATGGAAAAGAAGATGCGAAGAAATGTGTGGATAGATTTGGTTGTGCTATTCATTATAGGGATCTTACTGATTGTAATGTTATTTGTCAAGTAGTAGATTCACCTACTTTATTATCAGATGAATATATGTAATCAGATGCTTGTTTATCAAGCAGTAAACATACATGTGTATGTAAGTTTTCATGTTCTGTAATATATATATGGCTCAATTTGTATGTGTAGTGTAATATACATATTTGTATTTTCTGTGAAGAATTATGAACAAGAGGACCTAAATCTAAAATCTAGAGAAAAAAAAAAGATAGTACATAAATGATATTTCACAATGTCAATTCTTTTACTTTAATACCAAATATTTAGCTAAATCACGTACACCAAGAGATGTGACTATCAACATACTCATGAACATGTCGAGGTCCTAATCTCAAATCAAACTCTACCCAATAAATCTCAAATCAAACATACTTATAAACTTGACTCCTCTTCCAACCACTATCCATCGTTCGCTTCCACTAACAAAACCACTTTCTTCCCAAAACCCGAAATCGCCATGATCGAATTCACACGCACTCCCTCCTCGACTTCCCAAAACATCAACCCCTTCTGTCAATCTGCATTGACAAAGCTATATAACTTCATCCAATCCTCCCCGTCGTCGTCTCTCGCCATCTAAACATTGAATTCCGTTAATGACATATAATCAGCCAACAAGGAGTCATCGGTCCCGTGAATCCAAGAGTCGAAATTGCTGCTTCTCACAACATGGAGGGAGTCTCATCTTTCTAAGGGTTGTTTTTTTCAAGTTCAATATGCCCTTGTACATGTGACAGTGCAAATAAGGATAGCCTTTTCCACTCACCGCGTGCAAGAACCCGTTAGTTCTTGATCCAACGCATGTCCTCCAAGCCTACGCATTGCCCGCTGATGTCCCACCATGCGTTCCCATGGCAGCGGCGGTGACTGTCCAAAATGATGATCTCTATATGAACCTCGTTGTGGACCGTATTCGACGTGTGGATCACTTTGTATTTGGAGGAGCAGGTCGCGATCGTCCATGTCAAGGGCGTGATGTCCCCCCACCCACACCCTATCTTGTATCAGTTTCCTTATGTTGGTAGTTGGGGTCTTTGGATTAGAGCAAGAGAAAAGCTAGTTGCATGAGCCCTAGAGCACTATGGATGAACACCACATCATGAGGAATATGATGTCTATTGGCAGATCTTTGTAGAAATAACGCAACTTTTGATCGGTCAGTGTTTCTTATTTTTGTGTTTCGTTGCACCTTGACTTCATTGTTCCTTTGTAGGATATATATTTTGCCAGTGAGGTCATGACTACTAATAACAATGAGCTCTACAACCTTTTCTTAATATGTGAAATAGGAATATCAATTTCATGCCTTAATCAATCAACAATTTTATTTGAAATCCACTCAGCTGACACTATGCTAGTGCCTCTTCGTTCATGGAGGAATATGTGTGTGTGAGGTTTAGGATTTTGATTTGAAAGACAACACTATCATGCAAAGCTGAGGCATGAATCCTCTAAGGATAGCCTCCCTCTACACATTTGACTGTCACCGTAGATAGCTCACTTCTAACACACTTTACAAAAAATTTCTTCATACTAGCATGCTGCCTCAATGCATCCGTGAAAGATTAAATGCTGTGGAATATGACCCCTACATTCATGGTGGGATCCTCTATATCATGGTGATCAAATGAGTCATCATTTTTTGTGACATACTATGCAGTGTTAGAGCTATATAATTCATGATAATTTGACTCAATGCATACATTCCCATGACCATCATTTGCTTCCCCAACATCTGTTTAATTGTCTCCCCCAAACATCTGTTTGTCTATCACCCAATTCATTTACAACTTCTTTTCCCTTCTCGCTCTGCTTCTCACCCCCTTCATACCTTCTCTTTCATCTGACCAATGTAATGGCTCATCATCAACACCGGCCATTGCATCCTCAAACACATCATGATTACAATTACCCCTGCCATTGTAACTGTCACCCCCATTGTTACTATCATCTGAACTACCCTCTACCACTCTTTTATGTTCTTCAATCTCCTTTAGTGTAGGTAAAATATCAAAACCTCTTGCATTCGTTTCTAGTTATGTAAAAATATGTTTTTTTTACTTATGAATAATGAACATCCTCATCAAATCAACATCAAAGTCAAGTAAGACGTACCGATCTACATCTGGGAACTTGTACGACAAGATCATATAATCTTTTAGACCAGACTACATGAACTTATTAATCTCCACAAGTATTTTATCCATGTTATAGCAATCATTATTTACCTTGGCCTTCATTTGCCTACGTAATCTATATGCTTTTTCCCCTGAGCCCTTATATATCTTCCAAAACCCTCCATACCTAAACATTATATTAACATGAGTGTCATCTTCTAACAACAATACAAAATAACATAACATTTTCTTAAACACTCTCTATAGAGTAACTAAACACACTCCATAGTATAACAACAACAGTGCAACACAAATTATAAATGCTACAAAATCTACATACACATCAATGAAACACATATTACATATGCAGTATAACTAAGCATACACAAACAAATATCACAACTCAAATTCTGATATTAAATTTAACAATTTAAAACTGCATTCCTACCCAAACATTATCCACATTGACAAATTCTAAAAACATTTACACATAACTTTAAACTCAATGTCATGTCTCAAACAAACAAGTGAAGTCCAAATTTAGAGAATTTACTTACAATGTCTATGTCCAGCATGATAGAATCTTCTATGCTCATCCTCGACAAGCAATTGGCTGGACCGCAAGGAACCAGACACCCATTAAGCATCCTCGTATGCCTCTACATTGCTGTAATACGTGGATATTTCAAGTTTTAAGAGAAAATCTTAGGTTTTGAAAGGGGATTTCAGGTTTGGAATGGGAGATTTAAGGTTTTAGGGTTAGGGTTTTCATGAGGAGGTTTTCGATGGAGAGAGAGGGCGTGAGAGGGAGTCTGTTTGGGATCTAATATTAGGTTTAGTCAGGGGTAAAAATGATATTTCATGGGGTATAGTTAGGTTGGTAACCATGGCAGGTTTAGCCTGGGTACCGGAGATAGACAGAAGGGCATGAAAGAAATACGAAAAAAGTTTTCAGGGGTATAGATGTAATTAACTTTTGAAGGGAGTCACACAAAATAGGTATTTAATAGAGGTATAAATGCAAATATCCCAAAAACAAACCTTAAAAAGGATGAAATATTGAGGGCAGCAACAATATGTTGAATCCTCTTTTTTTTTCTTCCAACTCTGACACTTAGGGCCCGTTTGGGGTGTGAATAGGTATTCGTCCTTAAGCTAACTGGGATAGATAACAATCCATGTTGAATAGGTAAATTTTTGTTTGGTTGTCTTTTCTGTTATTCTTATGGGAAACGTAAAATATTTTTTTGTTGTTTGGTTCCCTTGAATAAAGTAAGGATAAGTGATAGATAAGAGATGGATAAGAGTTTATGATTTTTAAATGACATTAACCCCTCATAAATTATTTGTGTTTGGGAATAAGTTAAAAAATGAGTGTGATATGATAATGTGACAGTTTTTGAGGGCAGAGAGTGTTAGGTGAGATAAATATTTTAAAATGACAGAGAAGGGTATTTTTATCCATTGGCATAGATAAGCCCTGATAAGAATCCACCATTTTCTTAGAATAGTTATCAGGCCTTTCCTAGCTTTCCAGTCATAACTATCAGGTTTATTCTTGTCAAACAAACAGCTGTTTGGGGCTTATTCTCGTATTCTCCCCAATTCTTGGTTTATTCTTCACCCGAAACGGGGGGTTAACGTTTTCCCCATATGAAAGCATCCTATGTTTTTGGTTTTGCTTCAACAACTTTTTTGATTTTTTTTAATTCTCTCATTACAAAATGTCCCTCAATGTTTCCAAAATTTCAATGGGTGCCATTGGCCCCACTCGCATTTTAGTAGGTCCACCCCTAGGTTGAGAAGCCAAAATAGATCTCGAGGGAATAAGAGTTATATGTGTAGTTTTCGCATGATTTTATTTTGAACATATAATAAAACATTAATCTTCATAAAAAATGAAATAATTGTATTGTTTCCTCATCCGCCTCCTGTAACCCTCTTCTCTCTCTCTTCACTCTACCCATATTGTCCCCACCACCTAAAAGGATGGAGGTTGGATTGATAGGGATAAATGCTCTTGAAAATATTTTAACATCTTTTATTACTTCATTGGCATCAGGGGCGGATCCAGGACAGTATTTTAGGGTGGGTTACATAGCTTATATTAAATATTTATATATAATTTTTTTTCTTATATTTGATAGCTATATTAAATATTTATATGAAATTTTTTGTTCTTATATTTGATGTAATTATTTATATACCAAATAATGTGATATTCAAAAGACATATACGTGAAGAAAAGAAAAATATGAAATGTATTGTAAGAATAAAAATGAGATATAAACTCATCTTACATGGTATATTAACAAATTTTATAATTTAAATAACCAAATATATCATTATAAAAATAGGAAGAGTTGCCAGAAAAATAAGAAGAGTTGTTTTATGGATATAAATGTTTCTTTATTGTTCAATTGATATTAAATTAATTCTAAAGATAATATTTGAATTTTAAAATTTAGAATTATTAAAATTTATGATAAGGTTGAGGCTGCATTTGATTGCACGATTGTAAAATTGATTTTGAACCAAAGCTGAGGTTAAATCTGATTTTGTAAGAAGCTATCTATTCACAACTTCTGAAAAACTCAGGTTTTGAGTACTATTTCATAAAAATGTGTCTACAACTTTTGACCCCATTTTTTTTTGTTTGAAAATGAGTTTGGAAAAAACAATTTCCTACAAACCCAAAAGCTGCTCAAACTTGTTTCCAAACGGGCCAGAGTTCGATTTGGTTTGTTAGATTGAGATCCACTTTGTTATGATACTATTTGATTTGTTATTAATTTATTAAGTTAATATCTAGTTTGTTAGGAATATATTTTATGTATAAAATATAATTTATTTAATATAAAATATAAATATTATAATTTATATCATCAAATAATTAAAAAAAATACAAAATCTGGGCCGGGCTATAGCCCGGCCCAGCCAACTCATATGTCCGCCTCTGATTGACATGCAATTAAGGGTTCATTTAGATCCGTGTTAGCACAATTTCTGTTATAGAAACACAATCTAAATCTAAACAATTTTTTAATTTTACGTTTTTAACGTTTTATTTGATAAAACTTTTTAGCATTTCAAAGTTTTTGAAAATAATTCTTCTTTACAAAACTGATTGGATTTTCAAAAATCTAAAACTTATTTTTTGATAAAGGTAAAACTTAGATTGGATTTTCTTCAATTTCACATATCTTAAAATATTTAGGTAAAATACAGAATAATGATTAAAATCATACCATATTAAATAAATTTTTTATTTAAAATTTAAAATTTAAGCGTATATTTGAGTAAGGGATGGAGATAACTTTACACCGTAATTATTTTAAGAAAGTGAGAGTAAGGTTGATCTTAAGTTCTTAACTGTAAACATATATACATCCGATCTGAAGGCGACGTTCAGTTTCGATAGAGAAGTGACACATATCTAAACACGTGTCACTCTCTCCGATCCCATCCCCTTAACCGGTTCCGATGTTATCAACGGCTCTGATCACTCCATTCCCCCTCTCTTGTCCGGTGTCGCTCGCGCTAAAACCCTAAACAACGTCCCCCTCTCTGAAGTCTGAACCAAAAAATGGAGAGCTTGAGAGCCACCTATGGCGCAGACGATGAATCCATGGACAACGACAACAACGACTCTGAAGAACCCCAACAATGGTGCGACGCCCTCAATCGAACCCCCTCCCCCCTCCACACCCCCGAAGAAAACGAAGAAAACCCTAACCCCGCCGTCCCCGTCGAAGAGCCCAAACCAGAAACCCTAATCGACGCTGACGCCAGTCAAGCTTTAACCGTCCCCAAATCCGAGGAGGTGGAAGAAGAAGAAGAAGCAGAGGAGGCGGCGGAGATCAACAACAACAATAACAATGGCGAAACCACCACCACCACCACCACTAACGACGAGGATTTCGAGGAATCCACGTCTCCGAAGAAGCGCAAGCCCCTCTCGGCCTGCCTCGACTCGTCCTCCCCCTCCGTCGATCCTCCCTCGGCGACTAAGAAGCCGAAGAAGAAGTCGAACAATGTGTGGAGCAAGCCGACCTCCCGCAAGGGCAAGAAGAAGAGCAAATCCGGCACCAACAATGGCAACAATGGGTCGAGCCACCACCACCAACAAGCCACAGGTGGCCCCGCCGCGTCAGAGGCGGCCGGGTGGATTGCGTCGGCCCCGAGGATCCCAGACAGGCTGGATGACTCACCGGAGCAGACGATATGCCTCTCCAAGGTCTACAAGGCCGAGAAGGTCGAGCTTAGTGAGGATAGGTTGACTGCGGGGAGCGTGAAAGGGTATCGGATGGTGCGGGCGACGAGGGGGGTGTCGGAGGGTGCTTGGTACTTTGAGATCAAGATATTGAGGTTGGGGGAGACGGGGCACACCCGGCTCGGGTGGACCACGATCAAGGGGGATTTGCAGGCGCCGGTTGGGTACGATGGGAACAGCTTTGGGTATAGGGATATTGATGGGAGTAAGGTGCATAAGGCTTTGAGGGAGAAGTATGGGGAGGTTGGGTATGGGGAAGGGGATGTCATTGGGTTCTATATCAATTTGCCGGAGGGGAATTTGTTTGCGCCGAAGCCACCGAGGACGGTTTGGATTAAGGGGCAGAGGTACTTGAACTCGGACGAGGGAAAGGATAACCCGCCCAAAGTTGTGCCCGGTGAGAGTTTACTTGGTTTTTATTTGATTCCATTTATAGTAATTGTTCTTTCTGTATTTTTTTGCTAGTGTTTGTGGTTGGTTGATTTGTTAAGCCCCAGTCGGTACTGATTGAGAAAAATCAACTGAAATGATTGGTTTTGGGAAAAGGCACTTATTTTTTGGTTTTTCTTTAAAGTAGATGTTGTGTTTTTACAAAAATTAGTCAAAACAAAAGCTAAAAGCCATAAACTGCAAAACAGAATGGATCACTGTTTTTGATAATTTTAAAAAAGAGGCAGAATGAGTCCAGAGATTGGTTCCAAATGGGATGTTAGTGTTTGATCCAGTTGATCAGAGAGGTGCATATATATGCTTGTTGATATCTTTATCAATGTCTGTTAACTACTTTTTTTTTAATTGTACTTGTTGTGTTGCTATGAGATTCCGAATGTTTTATAGGCTTATAGCCATTGCGTTCTCTTTGATTTTGCAATGTCGCTGATCGTTGGGAATGCTGTTGCTTACTGCTGAATTTTGTTTGAATAGTGCAAGTTTTATGAGAAAATCATAATTTGTTTAATGTTTTACATACTTTCTTTTGAAATACATTGGTTGGTCGTTTGCTCATGTACAGCGTGACTAGGACTTTATTCTGAACTAATACATGTAATTGTTTTTAAATATAATATCTTCTGGCTATGTAATGGTGACTTGATGAGCATAAAGTGTATTTATGTACCTTGTTGTCTTAGCTTGTACTTTTGCAGAAGGCACATGATGTGCTTTAACTATTTAAGTTTATTTTGAAATAGCTGTGATTGAATATGAATTTTCAACTGATGGAATTACTCAAAACATGTTGTGCTTGGGGAGCATGCATTTTTCTTCTTCTTAATTATTCCTTCACAAATAAAAATAACAAGTCACTGTCGTGGTTTCTTTGGTAATCTCAAAAAAAATGTTGGTGGATTTTGAGGTTTTGTGAGTAGTTTTGTAGGACACACAATGTTTATTTTGGGGATGAGATCCATGGTTTGCAATTGGATCTACAATCAATAGATCTTTTCTTGTGGATGTAGTTTTACTAGTATAATGAAAAAGGTTCTACTGCTGTATTGGATCTACAATACAGATGGATATGCATAATGCTCTTATCATAGGGTAGATATAGGTAGGCAAAGTGGTGACGTGTGCTTGGAGTCTTTTGTGAACATTGCGTATTAGTTGAACTCAGGTAAATTCTATAAGATGGATGACCCTTTACTGCTGATGGACTGGTAATAAATGGAAAATGGTAAGTTAGTAGATTACTAGATTAGATTTTTTTGGATTAAATATTGGCTTGTAGAAAAAAAAAATGCAGATGGGTATGTGTAATGATTAGAGTGGACAAGGTTTTGAATGACTGCATAAGAGGAAGTTTAATCTTAGGCAGAATTGACTGTACTGGGGTACATAGATTAGATAAGTTAGAAGGTAGTGTCAGTGTAAAGTGTGGAATTTGTGAAGGGAAAGGGAAAAACATGGGAGGTTCATTTGATTACAAGACCTTGAACGGTACTTATGACCTTGTAACCTGAGCACCATAATTCCTGCAGGTTCATCTTTGGAAGGCATGTGGGAAGCTTGAAAAACAATGAAATCTGAACAAGATGGGTGTCCAAGCAAAGGTTTCCCTATCCATCAGTTTACTGGGCACTGTGGTTAACTAGGAATGAGGTAGTCTTCAAGAGGAGAAATTTGTTTTTGAGAACATCTAGGAGAGCGCCATCCATTTTATCAAATACTGGGGACAGCAGTGGGTAACAGTAGAGGTAGACATGGGTAAACTGATTTTTATCTTTTATTTATTTATTTATTTATTTTGGGGGGGGGGGGGGTTCTGTTGGCTGAGTTTCTTTCTCAGAGCTAGTTTTTCCAAAGAGAGTAAAGGATCATCTACTACCCCGTTTGTTTTTTTGTTTTCTTCTTCATCTTGCTATCTTTCTGTTTTATTTTTATTTCAGATCTGTGCCCCAATCACTAAAATGAATTTGGAGGTAAAGTTCCTACTTTCCTCCAAAAAAAGAAAAGGTACTTATGGCACAGAATGATGTATAAAGTTTGACCATGAGTGTTCTCTGAGATTTATTGTTTCATCATGTAGGTTTCTAAATCTGTCAATTGTTAGTTTTGACTGTGTGTGATTTATTTGTTGATTTTCTATTTTACTTTATGAATATGGGAGGAGGAGGGGTGGGGGGTAGGAGTTTTTGATAGATGTAGCCATGCAGGAAACATGTTAGAACACAAAGAAGTGGGGTTTCAATTTGTCATATTACTATGGGCTTCTTCCTGAGGATTTTTTTTTGTCGGTGATTTGATTCATTGATAAAATGGAGTTGTATTGCATGCAAAATCAATTCTTTGCTTTTGTCATGTGTCATTGATACACAGATCTAAAGGTTCTCAGTTCTCAATTTTGGTACATTTTGTTGACTGCATTGTATTATTGTTTGTGATTACAAAATGAATTTCTAAAGAATAATTGAGTTTGACTATTCTATTACATTATACAAGCTAAGCTCTTATATTGTCTTCATGTGAACCTCTATTCAATCTTTAGGTAATTTTACTAGAAAGTCAATAATTTGCAAGTAAGCAGAGGCTGATAAAGCACTAATGAGGAGTGTGGACTGTGGAGCAAACTTGGGAGAAGTCCAGTGAAGAGGTTAAGAATATTTGAATAGACTTGGGTGGATGTTGAAAATATGTTGGAAATGAGATACCTTGATTGATAATTCATAAAGAAACTGGAATCATGCACTGCAGTATTAGGGAATATCCCTCTTTATGATGCTGATGCTATGACCAAATTACCTGTTTGAGAACGGCTTGGATCTGTTTGAACCATATAATTGTGTGGTCTACTGCATTATTGCATTGAATGCATGTCAACTATGTCATATGAAGAAACATCAACCAGCAACACTTGGGTAATATGCCATATTTCCATTAAAGGGTCATCTGAAATGACATTTGAAGGAACCACATACCTGCCATAGTTTGGTTATGTGCTGTTTTCTCTTGCTTTCCGTCATAAATTAAATTGTTACACAGTCACTAGGTCACCATGTTGTCTCATCTGCCTAATATGTTTATTTATAGAGGAATTTGTGTTATACTATCAATTGATCCAGTGAATATCTTTAATGCCCATCTGTATAACTTCTGATTTTAACTGAGAAGCTCTATGATCTAACAATCACCTGCATACATTTGTTTCAGAAAGTGAGATACTGTTCTTCAAGAATGGAGTGTGCCAAGGTGTTGCATTCAGCGAATTGTTTGGTGGGTGCTACTATCCGGCTGCTTCAATGTACACTCTTCCAAATCAGCCGAATTGTGAGGTGAGGTTCAATTTCGGACCAGATTTTGAATTTTTTCCTCAAGATTTTATCACCCGTCCTAAGCCCAGACCCATGATTGAAGTTCCCTATCATGGTGATAATGGCGGTGTGAACGGGGCCACAGAAAATGGTACGCCCAGTGAGAAAAAAAACTAACAAAATTTTTGGTTGGTTATATTTTTCTAATATTACCCATCACAAATGAAGTGCTTCAGTAGATTCTTCCATTATTTGCATCTCTAGGATGCCTTTAATCCTGTAATGTGTCATCCTTCTTGGATATAATAATTTTATATGAAATCAGTAAATTTTTCTTTTACATTATTTCACAAATTTATTTGATGTGATTTGATGATGATTTGACACTGGTTTAGGTTAAATTTGAATGCTGGTGTATGTTTTGCTTCAAATCTCGCCCAAGATTTATGTCATCGAAGTTGAAACTTACAGGGTCAAATAGAGGAAGATTACACTTTTTAACATCACAAAATTATCACCTTGAAACGGCAAATATATATTTTATCTGATAGATGGTTTTTTTCCTTCTAAATGGAGATTTATAGGTATCATATGCATTCCAAGGGAAGGCTTGGAATGCATATGGTTTAGGACAAGAAAATGGACTAAAAATATGAGGCTGGTTGTAGTAGCGTCGTATTTTTAGTTTTATTTTTCATCCTAATATATGTATATACATCCTTGTAAAAGTTTTGTGGATCAATTACCTTCTAAACTAATGCATGTACTTTTTTTTACTGGGGGTTGGAGCTGAAAAGCTGACTGATTAGAACATTAAATATGGAAATAGAACAAAATTTTCCTGTTAGGACAAACTACTTGAATAAGTTCCCGAGGAAGTTTCCTTGTTTCATTATGTGAGTTCATGCACTTAATAATTACACTAGAAGAATCATTAAATATTGTTATTACCTGCGGACGCTGCAAGACCTATAGTTGGCTTCCAACTTCTTTCTGAGCTTCCTATAATTTATTACCATCTGGGGGTTGTTTTTCATGAATTATTATTACTAGGGGTGGTAAACGAGCCGAGCTTTAACATGTTCAAGCTCGGCTTGTTTATAAACGAGACGAGCCGAGCCGAGCTCACGAGCCTCAACGAGCTTAGCGTTCTTCTTCATTTTAGGGTTTTTAGGGATTGAAAACAAAATTTTAGCCTAAATGAGCCAAGTTCATGAGCTTAAACGAGCATAACTTTGTATTAATTTAATATTCTGATTTTATAAAGGAGTTTAGTGAAGCTTCAACTAAGTTTTAATAACATAAACGAGTCGAATTTGAACATAAAATGAAGCTCGATCTAAGTCCTGAGCCTAACTGAGCTTTAAAACTTGTTCAAGTTCGCTCATTTGTCTAAATGAACGAGCCTGAACGAGTTCAAACCGAGCCGAACCCGAGCCGCTTGGTTCGTTTACCAGCCCTAATTATTACCACCAATCATGTCCTGCCCTGAGTTTATGCGACTAGGTTGTCGCCTAGGGTTTCCATATCTTGAAGGTCCCTAAATTTTAAAAAATTATAAAGTTTTTTTTTTTTTAAATTGGGATTTCTTATATTGTTTTTTAATTTTTATTATATTTTTCAAAACTTATCCATTTCTTTCTTTTTAAATCTTCTTTTATATATTTTATTTATTGTTTAATTTACATCTATCCCTTTTCATTTTATTTGTTATTTATTTTTCCTAATCACCAAAAAAATTATTAACTAGGGGCCCTATTTTAAAATTTGGCTAGGGTCCCATCAAGCTGAGCACTTTTCAGGGCTGGCCATGGCACCAATGCCATCACTAGTTGGATGATGATAATGAAATTCGAATTATGATTAGCTAGGAACTGCAAGATTTACTCAAAGTAGCAAAATCTAGCTCTTCATCCTAACTTAAGCAAACCTCTCCAACTTTTTCCTCCCCACCAGTAGTTTAAATTATGATAAATCCTTTCTAGATCTTGTGTGCAGTGTGAATATTGTTTGGGTGCTCTAGCTCTTACAAATTTTGGAGTATTATTGAATATTGTAGGCAGATGACAGAAATAAAAAACTAAAAAAAAACGTACATTGCATACCAACTTAAAAAAAGACACATTGTACTTGATATGGGCATTCAAAAAGCTTAGAATACAAACACGACGCAAAAGATGTAACATTGCATCATTGAGGAATCCTTATACATAATCCCCAATTTGGATCTTTACACTATAATCTGTGTTTGTATCAACAAAGTCCCAAACCTGCTTAGCGAGGTCATCCTTCAATAGGTTCTCTGTTTCTTCCGAATAATGTGCATCCCTTTGATGTTTCTTCTTGGGCTGTCTCAACCCATCAAGTTCCATTGCTAATTCCTTCATCGTTGGCCTCTCCTCGCCTTTTATTCTCATACATGCCTCTGCGAGTTCTGCAACCAACTTGGATTTGTTCTTTGCTTCCCTCTTTCACCACCCGGTCCTCTAAAATTTCAGAGAGACGATTCTCTTTCAATAACAAGATAAAATGGGTATATTCTTCCCTTGATAGATGGAAATAGGCCTTTTCCCAGTTAGTAGCTCCATGAGGATCACTCCGAAGCTATATACATCGCTCCACAATCGGGGTAAATTTATTTCTTAACCCACACAATTAGTGACGGCCAGGACACGGCCATCAGTATTTGATGTATCAGCGACGGCCTAAACCGTCAGTATTGACAGAATCAGAATCACATTGAGTTAGTGACAGACCTACAGCGACAGCCACATTCAGGCCGTCAGTAAAACTCATATTAATAGTAGAATTCAGATCTGGATTCATATTAGCGACGGATTTTCTATAGGCCGTCGATAATGAAAAGCCGTCGCTAATGAGCGTCGGTAAAACTCATGAAACTTTTGATGGGACCTAAAATTTAGAGTTTAAAAATCATTATTGTTTTGATTTTCACCACATTGACATATCCTTTCAGATTTTTTAGGATTTAATAAGATTGTATTTTCTTATTTGACTTCAAAATATGTAGATTCATTATAAGAGTATGCCCTCAGGATAGTCGCTACTACATTTTCAGATGAAAGAGTCGACTACTAAGGTTGTCTTGTTGTGCGAATACTTAAAAATTTCAATAATAATATCTCATTAAGAGTGATTATTTAGTATTGGTGCACCTAACTAATTGGATGATGATAATGAAATTAGAATTTTCAATGTGTTGGTGGCAGCTAAGAACTGCAAGGTCTGTCAAGTTGCAAAACATTTGTTCATTCACTTGTAGCTGAACTACAAGAAGACCTCTCCAACCTGTGTTCCTCAACCATATATCGTCGAAATTATGATATTTACCCATTAGGATCTTGTGCATGCAGCAATGAATATATGAACTATAAGAAAATTGTTTGTGTGTGCATTGGCTTGAAATATTTGTATAGTATTATTGAATATAGAAGCATATATGACATAGAAAGATGCACACACATTATGTCTGACGATAAATTATATCATTATGCATGCACGACGTTTTTTTTATTGAAATATGAAATCACAAAACAGACACTCTAATTTGGGCCACATTTAAAGAGGACACAAGCCACAAACATCCAAAATATATGTTGCATCACATCATCGAGGATAACCAGGAGGTTCCACCATCTGCATCTCCAAATTATAATGTGTGCTTGTATCACCATAATCCCAAGCCTGCTCAGCGAGGTCGTCCTTCAACAGGCTCTCTTCCTCTTCTGGGTCATGTACAACCCATTGTTGTTTCTTCTTGGGCTTTCTCAACCCATCAAGCTCCACTGCCACTTCATTCAACTTCTTGACAATTAACAAAGGATATTGGAGTTGAGTCTCTCTCTTGATAGAAGACGATATAATCAGAAAAACAACACTGATGGAAAAAAGAGAGATCATTGGAAAGAAGGTTTTTGTCTTACCAAGAAATTGCACGCAGGAGAATATTCATTTTGATCTCAAATCCACACAATATTATGTAAGAGTAGACATTGGTTATAAATGTCTAATAAAATGAATATCAATATCATCTTCTTTGTGCATCCATAATCACGGTCCTAAGCAGCCTCTTTTTCCATTTCAAACTGATCATTCAGACCCGGTGAATCCATGACATTTGAAAACTACTGACTAAACTTCTCATATTTCAGACTGTAATCCGAATGGTATACCTGTAACTGAATATATATTGTTCCACATAAAAACCACTGAAGCATATACTGATATACATGTAACAGGAATGACTGATGCCAATGAGAATTCAAATGAAACGATAACAAAATCAATTTATATATATAATCAACTATCACTTCATAAAATTTTGTTCCATATAATGACAAAACTCTACAATACAACAGATAAAGTTGGGACTTCCGTTGAACAATTCTTCTCTATGTTGCATAGTAGTTAAGCAAGGCCACTGGTGCTGGATGATTTGACGTGAAGCTCATCATATATTCATTACTCGCAAATACTGCTTCCCACACAAGATGTAGAAGGATCTATATATTTTGTGATAGGATCACCAATGTTGAACCAATCACATCTTTAATAAGGGAGCGATTCATCATATAGAACAAGTAAACATCACCAACAGCTAACGAAGACCATCCAATGATTGCGACTTTCTCAAATTCCAGTGGAGCCCTTCGTGGATGCTGCGTAAGAAGTCATTGGTGGAATCCACAAGGCACGCAGTCGGAACAGGCCAATGTGCCATGCTGCAGATGAGAGCATCACCCGCTGACAGTTGTTTCCTGTCCTTCCCATCAAAAGATGCCCAAACATGACCTCTGCTATTGAATGGAACCTGGACACGCAAAGTCACATACTCGGGCAATATAAGAGGCCTGAATGATAAAGAATGTGGACAGATCGGCGTGAAGAGGATGCCCGGTACCTGCATCCAATTGAACCAACTCTAAGCATGTAGCTTAAGGATGAAAAAGCACACCAAACACAGATGAAAATGGGGAAATTTTTGGCATATGTTTTTCTTTCACAAAACAAGGCAACAAATGAATGAGTGATGTGCAATTATGTGTTAAATTCAATCAAATATCATAATTTAACTATAGGAACCATTTATGGGTTCCATCAACACCCAAATGAATATGGCATAACTCGTGTGTCCCTCAAACTTTTCATATAGGGAAGTTTCCCAAATTCTTTTCTTGGACAATGGTAAATTTTGTGAGCATGTATGTTTGGTGACAAGGTTAAGTCTGGTGGAAATGATAATGTTAAATAAGTATGTGGCAAACAGAGAAAAACGAAAGTATGATGTAGGTGTATTAAAGGAAGAAGGAAATTAAAAAGATTGAACCTTGTCTTCAGATAATTTTGACCTGCATTTTTTGTCAATGCCAGTGTGGGAAAGAGAGGTGAAGAACAAACAGGATTTGGATGGTGGTGGTAAGGATGTAAACAAACTAACATAAGGAATATTCCCAATAAAGTATCTATAATATGATAAGATTTCATAATTCCAAATCCAAGACATTTGGAAACATGCCATCTTGATGTTTTATGTTGATGAGCATTGAAAAGGTGGCATTTTCATGTAAATTCTGGTACAACAAAAGAAACTACAATAATTTGTCACTCAATTGTATAAGAATAAATCTATTGAAGACTTCAACCTGATGAAGTTTCAAAATATGCTTGTGGATACACCATTTATATATATATTCTAATATTGATGCTGATGAGTGTTAGGAGGCTTTCCTTTTTCTTTTTTTTTCTTTTTTTGGTGTGTGTGTGTGGAGGGGGGGGGGGGGGGGGGTGTTAGTGTAAACTCTTGTAAAAATCAACTATGAAATATGTAATGCTGATGAGTTCAGGGAGAGGATTCGGGGGTAAGTACATGTAAATTCTTGTGCAATAATAAAAACTATGATAACTTGCTGATCAAATGTATGTGTATGTGTACATATATGTATGTGTCCACATGTGTGTGTGTACACACACATTTATGTATACATATACATCTATATGTATGTTTATATGTATAAACATACACACACACATGAGCAGGCATCTAGCCGAAACTTGCAGCAAATTCAGGTTCACAACATGCCTGTGGATGCACCATTGATCCTCCTGCTGCTAATGAATACGCCGTGCTTCCTGATGTTGTTGACAATATCAACCCATCCCCTTGCACGCTGGTTACAAAAGTATTGTCGCAATAGCATTCCAGGTAAGTGAGAAATGATGACATCCCACGATCAATTGTAACTTCATTCAACACTAGAATGGGCTCCTCAGTGTCCAACTCATCTTTGGCAGATTCTCGAATAACATAGCATTGCAGTCGATGGCGCAATGTGATGCTGATCGGTCCCCTCAAAATTGTATCAAGGCTATCCCTGTAAAGTTCGTTTTCTAACAATCCGTTAAAGATCACTTTAGAAGAATCAAGGATTTGAAGGTAACAAAACAATGAGAGAGAGACAAAAACAAGAAAATAATTTTCATTCCTTAACTAGGATACTGGACCTTATTTTATAGTGTAACTTTCTAAAAACAGCCAACTCTTATGCCCTCACATGATATTTTATTCCCAAGTGATGCAAACACCCCCCTCTAGTTTAGCAAACAGTAGTCCCCAACTCGACAGAAAGAATTCAATGCATTGACTAAACCTTACCACAAATGACTTGTGACTTCATATTCATGGATAAAAAAATATGTAATAGATTTGATTGTTGCCACCATTGCTTTTAAATATGATGGCCATCCACACAACTATATTAGGTCATTTCATGAAAAACTAAGAAGCAATTTTCAACCTGATCACAGGGACCACCAAGCAGATCTCCTGATGGAGGGTGATAAGAACTCCAGAGGGTTCAATAGCAAAACATAAAACATGGACCTCATCTTCCCAACATGATTCCTTGGTTGTGGATTTTCAGTGGAATATATAATTTCGAAGGCATTCTATCCAGCACAACATGTTAGATAATGGAAGAAGGTTAACAGCATGAAAACATGTTGAATTTTGTTGTTGTACCATGGAGATTAGAGGGCGGGCTTATAATAAATTCAGACTACATATTTCTACACTGGAACTTAATATGTTTGTAATGTCTACTAATACTTCGCTTCAATGGCACACACATGATTAACATCATTTAAATGTGCAAACACAACCATGCTTTAGTTATTATTTTCAACTAATTTTCCACGAATATGTTCAAATGGCCTAATCAATGAGACCACCTGTCCCTGGAGAGCACTACCTCTTCAATGATACCAAATCTCTTTATTAACAACGACTTAGATATACTCTATCATTTTAGTAAACTCGGAGAAATTATATTAGAAGAAAAATTCATCATTTGACTAGCATAAATTATACTCAGTAGGTAGATACATTCAAAATGACCAAACAAACATCCACAAGAAATTGGATGTTAACCTCCCTAAAATCAAAGGTGATGTCAGGCTGCATATTATATAGACCTATAAGATATGGAATAACACACATATTGGAACACATATGTCAATTAAAAAGAAAATATCATTCAAATAAAAAATGATTCCAAAATAATGAAAAATCCCACGAAATTCAAGGATACGAAAGGTGTCATGAAACCCAATGATCCTAGGGAAAATGGGACAACAGGAGGAACCGGTCCTTTAAACATTGATGCTGCCTACAAATAGAACAAAATTGTTAAGTACACATTATTGTTTGAGTACAAAAGCATCCAAATGTAAAAAGTAATCAACAGCTTAAAGTACAGAACTAAATTGTTAAGTACACATTATTGTTTGAGTACAAAAGCATCCAGATGTAAAAAGTAATCAACAGCTTAAAGTACAGAACTATTAGCTATAGAATTCTCAAGAGAAAAAATGTGCACAGAGAACGTGGCTTACGTCCTGCTAGGGGCAAGATAAGAACGTCATCAAGATGTCTTCAAAAATATATATAATTAGATATAATATGTATAGATAAATATCAACACAAATAAGGAACTCATTTTTCTCCATATAAACACCAAGGATGCAGGTGCACCACAATTTTCAATTTTTTGTATTCATATAGCGAACTGATATATTTCACTTTAAAAAAATATATCAACTGAAGAGTGGAATGCAAATGCAATAGAATGGAAGGAATTGAAGAACTCTGCACTTGTCTGTTACTATCTTTTCTTTGCTGATGTGACCCACTTGAGAGTTTCCTTTTAAAAATCTTGAGCTTTTTTTTTTTTGGGGGGGGGGGGTTTGTGTTGCTTAATTAGGAGAAACAATAAAATAGGGATCAAAATATGGTCAAGGATCACTAACACTCTTTATCTTATGCCTCCACAAACTGTAACCATCCACACTCTATGATACAAAAAAGTTTTTTGTACAGTGTACACTGAATGAGTGTTATCCAATTCCTTGACCATATCATTCAATCGCCATTTTTCGATCACCCTGGATGAAGATCCATCTCTCACAGTAATTGTGGAATGGTTTTGTTGTTGTAGTTAGTGATATAGGGTTTCATAAAATAAGAATGGATATAAACATAGATTAGATTTAGTTAAGATTAGAATTTTGAAACAACATAAATCATAATTAGATCCAAAGATTTAAAGGATTTCATAAACATCTCTCGGATCTTCAAATGTCACAAGCATAAAAACAGAAAAAATCCTAATCAAAATACTTTTCAAAGTGCATCCAATATTTAAGTCCTATTGTAAACAATTTTTCAAAGCAAATTGGTCAAAATTGTTAATTTTTATATTTATCCCGAACACATTCGAAGGTGGCTTGAGCCATAAGTGTCCCATAAACTATCTGACCAGAGGCCATCAGAACAGCCTTCCAGATTGTTAGAATCCACAGTGAATGTTTTCTACTACTTCAAGGTCGGTTTGACACCGCTTGAAATACCAGAACAAAGGTTTTTCTTTTTCTTAGAAATGTTCAGCATCTAAACAATTTAAAGTTCCAGTAAATGGATTCTAGTTCTTGAAGAACAGTAGAATGGTTCCTCACCATTCTGATCGACAGAAAACAATTGTTCTGTTTTAGGCCTAGGCCGTTCGAATGGATATTCCAGTCATTTATACATAAAAGGGCAGAATGTAAAAAATTTGCTTGTTTTGTACAAAACTACTACGAATAAAACCTGATAACTCTGCCTAGATAATCTAGCATAATCCCCAATAAGAATTTCAAGGGGGCTGGAATAGCCTATCCAATGTTTTTAAAACCCAAAAATACTAAAGACAAAAATACAACGGAGAAAAATGTAACCGAGCAAAAATAACCCGACAGCTATTTATCTCAGTCCCAGAATATCAATCTATCTCGGATAAGGCTACGTCACACCCCAAGTTGGAGGTAAATAAATTAAAAACTTAATAATCCTCAACTCAACTGAAGGGGGGTATTTATAGGCCTTGACTATAGTTAGAAACCCTGAGATCTACTCAGATTAGATGATAAAAGGGTTTTACTACCGACAATAAAAGGACTTCAATCTATGGGGTTGATGGCATCTTCAGAGAGTTCATCAACTGCTGATGGTAAATTCCTTCAAACCACCCCATTGCTTGAAGCTTTCACTAAACTGCCTCCTTTTATTTCTTTCAACAGTTGCAAACTGTTTTGACTGATTTCAACTTTAGATATTTAAATATCTCAATTTTATTTGAATTTGACAAGAAGTGGAAGTCCTGATTCACAATTGATGGTTCTCAACCATTCGCTCCTCTTCCCATTTAACCAAGCACTCCTCAATGGTTGCATGGGGTTGGCCATAGACGGTTGTTCCAAAGTATCCATCAATCTTCTTGAAAGAATTCTTGGTTGCTGGTATCCATCAAATGCAGCAGATAATTGGTACTAAATAGCCTTGCATAAAAAAGATAGCATGATTTTGAAAACACTTTTCCTGAGTCTCTTACTAATTTTTTGATAGCTTCTACATAAGGAAAAGAATGTGTCCAATGGCCCCTGCCAATTTACCAGATATTTACTACATGTCTTCAAGTTTTCAATTTTTTGTTTCTTGTTATGCGACCTTTAATAGATGAACTCAAGACTTTGATTCAAGACTGTAATGACTTGTTTTTGCCAATGGAATTATGCAACACAAAATACATTTAGACTGACAAATTATATCCCTACAAACAAAAAAAAGAAGCCCGCTGCTTACATTAGCTTTTAAACAGATATCAACTCTCCATCTACATGCAGATGGTTTAGAGTCAGAACAATGCACCCATAAATTGAGAGCCAATATGTGGATACTTACAAATTATTTCAAATCACCACTTCGAGGCTTACCAAAACAGATTTAACATGCAGTTTCTTAAAATGAAATATAAAAAGATTAACCAACATCAGAAGCAGATCAAATAAATTGATCATCCATAACTGGTATGCTATGGTATGTACCAAAATTTGGAATACAAGAAGTAACATGCAACACAGTGTGTGTGTTTTCTTCCAACTGAAAGTAGCAAAAGCTTCCTGCAGTAATCATGGAGAACTGGCATAAGCAAAGAATAGAACAACATACCCAAAGAACGGTGCCATCACCACCGAGTGTTATTATGAGGTCAACTTTGGTGTGAAGGAGCAATATTTCGTCATCTAATTCATTTCTTGTGTCAGTAGAAAATCAGAGAACTTGGATAAGTATAATGCAAAATTAAGGTAGTTGAGGGGCTAGAAAAAATTCTATGACTATAATGCAAATTTTTCATGATGAAGATTACATGAGATATTGTTTAGTTACAAGAGTAGGATATATAACACTTCTACAAATTTTAAGTGATTTAAAGACCACAAACGATGGATCCATGCTATCCTTCAATTGAACAAAGATACATGAACTATAATTCCGACATATGGCACTTGAAAGGCTAGTTACTTCCTATAGGAATGGGTCATGGACATCTAATTTCGGGGCCATATTTCCTTTCTGCAATTTGACAATATGACAACAATGAAGAGTATCCACCTATCAGACCCTAATGAAATAGCTTGAGGCTCTGTCACATACAAACCCAATAACAGGATCTGAATTGCAAATATAAAAATATATACTTCCTCGATTCCCCTCAGATAATATTTATAATTCAGAAAAAGCTAGCAATATATAAAGCATAATGCTCATTTACCATCTTCCCAAGTCGTCACGAAGCTGAAGTAGGAATTTTCTGCCAAAAGTTCAGCTTTCACTCGGGGTTCAACAATCACATCTAATTTTTTAATATCTCTGAGCCACCTATAGATAAAGAGATAACCAGAAAAGGCTAATAAGTAATAATTAAAAAGCATTAAGATAATTTTTTTTACAATTATTAAAGAGTATAGACCTTAGAGAAGAATGATTAGAAATACAAAGAATCTAGAGACGTGTAACTACTCTCCCAACTGTTAGATACCCATCAGGTCCAAATAATTAGACATTAAAATCTAATCAAATTTTAGTTATCCATAAATCATAGTTTGAACTCATTAAAAGTCTTGCATTAGCCAGAGATAGCTTCATATAACAGTAGCAAGTAGCCACTATATCTTCTTGAGAACTGTCCATCTATTTAATAATTATTTTTCACATCTCAACTGATCTCAATTATCTCATTTGCATCTTTACCATATTTTGTACACTTGTTACATTGCAGTCTGACAGGAATTAATAGCATCCTACCACATTTTATTAAGATGAAATAGATGCCCAATACAAAACAAGCAAAACAAAGCAAGAAACTAAAACACACAGTCCGGTCCAATAGTAGAGGAGGATAACCATTTCCTCGGAAAAAAAAACAGTAGAGGAGGATTCTACAGTAGCCACTGTCTTGCCCTACCCCTCAATAATCAGTTTTCCCCTGGAAAATTTATATTATTGTGATTTTTTTCTTCCTCATTTTAACTCTTTCTAAGTTTACTAAGGTCAACCGAGTATCCAGTAAGGTAAATTTCAATAAACATCAACTTTTCTCGACCAATGAATGTCATTCACCAGCCATCATACTTTGCCAATCAATTTTCATTGCCCACATCTTCTCTAGCGGACTTCTACATGAAGTCACGAACACACTCTCCAGCATTTTCGGCTTTACTAGGCAAACTCTCTGCTTAGTTTTGCAATGAGTTGGAGTTTATCCTTTACTTCTCACTCTGAAGGGTTTTGGCCTTGTTAGTCTACCTAAATGAATTGCTCATTTCAATATTTCTCCTTACATGACATTCTAAAAAGTGCAAGGGATTAAACTAGATGTGAAGCTTCTGTGGTGCTGCCATATATAGACGTGCAGAAGATTATTTGGAATCACTATGATATGCAAGTGCCTTGCGGCTTCCAAATTAGCTTGGCAGGTAAGATTAAGAATTGCATAGATTGAAAATGTATGATTTTGAGAATCAACATGCAAAACAGTCGTAACCATGAAATTAACCAGATGCGAACATTGAATAAATAAATAAAAATAGTTGCACAAATATTTTTGACAAAAGCACAATCCCGCATCATATATATTTCAATGAACTCGTGTTCACTCCAATGGTAGACTGATAATAACACTGAACGAAAATGATATGAACAACCCATTCGACATATCATCGACCCATTGTATGAATATGAATAAAATGAATCCCTAACAGTGTTATTGCGACAGCAGAAATCAAACGACTGAAAAATGTCCATTTGATTTCTGTTAGGATGAAATTTCAACAATTAAGTTTGTCACGCATAAATTATGCTTCAAAACATGCAGTATATTGAGGAAACTGTCCTTGACTCTTCCTGATATCATAAGATTATCAGCTTCCAATTTCTCTGAAGGACTGTATTTCCTAATAACAAAATAGCCTGCACTTAAAAGCTATTCACATTTAACCAAGCAATTATGAAATAACTACTTGTACAATCACACCTGACCATTTCTGCACATAGAATGTGAACAGGAGTTGAATTTGGTTTGGTCAAAATCAGCACAGTTTGTGGGTGTGACTCCCATTTCAGTGATATCTGAGGATATTGAAAAAACATTTAATAGACCATTTAAATATGAAGGAATTATTGAAATGGAAACTAAAAAAAAATACTGTCAATGATAAAGTTGATGGCTAATTTTCTATATTAACAGAATTCCATTAGTTTCACATGCAGACATTATAAAAAAGATACATCACCAAATTGCACAAACAACTCAATAATTTGGCACCTGTTTACTGCTGCGTGCTGCTGTTGTGATATTTCCTTTCTCAAAAGAGACAATATCATGCTTGTGCTGGCCATTTTTGCCACCATTGCATCCCCATAATAGCTTAAATGGCGCCTGCCCATGAGTTTCAAGTAAGGCAGAATCATGAGTGTGCACATTAATTACAGTAATCTGCTTATAACAAAGAACTGTCCCGCAGCATACAAAAACTAGAAATTTAGATGGAATAATACAGAAAATTAAAGAGATAAGTTGGAGTGAAAAATATATGGGGGCATATATTACCACTCCCTGAAAAAAAAATTCGGGATGGGGTGAATGGGAGGGCGCAGGAGGTGGAGACATGATGGAGAGAGAGAGAAGGAAAGCGGGAAAGAGAGAGGCCAGGGAGGGGAGGGCGGTGGTGGGCACCCGCAGCCCTCCTCTCTTTCTCTCCCCCCACCACACCACCGCCACCCTCCCCAGCCTTTATCTTTCTCTCTCTCCTCCTCCTTCCGCCCTCCTCGGTTGACCACTTCCCTCTCTCTTTATCTCTCTCTCCCTCTCTCTCTTCTCTTCCTTTCATCACCTCCCCACCCCAGAAAATGAATTTTTTTAATGGGGTGGGATGAATGAGAGGGGGAGGGGGGTAACCACCCCCAAAATATTGTCCAATAAAATGTGATATGAATGAACTACCATTTCCAAATCCAGATGATGAGGAAGAAGATAGCAAGAGCAATTAGTCAAACAGATCCCACAATGTAACCAAATTACCAAAATTGCTACATTCAACATGAACACAATACTAGATGACTGAGGCAGAACAGAGGAATAGAAGAGATGAAGATAGAGACAAGGAGAACAAGAGAGGAGATTCAAAGGTCTATCAAATTAATCATCAAAATAAACTGTCTTCCCATCACAACCATGTTCTATGTAACACGCTGAATAATCCTGTACATAAAACCGAAACTTGGTCTCCTGAGCAAATTATATAACAGTCCAAAACAATTCATTATTACTCCAAAATTAAATCTAATAAAACTTTAACAACAGTATATTTTAAATAATGAAAAATCCCTAATCCCATTTGTCAACATTCTATGAATTTTAAAGTGCTCGAGAATGTTTTTTAGTATTATTCCTTACGAAAAAAAACACCAAAATAATTTCAACATATGCTTCAAGAACTTTAAATGAGGATGAAGAAACTGTAAAGGTCACATTGATGTTGTCGAATTAATATTAGTATCCGAAGGTATATTAAGTAGGACCCTGTGCATGGATAATGGGAAAAGGTTCAGTGATTGCTTTAATGAACTCGTGGTATCTGTGTGAAATGTCAGCAAAAAAGCTTAAAATCACCATTACCCAATGCAATCTTATGTTATCAATCAGCACGAAGGTCTCAAATAAGTTGGAGAAAGTCCATAGGCTCATAAGAATGGATATCGATGGGTAAATATCATATATAGGGAATGGGTTATCAATGGGTAAAGAATTGCTATCAATGGGTCAAGGACACGACAACCACCTTAAAAACTCCAGATACTTTGTCTGGAATCTTTTTTTTGTTGGTTTGCCAAGCTTTAGTACAAATGTACAATGGACTTTCCATTACACTTGAACATGTCAGTATGTCTCGCCCATAATGAATTATGCACATATTAAAAATCTAAGGACATCCTAGCAGGATTTATGCAAACACTATAGGTAACACATAACACAAAACATGTCTAGAATAATCATTTGTCTAAAGAGGAACACAGCACCATTCAATAACTGGTAAAAACATCTGATTAATCCAAGCCACACTAAAAGTACCATTCAATTACTGGTTAATCAAATACCCATCCTCATTCCTCGTCATTTACTGTGACTATATGGCCTTCAATTATATTGGTTAATGACAAGCAATGTGTACATTACTACATAGATATAGTAACATCTAATTAGTACCATCAGCAAGATTTTGCGAATTGATCTAAAATTAAGTGCATGGGCATCTCGCACCCATGGTTGTTGATAACTGGTGCAACTAATGCAGGCGACATGCAATTAAAGTGAAGGATGATGCGAGGATGTAGAAGCTAAAGACCCAAAAAAGAGTGACATTGGAAACATAATTTAGGTGATGATGGATAAAAAGGCTAATTTCTTTATTTCATTGTATTATAAGACAGCATACGCATTCAACAACTGGCAATGAAAGGAATCATCCACCACAGATTCTCTTTTATAGATGCCTTGCAATTTAATTAATGATGGTTGGAGTATCAAAAACACTGTCTCTTGAAATCTTAAATCCTAAGCCTGATCAATGAAACATCCTGTATGTATCATCAATAATTTTAATCAGGTTGTGTCATGCCACAGCCAGAATACATAATAGAAGCAAAACACTACCTTTAGTGCAAGTGATGCATCACATCTAAGAAAAATCAAATGAATCCTGACCAATAAAATTATACGCAAAAGATCTCAACCGATTAAAAAAATCCACAACCCTCATCATCTTGGGCAGAAATTTCGGATACTTTCCATCTCAGATAGGTTAACAGATTTCACTTTCAAACTCAAGAGTGGTTAATTCAGAAGCAAATAGGCAATCCACTGATCTCAAATAACCCAAAAATTGAGTCAGCATGACCAAAGCCTGATTTTTTATATATAATAGCGAACTTAGCAGAAAATTTAGATATCTGAATATCGAAACCCTAGTACTTATTTGGGCCCATCAAGACAAATAGTGGTAGGGTCCTTTCAGTTTTAACTATGAAGCTAAAACTGGACGTCTTAAAGATCAGGTGATTTTCATTATTCGTCATTTGTATCAGTTTTAAGTATCTTCAGGAAACTCAATGAGGCATTCTTTTCTCTCATGCAATCTTCATGGACATTGGGGTATACACAATACATAAAAGTAACAAAGAATGTTTATGAGAAGAAAGATAATCATAGACAGATAAGTATGCACACCTTCCTTGTAGCCAGGTCTTGTAAGAACTTTGACTTTGACACCATCGTGTCATCCTGAAGAACCTCATGTGAGCAAATCCCATGCTTCCCACAACATCTATCAGTTTGCTTGATGGTAGTATTTCCCAAATCAGAGTAATGTTTTATATGTTCTGTCAATTCATCTACAAAGCACAATGGCAAAATGATGAATTTTAAACCATTGATATGTAATAGAGAGAGAATTTATAATAAATCATTTCAGCAATTAAATGTGAAACATGTACCCTTAAGAAGAGATGCATAAAGTGTGGATCCTATAATAGATCTCATCAATTCAAATTGTTGCAAGCTATAAAAACTTTGCAAAAGACAAATCATGATTCTGAAAGTATAAAAAGATTTAATCCAATTTTATCACACAAACTGCCAACTGGTACATGCTCTGCACATAAACCAGGATTGTCATACTGTGGATAGTAAACTCAGAAGCACTGGAGAGGGCAAAAGCCAGAAAACGGAGTGTATACCCCTTTACACTCACATGGATCCTAGCCAAACCCATTAAACATATCGTTACACAAAACAAAATTGTTCAAAGTTTCAAATTCTATAATTTTGAAACTCATAATGCCAAGTTCAAACCTAGCATTACTAGGTTTTTATACTGTAAAAAATGATGCCATCCCCTCTCCAAGCTTGGATTAGCCGGTTAGCACCCCCACCACCCCCAAAAAAATAAAAAAAATAAATGGAGGTCAGGGATCACCAAAAAGAAGAAAAATTGTGCTAGGGCTAAGAGTGTGTCTTTTGACAGAGGAAGATTGAACATTGTTGAATAGGCCATGTGGCTGGGGTTTTTGCTCAGGCAGGGACTGGGTAGATATCTTTGCTACCCATTCTCCCTGTTGTGTTTTGTAGTCATGTTTAGGACTATATCAGTCTTTTTTTCGTTTTCTTTAGTGTTTGTATGTTTTGGGCACTCTCTTTGGACAAGAAATTCAAGGCTGAATGTCTATCTTCCATTCAAAAAAAAAAACAAATGATGACATCCAATAATTCATATGAGTTCAAGAACACTTTAGTTTTCATTTTGGTTTTTCATATAAGGTGGGAGTTAAACTGTAGAAAATCAGTTTTCCTTTTAGTTTGTTATAAGATGTCTAGAGCATGATAAAATTATGAATTCACAAGACCTTATTCTGGGCTAAATATTTTTGTTTCATGAAACCCAATTATTTAACTCATAAACTTTTAAGACATCAAGGATTTTGTTATGGACCTATGGTCCCCTTTATAAGCCAGGAAGGAATGGCGAATCAAGGTGGAAAGGTCAAAACTACTCACTCATTTTTTTTTGGGAGGTCTGGACAAACTAATCTTCATTAACAGATCAATAATTCGAAGTTGTTTTAAACTCCTAACTAGAGATAGACAAGAACATATCTTTATAAAAAAAATGCAAAGTCCGCAATTGAGGAAATTATCATTATTCATGTCATGGGCTCAATATAAAACCTTTCTTTTTTTGCTGCAAATTCTGTTCTCTCTCTAGTTCATACAATCTCTTCCACTCTGCTGCCTCTGCTTGGGCAGAAGCCTTCCCTTCAGAAACTCGTCTTAGAGCCTTCGCAACAGCTAAAAGGAAAAAAAAATTGATAGATGTAAAAAAAAGAGCAAGAAAAGATTTGAACATCTCAGCAAATTAAGTTTCAGTTCAATTGGATCCAAACGCAAGAAATCTTGGTTGCATTTACACTTGTCAACCAATGAGTTATCAGTCAGACATTTTTTTTTTACCAAATACTTGTATGTATTATTGATTAAAATGACAACAATTATAGTACAAGAAAACTCGGACTGAGAAACATTAAAATATTTCAATTACAATTGAGAATCTTACTTCTCATAGCCTCTGAGAACTCTAAAAGATGGTCATCAACAGCCTTGCTCGATGGTAATTGAAGGAATTCTTGGATCATTTTTTCCGAGTTACATGGAGGCGGAGAATCATGGTAACCATTACTCTGAAGTTGTGTGCCAACCACATGCACATTCTCTTTATCATTAGATACCTATTGTCAAGTAATAACATTAAAGGTAAATGCAGAATCAAAAGAAACTATGATGTGCAGTAATCACATGCTGAGTTATTACATCAGGAAAAAAATACATCCATAGGCAAAGAATTCAGAAGGCAGACATGATATTATGTATATAAAACAGGCATTTAGTCTATTAGATTTATATACATATGCGGTAAGAAGAAGATGCACGTCTAAGGAGTACAGTCATATGAAATGCAAGAACCCGTAGCTATCAGACCAAGAGACCCAGCTTCAAGCACACATCGTGGAGGCCCAAGGTGTGTTTTATAATTGAAAGAATAAAAATCAACTTTTATAATCACATTAAGAGTTTTTTAGGAATTCTACTAATTTCTTCATCCATAGAAATGATCTGACAGGGTTTGTTCTTTTCCAATCAACAGATAAATTCTTCAATCCCTCTACATTTTTTGAAAAATTTTTGCTAATTCCTAGGTTAGATATATTTCACTTTAAATCTGAATGAGAATAGACCAAGCTACTAAACCTATATATAACTTACAGATTTCTCCCATCAAAAGATTTGATCAACGCAACTGACCAATTTATTTTACCACAAACAACTACGCAAAGCAAGAAAACTTCATTTAACCTACAGCTTAGTTACATAATCCGTCATATGAAATAGAGCTTCGTGACATCCTCCTTACATATCTCCCTAACTGGGATTCCATATTGGATGATTCAACAAATCGTTGTGAAAATCTCAAGGAGCACTACAATATCAAGGGATAAATGTAACCATCTGGTTTACCATTGATTTCAGCAGTGATACAAAGTCAGGAAGACCTCAATATCATGGTTGTTGGGTTAGCCCCATACACAAAATCCGTAATCCAGAAAAATAGTGAATAATTATCTCATACCTCTCTTCTTTAACAAAACCACATAAATCTTTCTCATGTGATTGTGTGTGTATGTGTTTTATTTGATTCGCGGGCTTATTTATCAACAATGGTTCAAGATTTTCTAACTATTCATACATGCAGCCATCTCTGTTACATATTTCTATAAAATTCTAACAAGTGAAGCTCAGCTTATATCAGGAAATATTGCGAATGGAGGTTCGTCTGATGAGAGTACAAAGGCTAAAACCCCACTAAAAGAACTCGCTTTTGCCAACAATTCTCACAATCCATTATCATAAATGAAACTCCTTTTCGACACCGATGAGCATATATTATGTCACTAATTCTCTTCTGTCCAACTAAACCGTTTTAAACGAAGATACTCTGTTTGATACAAATGAAGCAAATTTCACATCAACATACGATATTCATCAAGACAAAATGAAATCAAAATCATGCAAGAAAACCTAAAGAAACCCATACATTCCCTTCAATCAGAGACAAAAAGAACTGAATTGAAGCAAGAATTGGTTTCTTGGAAATTCATACTTGAGGGGTCTGATCAGACATGGCGAAGTGGTTGGGGAGGGAAGCAGCCGATCTCGACCGTCGGAGACGAATCGTGCGGTGGTGATGATGCCGGGGTTTACCGAGAGGGGGAGAGAGTTGGAGGGGAGAGATCACGCATTTATTTGGGTGGGCAAAGGCGTGGATGGTAAGCCAGAGGATTTGATTTGGTCTAATTCAGTTTACCCCCCCTTCAATGTATAATATCTTGTCTTACGTCCCTTTCTCTTTGAGGTGCCTCTCTTTGAGGTGACATGTTTATGACAGTGTCTAAAATAAGTTTGAACATATTTTAAAAGGGGAAAATCCATATAACCCCCTGTAATCTTTCCTAAATCCATATAACCCCCTGTAATTATCATAAATCCATATAACCCCCTGTAATCAGACCCCTATATTCAAATAACACCCTCCGTCTGCGATCCGTCCAACCAGTTAACGTGGTGTTAACCACGATTCACAATCTTAACCATATCTAACCATATACACTCATTTTTTTTCATGTCAAAAGAAGCCCGTACACAAAGAAAACCTAAACCCTAAAGTAGATTCATCTATTCCCCTCGATTTCGCACCGGCAGCACCCCCTACCGCTTCTCGTCGACACCCCTGTCTCTGCTCTCTCCGGTGACCGCAACACGACGCGCGACCAAGTCTTCTTCCTCCGGTGACCGCTTCCCGACGTGCGGGACGAACAGTTGATCTCTCTCCGACGACCGACACCTGACGCGCGATCAACTGGTGGATCTAGCTCCGGTTACCACAATCCTACTCGTGACCAACTGGTGGATCTATCTCCGGTTATCGGTGAGTCTAATACAAAGACCCAGTACCTATTGAATAAGATTCCACATATTTTATTTTCCTGATCTAGCAATTTTGGATGGTTTTCTTTGTTTTCCCTTTGGATCTAGGGCTTGATTGAAGGTTTAGGATGATTCACATTTCCATTTGTTACTAGTTTTGAAATGTTTTGATGGATTCAAGATGTAGCATACAGTTTCTTTAATTTTATAATTGTTTCTGTTACATTAATCACATGCTTGGTGGTTTACATTTGTTTGTCGAAAAACCAAATGAGTGTGGTTGGTTATTCAATTTTGTTGTGTTTGGCCAGTATTTTTTCAGGTATTGAATTGATGAGAATGTAAATGTCTCAATGCCAGTAGGGGTTTCCTCTTTCTTGATGGATTGAGAATTTTGCTTATAATTCCCTTATATGTTTTATCCATTTTTTCCTCTTATATTAATCACATTCCTTCGTTATCATTTGTTTGTCGAAAAACCAAAACATTGTGTTCAGTTATTCATCTCTTTGCGTTTCGGTAATTTTTTCTTTAAGTTATTGAATTCATGAGAATGTGACTCTTTCAACTACTAGACTTGAATACTAAACATGTATATTTTTCTTGATTTAACCAAAAATAAGTAGACTTGATTACTAAACATGTTTGTTTTTTTCTTGTAGACCATCTATGGACGAAGACACTATATTTAAGGTCACTTTTGTGCATGATGGATACTGGAAGGAAGTTAAATCAAGCAATGGTTTGAAATATGTTGAAGGAAGACAATTCACAGAGAAGCTAGATGCAGATAAAATTGCTATGATTGATTTATGGGAAGACATTGGTCCTTGGTCGCGCTCGACGAACCCTGCACGAGTCACCTTCACTTACATGCTGCCAAATGTGTTGCCGAGACAGTATGTTGAGATAGGCAGTGATGCAAAGCTTCTTGAGATCTTCTTCCAGAATCGAAGAACCAAAAAATTTACATTGTATGTAGTCCATCCGAAGGATGTTGCCCCTGCCCCAAGCATTTCTCATGCCACTACCTCTTATATAGATTTTGAAGGAGTCGACATGCAAGACTTCCAACAAGAAATACAATGTGCAGTTGATGAACTTCATGTAGTTGATGAGTTGTTTGGGGGACAAGAAGAAAGGCTACTTGTTGAGAGTGAGGATGATGAACCTGAGACTGAGAAAGAATATGAAGATGTAGATGCTGAAAAGGAAGATGAAGAAGAGGGAGATTCACATCCTATGGAGGGTGTTCTAGTACAGGGGGTTTTCGAGCCTACTGAAGGTGTTCCTGAAGAGGACAAGGAACCAGAAGATGAGGAACCACTTCTTGATTATGGTTCATTAAGTGAGCATGAGTTGGAAGCAGAACAGTTTGAAGGCCAATTCATAGAAGTTGACAGTGAAAGCCCAAATATGATAGTCGGCTCACGGTTTTCGAGTGTGCAACACTTCAGATATGCACTCAAACAACATTGTGTTATCAATGAATTTGCGGTGAAGTACATTAAAAATGAGAGAAATCGAGTTACAGCAAAATGCAGAGTGGCCGACTGTTCGTGGCGCATTCATGCTTCTGAGCTCCAAGATCATGTGACATTCGAGGTTCGCACTTTGAATGATATTCACTCGTGCACAAGTGTGAATAAGGTGGGGAATGAGATGGCCACATCTGGATGGTTGGCTCAGAAGATCGTGCCCATCATACACAGAACTCCAGAGTTGGGTGCATCCAAGTTGAAGAATGAAATCCAAACCAAATACAACCTCACTTTACCCTATTCGAGAGTTCTGAAAGCCAGAGGGAAGGCTGTTGAGTTGGTTCATGGAATACCAGCGGATTCTTTCAAGCTTATTCCTGAGTTGCGTGAAGAGTTGTTGAAGGCCAATCCTGGGAGTATTGTTGAATACCAACTCGATGTTGATAATTCATTCATGCGACTCTTCATTTGCCTTGGAGCTTGTAGGATGGGATTCAAAGAGGGTTGCAGACCCTTCATTGGTTTGGATGGGTGTCATCTGAAGGGGGTTTACAAGGGCATCATGCTTAGTGCAACTTCAGTGGATGCAGACAGTTGCTTGTTCCCTCTTGCTTTTGCTGTTGTTGAGTCAGAGGCTGGAGATTCATGGAGATGGTTCCTAGAGATGCTACATGATGCTATCGGAGATGTGGATGGTTTGGCCCTCATGTCTGACAAGGACAAGGGCCTAGAATCAGCTGTCCCAGTGGTATTTCCTGGAGTTGAACATCGCACATGTGTTAGACATTTGTACAGCAATTTCAAGAAGAAGTATCCTGGGGAGTTGTTCGAAAGACTGGTGTGGAATTGTGCTAGTTCTTATAACCAGTCTTCATTCCAATGGAATTTGAGAGAGATTCGCATGGCCTCAACTGCTGCAGCACAATATCTCGAGGCAATCACTGGCCAAGCATGGAGTAGGTCACAGTTTGGGACTGGGGTAAAGTGTAACTATGTCACGAATAATATTTCAGAGTCTTTCAATGCCTGGATCAACAAAGCCAGAGGACTGCCGATCATTGAGATGGTGGACATGATCCGACACAAGATGATGGAGAGAATGGATCATAGAAGGGACTTTGGGAGAAAGTGGAGGGGAAAATTGGTTCCTAAGGTTTTCAAATATGTTCAAACTCTTGTTAAGGACATAGGGCAGTACATAGTGAGGAGAAGTGATGATCACAGAGCTGAGGTTGTTGGCCCAGATATTACATGTGTTGTTAGGCTGGATGAAAGAACATGCTCTTGCAGGGTATGGCAGGTTTCAGGTTTACCATGTGTCCATGTTGCGGCCTTCATTACCAGAGTCAGGGGGTTGGATATTTGTGACTTTGTGCATGAGTTCTATAGCTTGGAGATGTTCAGAAAGAGTTATGCTCATGCAATCGGTCCCATGCCAAGTAGTGATGAGTGGGCGAAGATCGATGTTCCATTTATTGTCGGTCCACCCAAAATCGTGAAGCCTAGAGGAAGGCCGAGAAAGAATAGGATCAAGAATCCGGATGAGAAAAAGAAGCGTAGGCATGTGTGTACAAGATGCAAGGAGGTTGGACACCACAAGAATTCATGCAAGAATGCCATCTCAGACAGACCGATAAGTGAAGGGAGCGGAAGAGGGAGAGGACGTGGAAGAGGAAATGGCAGGGGAATGGGAAGAGGGAGAGGAGGAAGGTTTGATTGCTATCTATCTATACATTAGTTTGGTTTATACTTGTGTATGACATATTGACTAACATTACATTTTCTTGTAACGTCTCCATCCTTTTGTTCTAAGCAGGTCCACTGCATCTACAAGTCAAGCAGGCCCACTTAATAGTGAAGGGAGCAGTATGGGAGGTCACCCATCAATGAGCATGGGTGAGGGAAGCAATATGAGAGGCAATGAAGCCACTTTGAGAGGTACCCAGAATAGTTGGACGGGAATGAATGTTGAAGCTAGTGGGGGAAACTGTCAAGGCTTGGCTAATATTGGTGCATTCAATACACAATCTGAAATGGGAGATTCCACTATTAACATCCAGTCAATGAGAGCTCAGACTGAAATGGGTGGAGTTAGGTAAGTTTGACACTATTTTATTTTCAGTTACTTAAACACACACCGTTATTTATGTCAATTTTGTGTGTTTTAATGTACTCAATGTAGCTTGACTGTTGGAGAAATCAACACAGTTGCTTCTTCTAAACAAATGGGTTCAAGCAGGTATGACAACTTACCTCATTTTGTTATCAGATGTATAGCTGATCCATACATTCCAAGGATCCCTATAATTTTATTTACGTGTGCCAATTGAGATCATGTTTCAGTCAATCCAGTCGGAGAGGGAGATATTTGGGAGTTAAACCATCAAGGGGAGGTATTTTTAAAACAACTAGGTATGATCCAAAAAATCGTGGAAGAAGAGGAGGGGTTGGAATGCAGTACTTAGGTGGTCAATCTTCTATTAACTAGGTATGATGTGTGTTAATTTTATTCAATTAAACTAATGGCATAATTTATGTTTTATCAACTTTTGAGTCATGTCTTGCTGTAAAAGAGACTGACCATTGCTTTGAATATCAATTTTTTTTTTAGTTTTGTGCAGGTTGAAGACTGTCATATTGTTAGGGAATTCATGCGTTGGGATTTGTTACTGTCTGTGGTTTCTATGGTGATGTGCTTCTGAACAGTGTTTGAATTAGGTTATTGTGACAGTTTGTGCATGAGTTTGGTGTAACTTTGAACTCTGCTTTAATTAGGTTTATGGTCTATGTATGTGCCGTGTTTATGGTGTATGTTTGAACTATGTCTATGGTGTATGTTTGAACTATCTCGTTGGTGTATGTTTGAACTATGTCTATGGTGTATGTTTGAACTCTCTCGTTATGTGATTGGAAAGCTATAAAAACTCAGAGTAGGGGATGTTATGGTATTGTTTGGTGATTTTAACCATGCTCTTGATGTATTTCTGCGGTTTATATGCTTTGAAATAGATTAATATGCACCAATGTATTACTTATCAAGATGGGAGATTGCAGGTGGTTTTCTACTCACGTGCTGTGCCGCCTCAAGGTATTTCGCACAATGTTGGATGCACATATCCTCGTGCACATCCATCGCAACTCTTCAGACCATTAAGCACATCAGTCATGCCCCCCGACTCTAGTGCAAGATGTGAAGTTGATCCTGTAAAATTTGAAAAGTCCAAGGTTTCTGGGTCTTTGGCCGATCAGAGCATGTCCGGGTGCATCCCAATTCACTATTCACCATTTTCTCAAGTTTCTAAGATTGCAGGTGGTGTTACGCAGCAAAATCCTCTTGGTAAGTTTCAAATATTAATTGTTCCTATCTTTCCATCGCTCCACCACCCCCCTCCCCCAACCCACCCCCCCCCCCCAAAAAAAAAAAGAAAAAGAAAAGAAGAAGAAGATTATTGTATAATCACTTGTATGACTGCATGCATGACTGCCACATGCAATTGCATAAGTGATTTTTTTAACTACTATGGTCTCTGATGTGTATAATTGATTTTGTTGCATGCACCTTTGGGTCAAACTGATTCTAAATAGATGGTTATTAAATAGTTAATGTTTGGCATATTTCCTGTGAATTATAGAGGTGGAACTAAGGGGAAAAAAATAGAGCAGGTTGAGTTTTATTGAAATTATGGAAAGACATTAAAACAGAACTGTTATAACAATTATGAAGCCTTTCAAAATAGCTCTGGAATGGAATCTATGGTGAACAAAAATCAGAGTAGGGTGATGCTAGTTGGGCTATTTTCATGTATTAACTAAACAGAGCAAAGTGGTATGCATGAGACAGGAAGCTGATAGTTGGGTATTGCTTGTAGTATTCCTGGTTGTTTATAATATGTGGCACACAATGGAATCCATATTCTTATGTGCCTTACAAATGTGCTATGAAGATTTGTGACTTGGCTCCAAGTTTATGTTTCATATTTATGCCATACCTTCATATGCCCTTCCTCTAGGTAATTTTAGCAGTGCTGTTAAAGTATCCAAGATCTTTCTTTATTCTTCAATTGGTGATGTATGCTGTTTAGAATAGCTATGTTTCAAACATATTATATAGATATTTAACTGTATGCTAATAATTGTATTCATGTGCATTTATGATTTCATGGTTTTGGGTTTTGTATTAAATGGTTGGAGTCAATCTGATATAACTAGATGTTTCTTGAGCTGTTGTTGAAATTTTTTCTACCATTGATGCATGTGTACTTTTAAAGCTAAAAATTGAATCTCCGCGAAGTTTTTGAAGCATACATTCTAAGAACACAGCCATGATGCAATGATTCATTTACTTATTCTTCTTATTCTCTAAATTATACTAAAAGCAGATAACAATGTTTTAAGTTTAATACGAGTGATTCGTTGTATCAATGGAAAACATCTATTTTCAACTTCAAAAGACACCCCATCTAAGTTTTTTTTGTATGTCCAATAACTGGGCATTTTGGATTTATGTTTTTAGTGCTAAAAAAATTGTGAGTTCTGGATTGGATATTTGAATTAATCTTTCATAAATGGATTCTCAACATCTTCTTTTATATCATAGATATTCTTTTGTGGTCGTCTGCCAAGTTCTTCAGTTTTTCATTTTTTTATAGGAAACAATTAGAATCCAATTCTAAGAAATTTGAACTTAAGTTTAGTCCAACACATTTAAAGAAAACCAATGCTATTGATTTCCCTGGAAAGAAATATATCTTAGTTGAGTTCATTTCCTTTCATCTGGTATGTTTTTCGAAACAGCATATATTGGATATGTGTGCTAAAGTCTTTTCAAGATGTTTAGCACCCTCTTTTATACTAATGCTGAATATTCCGTGAGTCAGATTTCTTATTATGAACTGTTGAGCTCTGATTCGTGGAAATAATGATGAATTGACATATATCACATTCCTTTTTATATCTTTTTACTGTAAATCTTTTACTGAAGTTTGAGTTAGTAACTAAGAACCATTTAAGTCTGCATATTTATATAATAAGGAAATGATTATACGGAGTATCCAGATGGTACATGGAATACTAAAACTCAAAACACATACATACAAATATGCCATGTTTGTTCGATGTTATTCAGTAGAAAGCATGTTTATATGTGGGCGCATCAATTGTGTATTTGCAGATATTCACTGCAGGATAGAGTACATATTATATTGCCTGTATTGTCATTAGATGTCTGACATCTGTATATGTTGATGTATACTCAGACAATCCAAGCTAGTTCTAGCACATTCCAGGTTATTCCAGGTGATCTTCAGAAATTGAACTCTTTTATAAGTTGATTCAAATCAAGTTTCAGGTGTTTATGCATACAGATCAACTCATGGATAGGTGTTTCTTTGTAGGATCATTGTCAATCTAGGTTGTTGTCATCTAATGCCATTCCATGTGGTAGCCCCAACTGATTCTAGATGAACTGCTCAATCCCAGTTTCCAGACATATTTAAGCTAGGGACATCAATCTAGACTATGTGAAAAAAAATTAAAATTGAATTGGACCTGAAACCTACAAGGAACAGGTCACATTTCCAGGTAATTTTCAGTAAATTCAGTACTAGAATAAGTTGATTCAACTCAGGTTTCAGGTGTTATTCAGTCAGTACTACTCATATACAGGTTATTTAGTGCAGGATCATTGTCACTCCATGTGATATTAAATGAACTCTTTCAATGGAGCAACCCCAACTAAGTCAGTAGGTAATTTTTACAAGATCCAGCCTAGGACAAGTTGAGTCCAAGTTGTTTCACATTTTTCTGTGCAGGATCATTGTCAGTCCAGGATGTTCAACTTGATTGTCAGACAATCCAAGCTTATTATGGATCATTTTCTTGGAATACAGGCCAGGAGCATTCCACCATAGGTGAATTGAGGCAGTATAAGAGGGTTGCAGCTTATTTTCATACAATCCAGTCCTACTTCTGTTCCAATCCATGTCAATGGAGCCAACCCATCATTCAGAACAAGGCTTGACATTAGCAATTGAGTTGATTCTCAGCAAGATACAGTGATCCCAAGTGATTTTCACACAGCATGACATTAATGTATGCGATCAATAGCTTTTATGTCATTTTAGGACTGTTATTGAAATACAGTTTGTAAAGTCTTTAAATTGTTTTGTATGTTTAGAAATAGGTTTATATGCTCCAATTGATTACATCTTGAATTGTTAGATTGTTTTCAGGTTAGTACATTCAACACCAGCAGTAGTATGAGGCCAACTAAGTATTAAGGCCAGCAACAGTATTAGCAGCAGCAGCAACATTTTCCTGTCAGGAGCAATAGCAGTAGTCCTCTGAGGCCAACCAGCAGCAACCATATCATGCAAGGAGCAGTAGCAGCAGCACTTGCAGGCCGGGAGCAATAGTAGTAGCAGCAGAAGTAATGCCATGAGCATTGTCAAACCAACCAGTGTGCAGAAGCACAACTTCAATGTAGAAGCACAACTATGATGTAGAAGCATAGCCAGAAGCAGACCAACCAAGATGCATAAGCAGTACCAGATTTTTTGTAACAATTTTTTATTCAATAAACATTATAGGAAAAGGATATGGGAAGAATCCATACAATCCCCTGTAAACTAGTATTATGTATTATGACATCTATAGTGAATGACATAGATGGAGTTTATACAGAGATGCTTCCACAGTGTATTCTTTAAATTCAGTCAGTCAAACACAAGCACATTCACACCAACACATTCCAAAATATTCATTAAACCATACATGGACATTCAAACCAAAACACATTCCTAATCATTGATAACACTGAAACACATCATTCATACATTGTTTTTATCTCCCAGTTGCTACTTGGAATTCACATACTGATAACACTGAAACCCACATATAACAAACAGTAAGACTATTATAATTAACAGACATTTGATAATCATCTTATACTTCTTCTCTATTGATAACTCCATATCAAGTAGTTGATATTTGAGGTCAAGTGTACAGTGGTTCGGCTCATCGATCCATTCAAAGAAATTACAATCCTGAGGAGTCTGAAATTAAAAAACCAAAAAAAAAATTTAGATTTATGGCATTCAACAATTACTGAATAAAATCAAAAGCATAAATCATACGCACCCTATTGAATGGGCAACAATAAAATCTTCGACCCTTACTATGGTCTTGACGGGAAGTGAAAATCAAGCATTCGCCCTTCTTACATCGGCATTCCCGTGCGGAAACAAATGCGTGGCGAGGCCTGCTACGACTTCCATATGAGCTTGATGACTGCATTTTTGTTTTGCATAGTCAATCCTACATTTTCAGTTCAAGCATACAGACAAACATAACAAATAACTACTTCAAACATTCTATCAAACACAGCACATGCATCTTATTAACCATCTCACCATCTCCGACATCGTCCTCACACTTGAGGGGCAGCGGGTGTGATTGGTGATGGATCTTCCGGGTGTGGTCGATGAAGAAGATTGTCCACGTCTGGTCAGGGGAGGTGTTGTTGCAGGTGGAGCAGAGGAGGAGCTTCTGCGGGTGTGCTTCTCAACTGAAAAGTCGGGGTTTATATTGGATATGGAGGCAACGGTCGACAGGCAACGGTCGGGGCAGAGGTCGAGGTTGACGTGCGGCTTTAATGGAGGTCGAAAGAAGGGATTAAAAGAAGGTTCAAATATTTGTATAGGGTCTTTTTTGAATTTTTGGCATTTTACAGGGGGTCTATTAGATTTCTAACAGATTACAGGGGGTTAACAATTTCCCATATTGTGACCCTAGTTTATCAGACGGAATATGCTAAGAATATTCCAACTCTGTTATGGGTTATTTAACTCGGGGTGTTATATGAATATATGGGTCTGATTACAGGGGGTTATATGGATTTATGATAATTACAGGGGGTTATATGGATTTAGGAAAGATTACAGGGGGTTATATGGATTTTTCCCATTTTAAAAATGAAAAATGTTACACATGTTCTGTTTTACATTCCATGATGAACGTTGATCATGTTTTTTTTTTTTTTTTTATAAAATATGAAGTATATATTTCAATAAATTGAATAATATTATTTATAAAAAAGAGAAATACATTCAATAAAGTATACATCTCGATACAGTGAGTGAAGAGGGAAAACGAGGTGTGTATATGTTACTGTAAGAGTATAAGACTATATTTGAAATTGTAAAAATAACTAAATGTAATAAAGTCATTTGAAGATGGGCGTAGATTTACTCAATCTGATTTGCAGTCCTGTCTGTAGCTCAAAAATGATTTTTCTAGCCGCATATACACTCTACAAGTATAACTGATTTAACAAAGAGATAAGTGATGAAATAAGGGGTAATTATGGGAATAAATGAGTGGAATGACAATTTATCCCCATTTGATATAAAAAAATAATTGAGATAAACTGCGGACAACTGTCTCAATTTTGAAATGAAAATGGGAATATTTTGTTACACCTAAATGCTAGGATATCATTTAGCATTTATCATCACTTTTTATCTCAATTTTGACACATGAATATGAACAAAATTGATAGACTTTTTATCCCCTAAAATTAGAACAATTTATCTTCCAAACCTTAACTTTTTGTCAAACTAGTCAAGAGAGTTTATATTGTGTAATATATACTTCACTAGTGTAGCATATAAAAAATTAAAAAAATTTATTTTTAAAAAAGATATGTAATAATTTATCTTAGTATATATTTCAATGTTCATAATTGTATATATATCATTAAACATATATATATTTAAAAAAACAATTAAAATAGTTGAGGGTTGCAGATGGGGTTGTGCATGGTACTGAATGTATCATTTTTCTTTAAAAATTCTACTTTTATACTATTCAAATTTAATTGAAGCTCATCCAACTTTTGCGGAAAGCAAAACATTAATATTTATTTACTTATAAAATAAGTTTTCAGTAAGTCAAATAAAGTAAAAGCCCTTTCTCAAATTCATTTCCATATCTTTGTTATGCTTGAGAAAAAAGGATTAAAGATATTCAGGTACTTAAAAATCAGGACAAATCATTAAATTGCTGCAAACTTGGGACTGGAAATACATAATTTTTTCACACTATTAAAGTTAGTTATTATAATATCTGAATCAATATTCCATCTAATTTTACATATTCTCATAATATTCTATTCAACTGAAATTGTACACCATCTATATTATTTCTATGTAAACATAACTTCGAGATGATCAATTTATTTTAAAGTAATATATTGCAAGAGGAAGACAGTTTTATTTAGCTAGTGAAGGGTGATACATCCATGGCAAATCATATCAGTGCCTTTTTTTCATGTTCAGGTATATGTTGATTTATTATATTCTTAGAAAAGTAGATGAATTTTATAAGAGGATGGTATACTTAATTTATTTTACAGTCTATTTTACAATTATATATATATATATTGTGTTATCATAATATGTAGGATCATATTATAATGTATGATGTAAAAAAAAATTAAAGAGAAAAAATATATTTTTGTATCACAGTATATGTTTTATTTCATATAATAGCACATACTTCAATGAGAGAGTATATGATTTATAAAAAAAAGTGTAGAGTGTGGATGGGTTGAACGTATCATTTTCTATTTTATAAAAAAAAAAAATTTAACTTCGAAATACTACATTTCAAAATATCCATTTATCGGGGGGCTTATTACAAAGAAGAACAAGAGAGATACGCCTGGAACCCGGAAGAGGTTCGTGCGGCGCGTGGAAGAGTTTCAAGTCAACGGCCGCAAAAAGGCGTTGAATGGACGATGATTTCATTCGCTGGGAAGCACCGTCATCAGTTTTGACCAGTGAAAGCAAAGACAAATTATTAACGGTTGTGGTGGCACTAGTAATGCCGTTTCGAATTTGTTGGGTTGGTGGTTGATACTTGATGTGATACATGTGATTTTGATTTTTAACATTCTTTTTTTTTTGTTGCTGTTGTTTTCTAGAGTGGCTGTTTTATTATTGTCCAAATATTTCTCCATGTTTGCTTAAAGTAATTTTTCGTTGCCCATGCTGCGGAATGGGGTCCTCTGGTGTCATTTTGTGAAGGGAGCTGTCACACTTTTTGATTTTTTTATCATTTTAAATGTCGTATTATATATATTTAATTAAAAATTCAGTGAAGAAAAAAGTTCATCCACCCCAAAATAAATGAAATAATATATACATTTCGATTTATATACATTGTGCATGGATTAAAACTAGTCTTTATTAAAGTATTTATATCATTAGACTATGTTTATTATTTAAAAAAAAAATGAAAACACTGTGTAATCTACCATTTAGACTATATAAATGACTGAGTATAACATTTTTTTTTGTCGGATAGATCATCCATATGATCCAATTGAAAATTGTCATGCAGATGGTCTAAATTTTATTTAGCTATGTATGTAATGTACATAAATATCACCTGAATTATGGGCAGTTTCATCAAATATGTTTTACTGTCACTTAATGGCATTCATTGATTGGATCTCACAGGAGATCTTTGTGTTTAAAATCAAAGAGGATCTCATATTCTCATCCCAGTGGGTTTGAATTGAATTCTAATAAAAAAAACTGATATATTGGAAATAGATTGCTAGAAAAAGAAAATAAAACTTTTAAAGTTTGTAAATATTTAAATCAGTCACTTTTAGAAATTACATATAAAAATCACATAAAAAAAACTTTGATATGAGTTATTTGGCCTTATCTAATCCAATGATTAACCCTCTATTTCACACCCACTTTTAATTGATAAATCTAAAAAACATACAAAAAAATAATTTAATCTTTATTTTAAATTTTGAATATCCTATTAAGAATGAGAATTATATTTTGGAAAAATATAAATTAATAAATTTTACAAAAAATGTTGGGCATTCTTAATCGTAGAAGATATTTTTGAAAATTTATCCATTAAAATTATATATAATTCTTATTTATGTTTTTAATATAAATTCAAAAATATATTTGAAAACTTAAATATATTTAACAAAATCTTCTAAAATTTAATAATTATATTTTTGTCAATGTTGGTTATTGAGATGATACTCTTTAAAAATGTGTTTTTTTAAAATAAAAATTAATTTTCGTAGTTAAAGTTTTTAGTGGAGTGGATGTGAAACATTTATTAATAGATGTGAAGGGAAATTTAATTTTTAAATGAAAAATGTTATACTCAGTCTTTTTTACAGTTCAAACACAAAACGCACATATTTTTATTTTTTTAAAAATAGTAAATATCATCTAATGAGGTGTTTTAATAAAAAGTGAATATCACTCCATTTCAAGTTAAATGACCTAATTTGTATGTAAATGTGGAGAAAAAAAATAACAAGATGTATATAGGACTGCAAAAATGATTGAGTGTAACAACACCCTTTTTAAATAGAATAAAAACAATTAAATCACTTCATGTTGCATGATCTTAAATAAGACTTAATACCATAAAATGCATGGTAAATAAATAAACAGCTCTTCTTCTTTGTTTTTGTTTTTGTTTTTTTTTTTTTTTTGCAAAAATCATTTTTGGGCTGGCACAAAGTCTAGAGATGGGGAACACATTAAGGATCAAAACCCACTAAACTTAGCTCATAGGACTCTGCAAACCTTCTTTTTTTTCACAGGCACTCAAACGGGTTTTGAATCAGCGTGGTGAGTGGTCCCTGGAAGGGAAAAGTCCCTTTCCACCAAACCATGGTCTCCTGGGACTATAAATTTTTTTATTTCTAGGTATATAAAATTAGATGACACATAGGTCATGTAGCACGATATAATGTTTGGACGTAACATTACAAACTAGGGATCAGATTTGAATCAGATTTGACATATAATCGAAAACCAATCGGGCTTCACAAATCACGACCATTACTAGTACAATTGTACAAAGTCCTAACATATGCTAGACAACATTGTAATTTTTGCATGATTTTCAGGTGCAAGTTTGTAACAATGGCAAATCTATAAATTTTGCATTGCCTAAAATTGAGATAAATTGTTTTGAAAGCTTATCCCTTTATCATATTAATATCCCTATTTGTGTAGCCAAACAAAAGCAGAATAGGGAGAAATAAGACTGAATAAGCTCAAAACTATGTCAGTTTACAAAGAATAAGTATATCTATACTAAAATAAATGAAATTAAATTGATATTGATATTTCAAATCCCTTTTAAAATTGTGTAATCACATTTAATTTATTCCACTAATATAAAAGACTCCAATATCATTACCTCTTATAAATCAATTAGTCCACATATCAAATCACTATTTTTATCTTTTATAAAAATCATTATTTCACCTTTTATAAATTGTTATAAATGCATAATAATGTAATGTAAATTTTAATAGATTTCACCAACGTATAATTTAGCTCATGATTAAATGGGATTTCATTTTCTTATATACTCCTTAAAATGTGAAATCATGCATATGCCTATAACGTACTCTTCTACATTACATATTTAGATACCAGATAATTCAACGAGTGCATGAAACAAGAAGTCAAAAAGAGTTTTAAAGTCCCCACTTAGATACAGCGTTGAGGTGTTTTTAAGCTTGCAAGAAATTGAGTTTTCCAAACTCATTTCCAGTTTCCAAGCCAAAAATAAAGGGCTACAACTTAATTAAAAATTGCACTTTTTGTAAAATATTTCTAAAAGATAGCTATTTCATAATCAATCCAGAAACAACTTCCTACACAAAAAAAAAAAAAAAAAACGCTAGCGCCGAAATCTGTTTCCAAACAAAGCATAAAACAAATATAAGCATACAAATCAACTGAAACCAATCCAATGAAAAACTTATTAAATTTTCTGCTAATGTCACATACAGCATCCAAAAAGCAGCCTTCAAGTAGAACCCAGTTAAAAGGAGACAAAATCAGATTAATTGACGTCCTTCTTTCCTAATAACACACCATCATAATTCAGATGCCCATCAATGAATCTCAACTATATAATAACGCAAGTCCTCCCTGTCTCTTGTTACAGATCAAAGAAATAAAAGGGGCGTTGTTCAAGCAAACTGTGAGCTTAAACATGAAGAATCTGGTGACTTGACACAAACCAATTCAGAAACAAAGGAAAATAAAGGGAAATAGGGATGAAGCAACCATGGTGGCTGCCACCAAACATTTCTGGTGCACATAAAGTGCACTTGGGACAAGCTTATATGAACGTAAGCATATATAAATTAGTTCAACTGCACACCGTGCCAACCACATGGGGGTATAACGCTGCTATACAATGAAATCCAGTAGCAACAACAATCATAGTTTAAAATAGATCATATTTAAATATATGTCCGTTATTCCTAAATCTCCAACGGATCTCTCTCTGAGAACAATAAAACAAACAGACTTTTTTTCTAGAACAAAAGACTAGAACAAGCATTAAAATAGAGAGACCTGTCATCTTATGAGAATCAAAAAACAATGGTTGGCAACACAGCCAGATCTGAAACTAATATGTATAGTCATCTGTAAATGGTCCAGTAAAAAGAATGCACAAGATTTAGTTGTAGACACTATATAGGTCACTAGTTTACCTGCAGCTTTAATTTGGAATAGCAGCCATAGAAATCCTGGGTACCAAATCTACACGAGCACGCACTGCATTCCACCATCATCATCATTGATTTCAGTAAAAGAGCCTTCTGCAAAAGGTACAATTCATTAATAAGAATAGGGTGCAAGACTACTACTGACAGAAGGGAGTTAAACGGTACGTGGAGTTACTGAGAGGGAGTGAGTTAAACAGTAAGTGGAGAGGTAAGCCATGATTTCAGACAGGTAGCTGACTGGTGGGTAACTGGGTATGCCTTGGCCTTTGAATGAGGTACACCAGACTCTTCCCTCTGTTTAGCTTCGGCCCTGACTACTCTAAGAAACAGTTGAGCATAATTTTTGAGATATCTAATATTGTTCACTGGATCATTTGTGAAAATGACTGAGTCATCTGAAAAACAAATATGATTTACTTTGGTGAGATGTTTGGTGTAGCAGCCTAAAAGACCCTGACTGAAGGCTGACTTCAAAATATAAGAGACGCCTCTCAGACAAATAGGAGCAGGGTAATAAGGGGTCTTCCATTCTTAGGCCTTATGAGGATGAAAAGCCTCTTTGACATCCATTAACCACTACAGAAAATCTGGGGGACAGAAAGGGAGAAGCAAACCAGCTAGCCTGGAATAAACTCCACAGAAAAGTTTGGTGGAGATTAGCCTGGAATAAATTACATACGAGTAGATTAATCATTTGTATTTTCAAAATTGTGAAATGAGATTTTTTTAGGTGTAATTTTAAAAAGTTGCTGATTTTGGTATTTCTCACTTTTAAGAAATTTTTTTGCCATTTTCCCTTTTTAAAATGCAAAAAAAAATTGATATCATATTATCTTTCTCGGTGAGCATTTATTTTTTTATTTTTTTAATTCTATTTTAGGTTTTTAAGAAAACGATTTTTTTAATTTGTATTATTTCATTTTTTTTTACTTTGTGACTATTGTAGGAAACAATTTTTTTAAAAAAATACAAAAGATTAAGTATTAAACATCATGCGACACAAAATTTAGCATGTTCAGGATAGGTTTGAAAAAAAAATTAAAAGGATAGGATTAGTTCCCAAAATTTTGAAAAAAAAATTAAAATAATTATGTAACACGTTGTAATAGTTTTTGTATAAATATATTAGAGTCCAATATAAAAAATTCATCAGGGTCCCCTTTAAAATCATCAAGGCCGATCCTGCTGAGGCCAATTTAACAGGGCAGCGTTGTCAACTCAACCTGACCTTTTTTTTTCACATGAGACAGTTGGACATGATTACAAATCACATTTTCTATTCTTAAATTATAAATTTGAATTTTAAAAGTTGTTTTATGAGATTAAATTGTAAATTTTAAATCTCATATTTTGCATTTGAAACTAATCTAGGACCACTTTTAAAAATTAAAAATGAGAGTTAAAAATAAAATTACCCTATTTTTAATATTTTTAACTTGAGACATGGAAAGTATAGTACAGTTTCTATGAAGTGAATACGTGGAAGAATTGCGTAACGTTTTATTTTGGGGGAATTGTGCAGATGCCCTTGACTGGGGTTTTTTTTTTTTCCTTGAATTTTTTTTTATTTTTTATTTACCCCTGAAATGTGGTCATATTTTTTTTTTGTCCCTGACTAATTATATAAATATTACATTTCTGTAATTGATTGTTAAATATATGTAATTGGTTATTATATTTCTGTAATTTATATGTGATATCTGAACTACCCCTTACAAACAGTTACATAAATACAGAAATATAATGTGATACATACAAAAATTATACAAATAATTACATATATTTAATAGTTGCCTACAAAAAAAATTAAAATACACAAATATGTTTAAACACAAAATGATCATATATACATTTTCAATGTCATTACAATATCATCCGTAAGTGCATTCAATGTATGCAAAATATTTATAGATGCAATCCTAAAATTTCATTAAAATAGTTGAATTATGATATTTTTTTCATATGTTAATGATTAGTTATAGTCTCCCTCTTAATCCTTATGATGTTTTCTCTTTATTTTATTTGGTATTGAACCATTAGGTTTTGGTGGTATTTAAGAGGGTCTCGCTCTTTTTCCATCATCTTCATCATATGATTATTCGTGCAATAGTTGATAAAAGAAACCTCTTGGGGATCCATTAAACAGTAAATAAAACCTAGGGGAGAGCCAGGGAAAAGAAACCACTTTTAGAAAGGATATTAATGTTAAGAGTGGTTTTTGTGTTTTTTTTTTTTTTTTTGGGGCATAGTGGGCTTATTTTTCCTTCCAAACTTACAAAGGTCTTCCAAGTTTTTGTGTTTTTTTATACGTCCAAGCCAATATGTGTCCTTTTCATATGTTTAAGGTATTATTAATATGTCTCTATAGATTCTTTTTAAATAATTTTATTTAATTTGTTAAAAAAACTGGTTATATAAAAAATTTATAAAATCTGTCATCAATCTAAAATCATAAGATAAGATTAGAAAAAAATATAATGAATTTTATAAAAATGGGTTTTTATCAATTTTGTAAGAGTAAAAACTAAATTTTACTTCTATTTCATGATATATTCAAATTCTCAAATGAAGTAAGATTTAATCCCTTTAGGGTCCATTTGTTTAGATGTAAAAGTCATTCTGATAGGGTCTATTTATAATATTATAAATATGTCTTTTAATCAATTTTAATATAAATTCGAGAATAGGGTTCAGAATAAGTGAAAATTAGTCAAAATAGCATTAAAAAGGTATTTCAAATACTGAAATAAACGAGAAACTATAAGTCAGATTTTTATAATATAAAGTGGTATATAAATTTCAGCTAACCCTTAGAATTAAGTTATTATATTTATTTAATCCAAAAGAATACGTGAGCCCACTATCAAATCAACTATCATCACATCTTATAAATCAACTGTCACATAACATTTTTTACATTTTATAAATCTTTTCACACTTTATTCACATAGAAATTAAATGTCATTTATAAATATGTGTTCAAGATATTTGAGGAATGAGAGGATAATAGGATATTTAAAAGCCGAAAAATGGATATCCAAATATGAAGGCAAAATGGATTTCCAATGAGAAGGCCGAATTAGCTTTGGGGACTGTATGACCTGCATATCTTGATGTGCAAGAAGCATCCCCAAACAATTTACGTGCATATCCAAGATATGCATGCTAGCCAACTGCAAGAGGGCTCCAAATCTTCAATTTGAAGCCCCCAAAACCCCCTTTCCCTCAATAGTTTATAATTGGAGACTAATTTTTATATCTCTCATCGCCTCCTAAAATATCTCAAATACCCTCAACACATATATAAATGACATTTAACCCTTATGTTATTATAGATCCTCAATTTATCCTTTGTATTTAATAGAAAGTTAGAATTTATATTCAAATGTATGTTTATTTTTTACAAAAATTTTCATTTAAAATTAAAAATAATGTTTTAAAATCAAATAATTTATTGAATCGAAAAAAAATGAATGATTCAATAATCACCTGTGCACATAATGGAAGAAACAAATATTATAATGAGTATTTTACCATTCAAATTAATGATTTAAAAATTCATTAAATAAAATTTAAACATCCACCATTACATTATTGATAGATCTTCAAAACATCAACATCTTTAAAATGAAAACCTAGTTGAAACTGAATGGACTTTCAAATGTCTAAAATATCACGTAATAATAGTCACGAGATGCTCTTATCCAGAGAATACGAGATCACTCCGCTCAAGTAGGCGCTCAAGCAGAGCACGGGGAAAACCCACGTCGCCATGCGCACAAACAGCGGCAGATCCTTCAATCTCCTCCACGGGAAGATAACGTCCTCGACGCCGTAAATGACATGGCCATACAGTGCCCCCGCAATGGAGAGACCCGCAACGGAGAGAGAGAGACCCACCACGATCATCAGCCACAACGGCACCACAGACGCCTCAAAAGGGGAAGAAGACAGGAAGATCATACAGAAAGAGCCCGTGATGGTCCCCGTCCCGAAAAGTAGAGCCACCGCCCTGAACGTCCTGCGGGTCGCGCGGTCCACGGGACGCCGCAGCATCATGTGTTGCTCAATGAGTGACATGAAGAAGAACAATAAAGATGTTTTGGAGATGGCGAGGGGAACGGTCTTGATGTTGGGGAAGCGACAGAGCAGGTAGAAAGAGTCGATGAAGATGAAAACGATTAAGAAGATCGGGATGTACAGATGCACTCCCTCGCGCCTCCACTCCCCCGGCTCCAATTCTGTCTTCTTCTCTACATCTATCGACGCCATTTCAGTCGACATTGGGCGATTTTAGGATTTGATTGTGTTTGTTTTGTTTATTTTATTTTATTTGATAATCGAAAGGGAGTAGGACCGGTTGGGCGGGACTGAAACGTCGTCTGCGCCTCCTGAGAATGGACGATTAGGAGTCGGTTTGATAGAGGCGCGGATCGCCGTGTATTTAGGTAAGGTCCCTATGATTTTTATGTAGATTGAGTTCTTCGGGATTTCCTTTTACTTTTTCATTTACGTGGAAAAATGGTTGCATTGAAATTATTTTATTAAAAATGATTTTCGTTATTTGTTTTTTTTTTTTAAATGTTCACATGAAATTGTTTTATACTGTTTGGTTCTATAAATTTGAGCAATCTTTTTTTTTTCATTCAAGTTAGATGGAAAACAACTGGTATAAAACAAATGAATGGTTCAGATTCAGTTTGATTTGAGACATTCGGGTCACAATCGTCTAGTGGCTCTATTTGAACACCTCTAATTTTTAAGGAAGTCCTTCTAAAATGGATTTTATTGTTAAAGATCCATTTAGATATTACTAAACTAATAAGTATGCTATACCAATAAGTAAATCCACCTTTTAAAAAAAAATATATTTAATTAACATTATTTCAATAAAGCATGCCTCCATCTCATATATATATAGGGATTTGATTAGGTGCAGTCGGTGTGAGAATGGACCTTTGGTGTAGGAATTAATCTCGACCATTGATTTTGTTTTCCACCCATAGTGTGGATGTTGTGAAACAAATAAAATTAAAGTGAAACTGGCGGTTGATGTTCACTAGTTCCAACACTTAAAACACTTATTTCCTTCTCTCTCATCTCCTTCTCCCTCCTTTCGAAGACCGAAAAATCAAATCAGGTTTTCGATTTTCCAAACTCTCTCATCTCCTCCTTCATCCTCCTCTCTCATATTTCACTCAAATTTCATAAGTAAAATTCCTTGATCCCCGTCCCTGTCACAAGTGAAACCCCTTCTCACTGTTCTTCCTCCTCATATTTCACAACTGAAGCCCCTTGATCCACATCCCCATCGCGACTCCATCACCTCTCCTGGCACGAAATCGAACTCCGTCACCCCTTCCATTCAACGTTGGTATTGTTGGGAAGTCGATTCATGGAAGCCAACAACAAACACGAGATCGAACACAAGAACGAAACATCACATCACACAAAGAACACAAGATATACGTGGTTCGGCTTAGGCCTACATCCACGGGACAAAAAAACAGAGAATCCACTTTGATAATTGAAATACATTAAGAGACTCACAAACTCTCCCATAGAGTTAATTACCATCTCTTAGAACCCTCTCAATCTTCCCTTATGATCTCTATATTGTATAATGTCTGTCTAGTCTTGCCATGAAACCCTAGAATATATTTATAGAGATAAATAACTTCCTCCCCAAGTAATATCCAAATTCACAAACAAGTATTTGTTCCCATTAATTAGGAGATATTCACTCTCCTAATTAACAAACAAATATCGTTTTCTATTTTAGAAGATACACTTTAAATATTAATTAAGATCAAATCTTAAATAATATTCAACTCATTAGCTGCCCAACCTAATATGGTTTCATCATGGCCATCTGATGTGATACATCGGATTGAGACATAATCCCAACAAGTATTTCTTGAAAAACTGTATCTGATTGGTTAGGGTTTTTGTTTTCATTTGTTGTTTGGTTTGATTACTTAGAGTTTTTATTTTTGTTTTCATTTGTTGGTTGATTTAATTACTTAGGGTTTTTGTTTTCATTTGTTGTTTGGTTTGATTAATTAGGGTTTTTGTTTTCATTTGTTGTTTGGTTTGATTAATTAGGGTTTTTGTTTTCATTTGTTGTTTCATTTGATTAGTTAGGGTTTTTTTTGTTTTCATTTGTTGTTTGGGTTTTTTTTATAGTGTTAATGAATCTTTTTTTTCTTTTTAAGGGAAGAAATTTATATAATTTTTGCCCCGTTTGGAACGAGTATAACCCCCCGGATAACCCCGGATAAGTATTTGGGGGTGTTTGTTTACCCCGGATAACCCCAGATAAATTATGCCAGAATAAACCTTGATAAAGTGGTATAGGAATTCCAATCAACCCCTAGAATAAAAGTTATCCTAGGTTATTCCATCTAAAGAATATGTGGGCCCACTGTCAAATCAACTGTCATCACCTCTTATAAATCACCTGTCAAATCAGCTATCATTACTTTTTTATCTTTTATAAATCCTTATCCATACTTTATTCACATTTTACCCAAACAACAAAACATTTATTCTTACGTTTACCAATGAGAATAATTCAAAATACAACCAAACACAAAATCACTTTATCCTTATTTATACTCATTTATGCTTGAATAAATCTATACTCTAGAATAAAAACTATCCCCGTTCCAAACGGGGGCTTTGGGTTAATGGGTTTGGGTTTCTTGTAGATTTTCTAAGCTCTTAATCTGATTGAATTTTGGTTAATGGGTTTGGGTTTGAGCATCCTATTAATTGAGATAGGAAATAGGGGAAATAAACAATGGTTTGAGTTTTTTTTTCTAACATGTCTAATTGTTTGGAATTAAGTGCCAATAGATATGAAAGAAGGATGAGGTAAAAGAGTGGTGAACTTTGAAAAATGATTTGTAAGACAAGGATTTTGGATCAAGGTTGGTACTTTAGTGATCTTTGATATTGGGTGGACTCATCAATGTATCACTGAATGCTGTACTGTTATCATAGATACCCCTTTTAGATAGGTAGAAGGGAAGCAATAACAGCATTAGAAGTCCCAATAGTAAAACATGAGATCACTAATGATATTGTTATTACTTTAATTTTATGTGAATGAGAGTTGCCATGTAAGTGAACTTTCTGGTGAGAGTGAAGTTGACTCTCTATTTTCAAAGTGTTTTTGGGATTATGAGTAAGAAATAGTTAGTTTGTTTCTATATGCCCTATTACGTCTATATATATACAAGTGGCTTCTTAGGCAGACGTCCGCATAATTTTATTTGCGGACGTCCCCCTGGATCGTCTGATCAGATCAAGATCGGACAGTCCACTAAAAAAAAAATTAAATCCCAACTATCCCACCCAAAACATCCCGACTTCTTCTTCTCTGAAATAATCAAGACGAGCCCCTGCTATCGTCTTCCGCCGTTCACCCGCGACCTCTGTCGGGGTTTCTTTTATTTTTTTGGGTGTAAGATCTTGATTTTTGATGATTTGTATTCTGAAAACTGGGTTTATGATGATTTGGGTTGTTTTTCATCTAGAGTTTTTCATTGTTAGGGTTTTTTTTTCATTTAATCATATATGTGTGGTTTGGATGGATTTGATGTGGGATTTGGATGAGTTTTTTTTCAAAAATTATTATTTATAATGGTTTCAGATTTTCGGATCGAGGATTTCTTGTTCTTCCTCTTATTTTTTGTGATTTAGTTGTTGCTGTGTGTGTGTATGTTTGGGTTTTTTTTGTTGTGTATCAGTGTGGTTTGGATGGATTTGGTTGTTGTTTGTTACCCTATGTGTATATATATTTAATGAAGGTGTAAATTTATTTTGCTATGTCAGATATGAAAAATTTGGATGCTGAAATAGGAATGTTGAAGACAATGATTCAAATGATGATGATGTACAAACGGTTTATGTAATATAGGGTTTTTAGTTTTTAATTAATATATTTTGGAGTTCTATTTCTCTTTTGAGAATTGTGGTTTGTTGAAGAATCTTAACGCTTGTTGAATTTTTGTTCTAGTTTTTTCGCCAAGTGTAATGGTAGCCAACACTTCTTTTTTCCTATGCATGTTTATTAAGGATCACATGGAACATGTGTTGCAAATTGTAGCTTTTTTGTGTGGACATTAAGTCATATAACACAACAAATAAAAAAAAAGACCCCGATCTTAGTCGAGAACTTTGAATAACAGATGATGGAATGCAAGAAGATGTCGCCGGATGAGCAGGATGAACACTCCCAGGTCTATCTCTGTTTCTGATTCCACTTTTTTTTTCTGGATCCAACTCGATTTCCTCTTCTGATAAAGGAAAATGTGAGGGACTTACTAATAAGAGAGACTTACTTTTACAATTAGAGGAGCTCAACCACTCAACTAGGAATGATGTTCTGTAACACCTCGGGCCAATGGATTTTTGGGGACATATGGGCCGGTTTAGTAGAACCGCTACTGATGTTCCAACATATGGGGCGGGTTTAGACATTTTTAGAACTCTTTTATATTCAGTCCAGAATGTAGTTATCCCCATTACTCACTGGTCGAGGTATATACATCGTTAAATTTTTTTCGTATTTTATATAGATGGTATCATTCAATTCGTTGAAATATATATTTCATATAACTCAACATATTAAGTACATAATCTAAAAATAAAAAACATGCACGGTTTGCATTTTGAACTAAAGAAAGATTGAATATAAGATTTTCTTTTTGTAAATTAGTCCATAAAATTCATACCATAAAACATGATATACATTTTACAAAATTAATTTCCTAAAATAACAGCATGCCATATAAGCCTTGTCTAATCAAAAGTGGCCAAGAACATAATAAATGAAATTGCTTCATAAATTAATTTAAGAATGTAAATCTAAAAGATTTGAACTTTTTGAAAATACTATCCTTTAAAGAAAACAAACATATAATAATAGAAATTATATTAAGATATGATTCAAAGTTATTCATATATTTGTTTTGATATTCAAAGTGTAATATTTTTTCTATTAAAAAAAATGTTTGGTGCCAAATTACCTTGATAAAAAATAATGTTTTAACAATCTCACCTAGGCCCGATTAATCTCCTAGGTCTAGGCGGCCAGCTAGTAACGCTTAGCGTCCGAATAATTCCTAGTTGATTAATAAGTTATTAAATTATTTTATAATAATACATCCATTAATTAATTTTTTTATGTTATTTTTATTATGTTTATATTATAATTTTTTTTGATGTTATTTTGTAGTTTAAAATTATATTATATATAATATGTACATGTACATGTATTATATTTACTATTCTTAAAACTGATTTATTAATCCTGGCCTATCCAGTCCCTTCTCAACCATCCTACTAGAATCTAGATATTTTTATAACATTTATCAAAAAAATTATCTTGATAAATTTTTTTATATTTGCCTATTTGGACAATTACTTTGATAAAAATGCCTAATTATTTTGGTATAAAAATGCCCTTTTAAATATATTTTTTTCCGATACCGTAGTCGAAAGGTAATAAATTCAGAGTCCGCGACCCACTAATCTAAGCTCATATATATGTATTCGTGGCTCCAAGAGAACACGAAACAACTTTTGAGGAACTGCCGGTGAAGAATCCAATAAAGCTAATAAAGCTCCCATGGATTCCGGCCTAACAAAACCACGTAGAGGACGAGAAGAAGAAGAGCATCAACAACAACGAAACCCATCTCCCTCTCTAGCGTCCTCATCCACTCCATTCGATGCCTCCCTCTTCACTCACACACCCTTTTATTGGTACTCTCTCTCTCTCTCTCTCTCTCTCTCAATCTTTCTTTAATTGGAAATCCTCACATTCCCACTTTCATCACCAGTGAAGAGAACGTGTACTTGCTTTGCAAGAAACTCTGCGCGATCGGAGTTGCCGATCCCTTCGCGATCGATCTCTTCGTTGTGTTCATCTCTAACGAGAACAGACAGGCAAGTTTATCTTTTTCTTCTCCTTTTCACCACTTGATGTCTCAATTTGCACTCTTTATTACACTTGATTAGAGGATTTAGTAGTCCAATCTGACTTTCGGGTGTGATCTCTAATTCTGTATCTGATCCCCCCCTGGTCATGATGTCCATGGATTTGGGATCGTTTGCCTTTGCATTTGATTTGTTTGTCATTTGTGATCACAATTGTTGATTTCTTGCTGAATTGGGAGTTTCAGTGGATTCAAGTTTAGCTGTTTCCACCATTATATTCTACAATGAATGCTATTGCAACAATATTAATATATAAAGTCATAAACTTTTGATGTGTTGTTGGGGTTTGGGGGGGGGGAGGGGAGGGGTGTTGCTGGGGTTGGTGAGGGTTCTGTTTCTGAACTGATATGATGGACTTAGGCAAGTAGGCAACATGATGAGATGATATGATGTTTTTGAGATCGACCAGAAATATATAAATTAATATAACATGTAGAGACATTGTTACATTTGGTCCCAAGAATAAGCGGGTGCCGATGTCTTTGAGGCTTTCATTAATAAGTATAGCGTAGACTGCGTAGTTACTTGGAATTGAAGAGTGTGTGGTGCCAAAATTATTTCCAAGCTACTGAGATGATGACACTGCATATATTTCTATGTAAGAATTTATGATCAATATCAATCCACAATCCTCTTTTACATCTGACTCTGGTTTAGGTTAGCTGGCTTCTAAGAAGCTATTTGTTGCTTTGATCCACCACTTGCAAGAGCTCATCATTTTTTTGTGTCTATAATAAGATCATCATGAATTTTAAATAATGTCTCATATAGCTTGTTGTTTAATAATATTAAGGTTCCGCTGTGGTGTCAGAAAGCTAGCAAACAAGTTGATGGGTTAGTACTCTGGGACTATCATGTTATCTGCATTCAGGTGAGGTAAATTTGGTTTTCCGGTCAGTGCAAACAAATACATATTGTAAACTTTTCCATGCCACGTACTCTCTGATTATAGCTAATGACTGAATCATGAAATTCAATGTGGAAGACAAAAAGAAGCAGAGATAGACACACCCTTCCTCTTGTATGGGATCTCGATTCAAGTCTTCCTGTTCCTTTTCCATTAAACAGATATTCAAATGAAGTTGTCCGACCATCGGTATCCTTACATTCCAAGTATAAAGGTAAAGTTGTTTTTTTTTTTATAATCCTCAACTAGTGGATACATATCATGAAGATTCTCCACAAGTTCTCACATTGTTCATTACTTTCTCATAGTTGTATGTCATGATTAAATCATATTTCCGTAGTGAGGTCCCATTTATTATTGGCTAATAATCCAAAATATTCATATTTCCTTGAAGATTCTCCTGCATTTTGTTACTGAGTTTTTCAAGAGCCTCCCACATAAAACAAGATGTTTGGTCTGTCTTCTTTTACATTATCAAGCAAAATTTATCAATATGATGGTACTATATGCAGGCTTTTTCGGGTGGTTCATGCTCCAACATTCCTAAGATGCTTTGCATCTGATAGAAGACACATGAAGGATTTAAATGGGAATTGGCAAGCTAAGCCTCCTACATATGATCCAATTGTCTCTGAAGGTTAATCGTATAACATATAAATACTCTTCTGTTTAAACATTTAAATTGCATGCTTCCTGTTCTTCTTTACCCTCTTCAATATATTTCCATTGCAGAAAAATATAAATCTAGGATGTGAAAATTCATTATTGACAGTTACACATTTTACTAACCAAAGGAAGATTCACCTACATACATACATGTAGATAGCAATATTTGTTTGATTGCTATTCAACAAAGATAACATATCATTCAATGAATTATTATGAACGAACAAAGTATAGTATGAATCAAGTCTAGTTTTCCTTGTATCATTTATGTGACTCCAGGTTTCCCTGTCTTTTATTCAAAAAAAAAAAGGAAGACCTCATCCCCTCCCTCTTTTTAAAATCTATGACCCTATTTTTGCTCATCGTCTCTTGCAGTACTTAAAGAGAAACATCATAGTCGTCCATCTCTGCATGTTAATATCTATATCATGTTCCCCATTTCTTGAGTGGAAGGTTTCCTCGACATTAACTGGTTTACCATGTTAATTATTCAAGCTAGGTTTTGATATTTATCTGTCTCATGGAAGCCACACCACCTAACATCAACTTGTTTTAGCCAGCCACATTGATAGAACTTTAAGATGGCCAAATGGGTTGACATAAGGTTGATGGATGGTCATAAGATTAGTGACATCTTTTTGTGTGCCTTTTATTGCTGAGTTATCATGCTTTTTTTAAACAGAGTGCTTATATTGAATTTAAGAGTATATAATACTGAATTATTGGTGTAATTGATTTCCTCCATGTTCCTAGGCTGAGCTTTATATAGCTGCCCTGTGTAATTTTTTGCTTGGCCATAATTATTAGGGATTTTTAGTTTTAAGTCCCCGTAAACTATCGAATTTAGCGATCGATCCCTCACTTCTTCATATTTTAGTTTTAGTCCCTACATTTAAATGATAATTTAAGAATAGGTCCCTCCCAGGGACTAAAAAACAAACTTAATAATTTAAGAATAAGTCCCTCCCAGGGACTTATTTCTAAATTATCATGTAAATGTAGGGACTAAAACCAAAATATGAAGAAGTGAGGGATCGATCGCTAAATTTGATAATTTACGGGGACTTAAAACTAAAAATCCCTAATTATTATCAGGCATGATCTTGAAATTGCTTTTGATACATATCTTTATCATATTATACTTGCGGTATTTAAAATCCTTCTTTATGCTAATATAGATCATGTGACATAGTTCCTGCTCTCACGTCACTTGATGAACTGCAGATGGAACAGTGAACAATCTGGATGAATACATTCAGGTTAGCACCGCAGATGTGGTTGCAAATATCGGGGATTTGGTCACTAGTTTATTCTCCTCAAAGTTGGGTGTGATGTTATCTGAAACACAATTCGAGAATTTCTTTTCGCTTATTCATCAACAGTAGTGAGAAGCACCCTTGAGTTATTCCTAAAACATTCAATCTGGTCTGACTTGAAGTTTACCAGTGAGTACCTGTTACTCTTCTTGTAGTCATTAATTAAAGCCAACACTTAGAATTCGCTAGTCTAATTGTCATCCTATATACTGGGAGGCTTGATCTAAGGAACTTTTCAGTGTTGCAGAAGAGGAACTGTGATGCACCCATGAAGAGGAATCATCGACTGACCCGAAGCTAGTCATGTTGTGTGGTGTTACATGTTCTCAACTAATGCACAATGCGAGACCCTGTTTGGAATAAATTGTTAAATAGATTTTGCTATTGTAAAATTAAATGGATAAAGTTGTGATAGAATACCTCTATTCTGGATGAAGTTGAGCTGATGCATTTTTATTTTTGTTTTAGAGAAAAAGATAAAAAAGACTTTGTTGTTAAAAATTTACAAAAATTTACAATGAGATGATTGTGAAATAATTCTATTATGTATCTTGAATTGATTGAATTTTTGTTCATTGACTTGTAAAACAGGGTTTTTTATATATATATAATTTCTTAGCAAAAAGATGTTTTATAACTTATTTTAACAATCATTCTTGTTTCTTGCCCTTTTAACATCTATAACAAAAATGTATATTACTTATCAAAAATATTAAAATCTAAAATTTATAAGTTATAATTTATGAATTTAAATTAAAGCTGTAAGAAACATGTCCATTGATTGTTTGAACCTGCCCTGTAACCCTGGCCCAATATGATCCAACCAGATCGGATGTGATTGGATATTTGATTAAGGCATGGGTAATTCTATTTGCACCCCTAAAATTGTTTTGCACGCCCCTCTATAAACAATTAATAACTTCATGACAGAGATGTGCAAACAAATTTGGATGATGCAACTAGTCACCCGAAATGATGGCATATTCAATCCTTTTGGGCTCAGTTGTAACTCAGGAACAAGGGCTTGAAAAGTTGTCTCTCCGAGGTCTCTGTTTGGTTTCGGGCGCCCTTTTTGAAGTATGCCCTTAACCCTTGCACACAGAGGTACAGGGATAACATCCTTCAACCACATCTGTAACTTCGAAGCGTTTTCTCTCCTCTAGTATAAAATTAGTCTTTTCTCACGCACGATGTGCATTCAAACTAAAAAATATCTTAAAAAAATCACCTTTATTTTTTAAAAATCTGTCAATACATAAACCAGAAAAATTGATAAGTTGAGAGAACCTCTTTATATGGATTTATTAATATCGTAACTATTAAATCCGATCCAACATAACCAACCAATTGATATAACCAATTTGACATGATAAAAGAATATTAATTTGTAATATTATATGTAAAATATGATATTTGGGGCATTATATATTATATTAAAAACCATGTATTTATACAAATTTTTTAAAAAAATTAAAATTTGTGAAATTCAATAAAATAGATTTGATAAATATCTAATATTATCCTTTAAATTTATTGATTTTTTTTCATTTTTACCCTTAATTCAAAAGAGAATAATCATAAAAAATTTAAGGGTAAATTCGGAAATGAAAGTATTACGAAGTTGAAAACACTTTGGGTTAGTAATATAGATAGATATGAAAATTAAACTTTTTTAATTTATATTTTACTTTTCATAATAACATACGTATAGACTTAAAAAAAGCAATGTTACATTCAGTCATTTTTACAGTCTCAAATGCATTTTATATATCTCGTTAACCCCTTCTACTGATTCTATCGATGTATATACATCGTTAAAAATTTTATACTTTTTAAATAAATTATATCATTCAATCCATTTGAGTATATACTCTATATTTTATAAAAATACATACCTCATTAGATGATATACATGATTTTAAAAAATATATAAATATGTGTGATCTGCGTTTTGGATTGTAAAATATATTGAGGGTAACATTTTCAAAAAAAATGTTGATGATTGCACACTGAATTGGAGTCTGATCCATTCAGGTCTGGTACCATCAATACTATCAGTATCGAACTGCACAGAAAGTATCATTGTACTAAAAAATTAATTGTGCAGTTTGATTATAGATTGTGTACTTAGATACTGATATGATAGTATCTAAGCCTGACTAGATCTGAACCAGTGACCCACTGAATTGGATCTATCATTTTTCACACCAGGGACCGCTGCCATCTCTACATGAGATCCAGAGACGGACTCGAATCGCCAGACCCGATTTCGGCCCGTTCGTCAAAGACATCAGACCCGAATTTAGCCCGTTCGATCCTTGATGGGCCATCCGAGTCCGCCCGATCCGGTCCATTCGTCTCTTTTGGGGGAAAGGTCGCAGAAACAGAGCGAGCGACAGAGAGAGAGAGGGAGGCGGCCGAAGAGCTGAAAAAGAAAAAAAATGGCGACGGCGACGGAGAAGACAGGAATGGAGGGTGAGATGGAGGTCGACGCCTACCGCCGCCTCTTCCCTCTCCCCTTCTACGAGCGCCACCTCCTCGACTCCCTCCGCCCTGACGGCCGTCCCCTCTCCCGCTCCCGCGACACCTCCCTCTCTCTCGGTCTCTCACTCTCTCTATCAAACCCTAACTTACCTTTTTATCTTTCTAAACCCTAACATGTCTCTCTCGTTCTCTGTAGGCGCTGTTTCTTCCGCGGACGGCTCAGCCTTGGTCAAGTTCGGAGACACAGTACTCTCTCTCTCTCTCTCACTCACTCACTCACTATCTGTAGTTGTTTTGTTTTGGAGATTTGATTTTGTGAGTTTGGATTGATGTTTTTCGACAGACGATGCTCGCGGCGATCAAGTTGGAAGTCATGACTCCTTCGAAGGAGTCGCCCGATGAGGGATGCCTAGGTTTGTACTCCTTCCTTCATGTTTGTCTTCTTTTTAATTATTTTGGGGGATTCATTTGTTTGTAGCAGAGATTTTGAGATTGTTTAGACTTTTTTTTTATAAAAAAATTGATTGTGGTTCTTGTGAAGGGATTGAATTTCACATGCCTCCCATTTGTTCGCCGATCGTGCGGCCGGGGAGGCCCGCGGAGGTTGCTCCCGTCATTTCTAAGCAGCTCGAGGATGCTATACTGAGGTGTGCATTACTTCAATATGCTTTCTTTATTTTTCTTTTTAACAAAGAAAATGTGCTCTCTTTTTTATATCGGTTATTTTGGTATGTATCTTTACCTTTTTTTTTTTAATTATCTATGTTAATTTAGTTCTATCCATGTGAGACTTTTATATCCTGCAACGATTAAATTTTTTTTTTAAATGAGAAGTTTTCTACAAAAAAAAATTTAGGTCTTCTTGTTATTCTTATTTCTTTTGTGTTGTTAATTCACCATATCTTGCTTTATGTTGCTTCATCTCTATGATTATGCAAAGCCTCAGCCCAAATATGGGACATTTATATTTTCATCCTGGATATCTTTATTGTTTGACAACCACAGTGTATATATTGGTGAAGATCCACTGACCATAAATTTCATATTCATATAATATAGTGTAAGTCCTTACTGGGATTTGTGAAGAGATGAAGTTCCTTGTGGTTGATTAAAAAGGCCTTTTTTATAATAATAACATATGATGCCCTTGTTTTCATAGTTAATTCATATAAGAAGAGCATCATTCGCATATCAGAAACATGTATTTGTCAAATGGTGTGGGCCGTGAATGAGCATTGAGCGTAGTTGATTGATGAGCCTTGTTCTTGTGATATCTTTTATCTGCTGCATGGAGTTGGTATGATTCATAATTATTTTCGTTGTATTATTTTTCTTGCACTGAATGCATCGATCTATTTGGTTATTGCAGCTCTGGTTTGATTAATTTGAAGGAATTGTCCTTGATCAGTGCAAAGGCTGCGTGGATGACTTACGTGGCAAGTATTATATGTCATTGTTATCAATGCTATATTCGCTCTCCAAAATGTGTTATATGATATGGATGTTTGGTTAAAAGAAAAATCAGATGAAATAGTAACTTTTTTTTCTTTTCTGCAGGACATTTACTGCCTCAATGCAGATGGTTCTCTTTTTGATGCTGCATTGTTTGCTGCAGTTGCTGCTTTCTCCCATTGTACGTCGTGTAATTCATGAATTTTGCTTTGACATATTTTCTGTGCTTAAACCTTGCATCACATTCATATGGAAACTCTTTAGAATCAACCTACATTTAGTAACTACATCATACATTTAGGTCTTCTATACTGATATTTGATTGATTGGAATGACATTGAGGAACTATTTCATGCGGTTATCATCTTCAGGACAAATTCCATAAGATATTTTGGCTTAATATATGACAATTACTGAAGATTGGCTGGACAATGGATTTAGTGTTAGTGTATGTTTGTTGAATAATTACTATGGCATTCAAACTGCGTAGATGGTGCCATATTTGATTTGGTATCTATATAGTACCTATATTGTTATGACCAAGAGTGGTCGTCTCCCATGTTGTAGCATAGTCTCTCATATTGTAGCATAGATAATATAGAGTAATTGTAAAAATGGTCAATAATAGTGTCCACACAAAGCTGGTAAATATGAATATGACTGAAACATGAAGACAATGAAGATATCATGCAGATTAATACCAGAACAAGATCAAAAGTATAATATAAGAGAAAACTGTGTATGCATATGGTTTGGGCGTTAGCACAGAGCTAGTGAATATATCTGCATCTCAAAAATATAATAGAGATCAGATACATGAGTCACTCTTATGAAAGCATGAGGATCTGGTTGCACTATATAGGAAAGTACTTACAAGTACAAAAACCTATGTGAAGGATCAGCTAGCTTGCTTTGTGATGTCGATGATGAATCACAACCTTCCTCATTCCACAATCATGTGGGAAGAGGATCCCCTCCTGGGGTGGCACCTGGATGGAATCCATCTATAAACGAAAGATAATGAGCCATGAAGTTCAGTAAATTTTTAGTTACACTAGCGTACATCACTACTTGTGCATGAAGGTAAACTGATTCACATTAATTTGATGGTCCTGATCATGTGTAATCTATTAAGATGCAGAGGAGTTTATGTGATGCTGTAAACTCCTACCCTGTAGACTCCTCTCAAGGACCTTACAATCATACAGCCTCAACGATATACCCTGCGGACCTAACATGCGCTTAAAAGGACCATGATCAGACACCATGAAATGCTCAACAAAAAATTAATGGAATCCAATCTAGACAATTGTCTGGAGGGTTTATAGGTTTATCAAGATACCATGGAAATGTTATTATAAATTGAAACTTTTTCTGGAGTAAGTTGTAGCCAAAGTGTCTTATTGACACTTCATTGTTGTGTTAAATGTAGCATTATATCACTTTAATTTGGTGGGTAGTGGCACTGGTTTGAGTCTGCATGCTTTCCATCAGGCATTTAAGTCTTTGTTTATACACTACAAATTTGATCTGGAAACCAATTTAAAGTCATGTCATTCATCATAATTATGAAAGCCCCTTGTTTGCAAGAAAATATATTATGGTCTAATTTTCTTTTATTTCATTCTTTGTAGTGATACTTGTTTTCTGATATTTTCTACTATTCTGCAACAAATCTCTTGCTTATAGCATTCATCATAACATGCAGTGCAGATTCCTCTTGTTTCTCTCAGTGAAGGAGGAAGAGTGATTACTGTATCGGGGGAAAACTTGGACAACACAACAAAGGAGTTGGTGAATAAAGACAAGAGGAAGCTAACCCTCCACAGTATTCCCTTTTCACTGACATGCGTGCTTCACAAGAATTACATCTTGGCAGATCCCACAGCTGAGGAAGAATCTATCATGGAAACCCTTTTAACTGTCGTATTGGATTCATCGAGCCAGCTCATCTCCCTGTATAAACCAGGAGGATCAGTTCTTGCCTTCAAAACAACAGTTCAGGTTGGTCATGCCCATCTCAAAATGTTGTTTAAACATTTTGCTTTAAGGACATGACAAAGTTGTTAAAATACCCGTAATATATATAAGTTTTGGTACTTTTGTTCAATGCAGCTAAGAAAGTGCTTTCATCATATATTCTGCTAACAATGATACCATTATCTCAACCCTCAGCATATATATCGTGTTTGGTTGTAGGACTGCATTTCCCACACAAGGAAAAGAGTGAAGGAGCTGCAGAAGATACTAAGTGAAGCTCTTTCAGACATGGAAATTGACTAGGGTCCATTGCACTGACTTCTACATAACAGTGTTGAACTGGTAAAACTTTTGACGCTTTATCTTGAATTTGTATGGGTAATGCGACACATTAAAATATTATAAAATGCTTTGTGCCACCGTAGGCTTCACCAAGATCAGATACTGAAAATTACTGTAAATGATGCACTGTAGACATTTAGCTGCACTCTCGTATTTATCAACCATTAAGATTCTGTGTGTTTTCTCTACAGATTTCTTGGTGGGAACTGGATTTGTGTTCTGTTATGCATAGATCAAAATGAGAGAGAACCGAAATCTAGTTTTAAATTCTAAAGGTTTCAGCTGTTATATAAGCAAACCTGCAATAGTGATGGCCAATAAAAATCAAAACTCCATTGAACTCTTGCTTATTAGTAATGCTTGATGCCTAACGTTGCAATCTCTAATAGGATTTGTTGCAGCCGTGTGAAAACCAAACAAAAAGTCAAGGAACTCTTCCATTGCATTAGAAGTGGTGATTGGCAGGCAAACCATTCAATGGAGACATGGAAAGTAGCTTGGATTTTTTTGTTGGAAGAAAAAGGGTTGGTGCCAGAGCTCTGTGCCAGGTCATAATGAGACAGGGAAATTATTCCAGTTTTGTTACTACAAGTACCAGTGACTTTCTTGGTGGTGTTAATTCAGTCTCTGATTTTAGTTTGCTTTCTTTACTGGCCACTAAATTTTTTCAAACATCCACAAAGTAACTACCAGCTGATGTCCTCTGGAATTGCTTGTATTATCCGTTGCATTCATTTTTGGAATGACATTTCTTTGTTTCAGTTGTATGTTACACAATGTGTGATTTTTTATGCATGTGAAGCCCAAGCATGAGATTTTTAGATAAATATGAATATTTTACGTGGCTAATGATACTGAAAGTACTGAATGCATCATTTTCCCACCCATTCATCATCAGTATAATGTCCAAATGTTGACAAATCAGGAAAAACTAAAAATAGAGCACCAAAAGGACCAACCTTGATGAAAGTTTATTAACAATTTTCAAGGCTAGTGATTTTTGCACCGCTTACTTGCCATAACTAGCATTAAATACTGCATTTTGTACCATGGTATTTCTCTCTAAATACTTTTTTTCCTAAACTTTTTTGGTCCTCTTTTTTTTTTTGTTTTTTTGTGCTCCACTCTCATCCTTCCCTAATCCCCCTCCCCCCCCCCCCCCCCCCTCAATTGTTAATGACGTCATATAAAAACGATAAAGTGAAGGACGGGAAGACTGCTATTTTTTTTGAGAAAATTAATTAGGGTTCCTCTGATTACTCATCTATTATTTTGTCCCTGGAAATTTTTGAAGGTTTTTTTTAGGTCCTTAAGCCGTAAAAAAATTATCTTTAGATCTCTCTGATTGGATATTATTCAAAAATATCGAAAATGCTCACCCAATTATGCGAAGGTTAACAATGTACTGGGGAGTGCTAACACTCTGTTTGACGGAGATATTTAACAGTATACTGAAACAATTGGGTCCCATTCTATGCAAAAGTTAACAATGTACTAGATATACTTAACAATGTAATGGGAGTGTTAACAATATACTATAATAATTGTGTGAGGGTCATTTTTGAGATTTTTGAAAAGCAATCAGCTGGAGGGACCTAAAGATAATTCCTTTTTATTGTTTTAGGGACTTAAAAAAAACTTGAAAATTACAAGAATCTAAAAATAATATATGGGTGACCACTGGAACCCCTAATTAATTTTTTTTTATCAATTTATATGAATATATGAACCTAAAATTTCAGTAAGTCAAATAATCATGTCCTATTAGTATTTAAATTATGCACTAGTAGTATTTTCCTAATTACAATTTTACTAGATGTATTTTATTTTATTTATTTGTGAAAATATTTTTTTCTTTCTGATACTATGTTTGTCATTGCTTAACTTAAATAGATTATGGAATTATGATGTTAAGGTGAAAAACATTATACTTTATTTTTATCATATGACCCTGAATAGACAAAAAGTGAAAAAAAGAAAAAGAGGTAGGGTAACAATGGTATCGACAAGTAAAGTAGCAATTAATGGTATTTATATGTATTTTCATATTGTCAGTCAAACAGATGATCTAAATAAGATGTTCCAATGTAGGCTTGAAAACCTTAGATCTTAATCTGATTAGCAAACCATCAGATCTTGATCAGACAGTTGACAGATTCATGAAAATATTTCTGAAGCAAAGAAAAAAAAATAAAGTGAAACTTTAATACATTTCAACCTTTCAAATGAGAAGCTTCAATTCCTCGCAACTCAATTCGCCTTATCTCCTTCATCACAAGAAAACAAAACCAACACCATCACATTTTACCAAAATATCTTCACAACAACAGATATAACCAACCATATATGCCTTCCCATTATCAACTACCACAACCCCCCTTCATAAACACTAACGATGCCATTGTTGTTTCATCACTGCTTCCATGGCAATACATGCATTCACAAACACCTCTCCAATGCTCCCTCCAATCTCCCTGCATGCAATCCCATCCAAGCCTTCCATCCAAATCCCACAAACACCTCTTCCTCCTTCCAATTCAATCTCTCTATGCCCTCCCCGACCGTTCGATGAGATCTCAACGGTACCCCTGATGGTCTCTCTAGCCAATGCAGCTCTTGAGACTCCTAGTAGAGATTCCATGTCGTGCGCTTTGTTGCTCGATGAGATTGGATCTCATGCATGCAGCAGTAATTCAAGTGGATGTGATCAAGAGATTGAATTGGTTGAGAACCGGAGGCAGAGGAGGGAGAAGAGGCAGAGGAAGGTGTTGACAGTGGTTGATGGTGGCTCGAAAAGAAGGCGGCCGAGCAAATCTGCGAATTCGAGGTATCTAACACCCAAAGAAGAGGCAGAGTTCTCTCTATATCTTAAGGTACACTAAACACTTCTCTTTGTTTTTTTTAAGCTTTCTTGGCCTACTTGTGCCATGGATAAGGATCTTAAACTTGGGGAGGTTGTACCTCTTGTATGACTAACCATGGCATGTAAATGCATCTTAAACTTGGTGAGGTTGTACTATTGATTGAGTGGAATGAATTAGCTAGTCTTCTTAATGGATTAATATTAATATTGAGGGCCAATTTGGTAACCATTTTCATTCTTCTTTGGTTGGAGTACCCAGATAAATAACAGTTCGAAATTTCTTAATCTGTGCCATCATTCCTAGATATCCTAGACAAAATTCATTTCATTTCCCATTCCCACAAAATCTATCAAAATTGAATTCATGAGGAAGCAAGCATTCTCTTTCTAGGTCAGAAATACCAAACTAGGTCGAAACATTTCCAAACTTTCTTTTGCATTGAAATAACATTTAGCATTCGTAGTTTGAGGCAGAGTTCTCTCCTTCTCCCAACGTAAATGATAAGAGCCTCTTCAACACTTCACTCATTAATCTTGCTTGGCCTACTTGTGTTTATGGTTCTGATAAGCTGTTATACAGTGTCCATTTCACCATATTAGAAAATTTAATGAATCTAAGACCTCTTTATCCTAAACTGCGGGAGGTAGTACTATTAATTGAATGGTTAGAATTATTGGACCATCTCTGTAGATATTTCTCTACACACCCATTTGACAATAAGCTCTGGCCACAACAGGCAGAGATGAGAATCAATGATTTAAGGAAGAAAATATGTGATGCGAAGAACTGCGACACTTTGGTGACTACTACAAATTGGGCAAAAGCAACAGGTATGGAGAGAAGGAACATAGAAGAGGTGCTTGTCAAGGCAAGGGAGTGCAGGGAGAGGATCATCTTGAGCTATAGAAGGCTTGTGGTGTCCATTGCTACTCCTTATCAAGGGAAAGGACTTAGCCTACAAGACCTTGTTCAGGTTTACCTCACTATTCCAAAGTTGTTAATTAACTCTATGACCAATTCTTGAATGATGGATTGGGTGGCTATTTTTACAGGAGGGAACCATTGGACTTCTTCGTGGAGTCGAGCGGTTCGACTCCAAAAGGGGACATAAGCTCTCGACTTACGTGTACTGGTGGATCAAACAGGCAATTATCAAGGCCATAACGACGAAATCGAAGCTAGTGAGATTACCAGTATGAGTACCAAAACTTTCAGATATAATCATATGTTAATGTGCAAATGAAAGTGAAGTGATTGAGAAATGCATAGTTAGCATGTGTGGTGTAGGCAAGTTTGTCGGGGGCGGTGGCCAAGGTTTCGGAAGTGAATTCTTCGTTGAGTAGACTCGGAAGGAGGCCTACTTACGAGGAAGTCGCAGATGCATCTGGCCTCAGTGTTTCTTGCGTCCGGCTCGTGAGTGAACGGACTAGGCTCCCCATCTCTGTGGATCAACCCATGACCTTAGAAGGATGCTTGACACTCAAGGTTCAACCAGTCTCTCATGCATTCCTTTTTCTTTTTTGGCATTCATGCTACATTTCACAGCACTTGCATACTCAAGACATAAAATCAACTTAGAAATTGGACTTAATAAACTTGTTTGGACTAACGTGTAAGGTTCCATTTTGGAACCAATTTTCAAAATTAGCTTTTTTTTAAAAATGGCTCTCAACCAGCTTTTTCATGAATGTTGTTTTATTTTTAAATTTCAATGCAATAATTAAAATCTGAAGTCTGAAGATGAATTTAAAAAATCAATTTGAAATTGATCATTTGATTGCAAAATCAGTTTGTTTCAAACGGGGCCTAAAAAACTTTGTTGCCTATTTGCCGCATTGACAATGAGGTATCCCATTAGTCGATTTTTCATTAGAGCACTGTTCATGCAATTTATGCAACCCTACTTGCAGTCACTTTTCTCTAACTATGTATATCTTTGCAAGTTGAAGCATGTTATTTTTTGGGTAAGTGGATGTATATAGAGTATATGTTTTTTTTTGTTAAATGATGGTAGGTTATTGTCAAGATTGTATTGAGATCAGGATAAAGTCCGGAAGGAAAAATACAAACAACGCCCCTGATTGGGCATGCCCATACCCGGTAGAGGAGGGCTAATAATAGAGTATATGCTTTATTATTATTTTTTATGAATGTACAGTACTTGAAAGTTTACACTTTAAAAATCAACTATCTTTAACATCAGTACTTTTCATTATTTTAAATATTTGCATCAACCAGGGAAAATAGAATCAATTCATGTTCAATAGAAACCAGCAAGGTTCAATTCAATTCAGAGGTTTAGAATGTGCATCGGTAATTTTGAGCTATACATACTCACATAACAAAACAAAGCATTAGATGGTATTCAATCATCAACTGAACAAGTTCAGCTTAACCAACATTTTTTTTTTGCAGGAAATCCTATCAGGTCCAGAGGAACTAGAACCAGAAACACTGGTGACTAGACAACTAATAAGAAGAGACTTGCAGAGGCTTCTGAGGGCACTGGATGAGAGGGAGGAATGCATAGTAAGATTACACTGGGGGCTCGACGGCGAGACCAATCCATCATTTGAGGAGATTGGAAGAAAGCTTAACTTGTCAAGAGAGAGGGTAAGGCAGATTCATTATGTGGCATTAACAAAACTCAAAGAGAGCAAAGAATTAATAGAGAGCCTTGGAGAGTACATTGTATAGCTGTTTTTTAGATGTGTCATCACATTTGATGTTGGTTGTTTGTGGGAAAATACAGTACCAAGTCAGGTTCTGTTTGTGCAAACTGCAAATACACAGTTTGGAAATGCTTTCAAGGATGGAATGGATTTCAAAATATGAAAATTTATGTTTGATTTGGTATCTGTTTGGTTTTGAGTGATTTTTTGAATAATTGATACATCTAGTGTCTAACCAGACCACCAAAGAATTATTGACTCTACCAAACAACTAAACTTAAAAACAAATTCTGTCTGCTTAAAGTCTATAATTATCTTTGGAGGTCTATTTGTTTGTTTCCAAACCATGAAAAATCATGTATATTGGACAAGTTAGAATCATGAAACATGTCACTGACCATCATCAACCAATCCCACTAACAACTAACAAGTAACAACTTTGTCGGTTTTGACCTAACAACTTCATTATCAAATCCGAGATTTGAATGAATAAACAACTATTTAATTATTCAAATCAGTGGTTGGAGTGTTGTAGCCAATGAGTTGGGATTTCTTGTGCCAAACACCCAATAAAAGACTCAAATAGGAGGTGATAGTCTATTGAAAACGTGAACATAATTTTTAAAAGTCTATTAAAAAATGAACATAATTTTTTACATTGTCTGCGTGTCCTATTGTTAGTGGTTAACATAGAGGAACTCTGTATGTGTTTTTACCACAAAGGATCTGAATTTGTAGCCAATACTCCAAGAAGCGGAAATAAACATACGTCTAGGTGGAATCAGACTTAGGCTCCGTTTGGATCTGCGTCCCACCCGCGTTGGTGGTGGCGGACGCCGACGCCCAACCAAACAGAAAAACGAGTTTCCGCGTTTGATTCTTTCATCCGGCGTTTTAAGCCAATTTTTTTCCGCCTCCCCAACGCCTCAAAAAATAGATTCTCGCGTTACACTCTCTCTGACGCAGCTTCCTCGGACGTTTTTCCAAACGGAACCTTATTCTGCCTCACCATTGGATTAAGGGGCTCGTGGGATTAAGCATGGTTTAATCCAATCATTTTTAAAAAAAATTTCTTCCCTATTTTATTACTTTTTTTAGTACCTTAACTATTTTTAATACACATTAAATATACATGCAATAAATTTTACTAATAAAAAGTGACCAAATGACATCCTTTTTACTAACATGGAAACATAGAAACTATACGAGTCCGGATCTAGTCAAACCTAATATCATTAATAGCATCAATATCGAACTATATAGCCTATGAATCAAACTACTTATACCCAACATTAATTGTGTATATAGATTCATAGGTAGGGGTGCAACTTGGGCGGGTTAAACCCGACCCAACCCGACTCGTGGGCGGGTTCGGGTTGGAGTTTTTTGGCGTCGGGTTCAACCGGACCCGAACCCGAACCAACCCGAACCCAATTCGGGCTGGGTTCGGGTTGGGGGGTTCAACCCGCGGGCTCAACCCGAACCCGACCCCCCAGGTTAACAAATGTTATGCTGCCATAACAACATACCTATATCTAAAACCCTAAATTCCTAAAACATAATAAACAATTACACAAATTAGAGTATTACTATGTTTGTTGTGTTTGGGTTAATTATTATAGATATTCACTTTTAATTATTTGTATATAAGGTTTAATTAATAATTAATTAGAGTTTGTTTTGTTGTTTATTAAATATTTTGTATGATATTTTAGGTGTTAAACCCGACCCGACCCGACCCGACCCGAACCCGCGGGTTGAGATCGGGTTCGGGTTGGACTCTCTGCAATGCGGGTTAATGTTGAACCCGACCCGAACCCGACCCAACCCGCTCGAGTTGCACCCCTATTAATAGGTTGTGTAATTATATTCATAAGCTGTGCAATTCGATATTGACTGGACTTATCATAACCAGTCCTCATTGGATCAGGACTCAAACTATACGGGATAGGTAATTCGAGATGAATTTTGATTGCATATTGTCGGCGAAGATTGGGCATCCACAACAATAAAATGGAAATGAAAAGGAATATTTCAGAATTGCTAGAACATTTGAAGTTGGTGGAGGCCAGGAGAAAAAAGTAAAGCATTACATAAATGAAAAAGCTTATTCTAGAGTGAGCACGTTAATAACATCAACACATGCAAAATTTAGTTCTATATGTAGAAGAAATGCAACAATTTGATGCAGATCCTGGTTCTGAATGTTATGTTATTTAAAATTGAGAATTGTTACAAACAACCCCATTTAGCTGCAAGTCTTATATGCCTCTAACCGCCTTCAATGACATATACTTCACTAAACAATATATATGCCTCCATAAAACATTTTCACATTTTCAATGTGTAGGCTTATATTAATCATTTGAGTATATAGTTCTCCCCTTGTGCCTTCCAGTGAGGAAGCAGTTAAACAAAACCTTCCTGCTATCTCTGCACTAGCTATACAAGAATGTAGTCCAGATTTTCAAAATTCATAGAGGCATTTTTAATAATTTACTTAATAAATATGCGACTACTATGATTGTTGCAATGGTCAGAGAAAGTCACTTGAAACTCCATAACCAAGTTGCAGATGTCAAAGCAAAATAACCAACAGACCCATGATTTCATCCCCCTTTTCCTATCTTTATATACCTAACTAGAATATACAACAAGCATAGGAGGAATACAAGCAAATAATGTCTCAAGGACAAGAACATATGCCCAGCTAAAACACTCCCAGCTCCAACAAAACAAAACATATGCCCCATCCAGTGCATTAACAATAACAGTGAAATAAATTTTAATCAGATGCTCATCATGGAAGGACCATAACCGATGGAATGGAGACAAACCAAGAAAAGAAAGAGATAATTGAACATAATTTCAGAGAGATACTTACAAAAGATAGGATCTGCCATCAACCAATTGGGAATGTCAACTTGGACAATATCCAATCAACACTACTATTTCTATTCATTTGTTGATATTATGTATGCATAGATTTGAACTACCTTCAACCAGCAGTTGAACCAGAAAGAAGATACCACATAAAACACTACTACATTTCAACCTGTGATGAGGTCCTTATGTTGTTCAGTACAATAACTTGTCCTCAACTGGGGTCCATCTTTCATATCAATAATTCAGTGTAAAGATAAGCATCACCTCCAAGAGGCTGACAAGATCAAATTCACCTTTCAGGAAGTTGTTCATCTGAAAGAGTGGTTGGTAAAGGAGGAAATTTCAAAGTAGTTGTCTTTTTCCTGAGAGAATCATTCAGCCACAGAGTGCCAAGCAGCTGGTAATAACTGAAATAAATCTAAGGTGTGCCTGAGAAGTATTAATTTCATATAACAGTAAAAATCAATTCTTAGGAAGCAAGGTATTCCAAAAATACCAATAAAATAAAAAGGTATTCCAAAAATACTCTTTTTTCGATAAGTTCGGTAAATTCTTTAATATGAAACAACTATGTAGTGAATACAACATCGTGCATTTATCCCAATGGTAAAAGTAAAAAAACTACATCTTAGTAGTCACAAAGAACTAAAACAAAAGGAAAAATATGAGCAAGAAAATAAGAAAGAATGCATTAAAAAAAAGGGAAAAGAAAGGTTTTTCTTAGTGATGTTAGAAAATATGATCACCGTGACTAATTGATATCCCAGAAGTACCTGATGGAAACTCCCAAGCAAGGACCCAAAAAACATAAATGATGAAAACACATAAAGATCCAATGGGGAAAAGTGGTATAGTCCACTTTCTAGAAAATTTACATGGATGACAATTCTCACCCCTGTTTGGTCAGCAAAACCTTAAAAAACCTGTCAATGATATATATACCATCAGAGCGTACTAGGGCATGTAGTCAAAATAGAACACAAAAATTCTAGGTTTATGAGTTCAGAAAAAGAACCTGTTCCACATTCACAAATTTCTTCACATAAAAGCAGATTGATTGTAAATTTGTAATTCAGCCACCAAGCTAGGGTTGAATCCTGCTATATCAAACTCTTCTGTAAACCCAGATTGAACCATTGTGATCCAGTCGGTTCAATGAAGCATGTAGAATCCCAGAATGCCAAGGCCTTCCAATTGCAAAAGTGCAGAGTATATATATGAGCCTTTCACAGAGCACCTTCCTATGAATAGCTGGCAATCAACTAGCTAAGCCCTGATAACTGTAAATACTTCTTTAAAAAGGTGAATTTCTTCTAATAGGACCACATACTATACACCCCATGAGCTAAAAACTGCCTGACGCCCTACCTTGCAACCACTTGCACAATTCCTTGACAAATATTCCTCCTTTCAACAAACAGGATAGTCTGAGTTCAGTTGAATTGTCATCCTACTATGTGCCTCAGTCTCGAAGTCAAGGAATCGTTCAGTTGATTGACCAGGTCCAATATTAAAGGATCCCTGTCATGATCTTCACAACCACTAGATTTATTCCACATCCCCTGACAGTCAATGATTATGGGTGTCATTAATCCAAATTATTAGTGGAAGTTTGCAATTTTAATATCAAGGTCACTTTTGGAGATAACATTTTATGGCACGTGATGGTAGATTGTGTTTCCACTCACAAATGTGGTTTATATTTAATGTGAATTCCTCAAACCTATTCTATGAATCATATCCTCTTTTGCTCCTTTAGGACTATCAAAATGAAGATTTTGATTCCACTCCAAAGTTTTCCACTCCAAAGTTCTTTGAATTCCGTGCAAGTCACAATAAAAATTAGTCAGCTCCTCAAAGGAGGAGATAATAGAGATGAAAATGGAGGGGGGGGGGGGGGGGGGGGGGGGTAGAGAGGGAATGGAAAAATGAAATCATGAAAGTGTGGTAGATTTTAGGGTAAAAATAAATTGGATAATTTAGATTTCATCTCACAAATTGAAATTTGAATTAAACATTTAAATTTACTACTTATCACATTGAATTCGGGTTGGGCCCGAGTAACCCGATACCCCATACCAAACCTAACTTGAATTTGATTCAGGTTTGCTAAAAATTTGGGTTCAACCTGATTGCCAAAAACCTAACCCAAACCTGCCCAAAAGTTGGTTGCATAGGGGTTCTCCCACCGAAGTTGTACCCGCATTACAGCATTGCATCACCCAAACCATCAGATACCCTTTTCAGATATTATGCCAAACACCATCCCTCATTCAATCTTTGACACTGCAACTTAGAACTATGTTGCAAGTTGAGCTTGTCTAGCATCCAATATTATCATCAAATATAGTCAACAGGGTAGGTAGTAGTATTACTCAATTATTTCTTATTCATTATCACTCAACACCAAAATTTGACCTGTCTTCAATGATAAACATATGGGTCAACTAATCACTCCATGGGATGCCTATAAATATTTCATTAGTGATGGAGCATAAGAATATATGCTAGGCTAGAGAACATAGTTGCGTGGCAATAATCAAGCCCTTTTCACATGGTATAAAAGGGAGTTAAAGATCAAAATGTGATTAAAAAAGTGTGCATCATATGATGCTAGAGAATGGATTACATGGTTCTTCATGCATGTTTTGATTGCGTATCCCCATTGTATGCTCAATATATACCCAAAATGACGAGGAGAGCTTCAAAAAGAAGAGGTTAAGGTAGACAAGGTAATATCTACGACCACTGGATAACCACTGTATTGTGAAAGTCGAGAAATTCTCATAAAGAGCTGAAGATGATTATTTTTTCTACAATCTTAATTATCTATTTGCTTTGCTGTAAATACACAAGTAGTACAAACCAAATTGAGGAATGCTTAAGCTCATCTAAAGAAGAAGCTTGTCTATGGGATGAGCCAAGCCCTGGTCACCAGACTGCGCTTTTGTTTCAGCTCAAATTTGGAATGTTAGGACAAAAACCTGAGCTTGTAATGTTTGTCAATCCAGAAACTAATGTCAATGAGCTGAGCTAAAGCCAATTTGAGTCCGAAATAAAATCATCTCATCCATTCCACACATTATCCGAAAATGTAAATCTTGTTTGAAGTTAATTGCATCCTGAAATTTTATATTAAATCCATGGTCAACGAGAGAGGTTTTAAGCCGAAGTCCATACACAAAATTTTGAATCAAGAGACTCTAAAGTAAGTGAATAGAAAACATATCTCAGCCAAACCTTGGGGTAATCATCAAGTTCCTCAAAGAATTTTCTTATATGTGATTATAAAGGAATTTCTTTTTCCATTTTAATTATTCTGATAAATCAACAATCCATACATCACATATGGAAAAAAAAAATAGCACAAAACTGAATGCACTAATGAATAGAAAATACTCTTAATTTCAATTACAAGGCCGTAAAACAAGAAATATAATCATGAATATGCATCACAACACATAAGTTACAGAATCAAACTAGATACAAGTGCAACAACGAATGCTGTGAGAAGCAATTTGTTAGACTTGCCTTGAATAATCAAGCATCCACCACACGAAATCCGCGATTCCACGAAGCTTCTCATGGAAAAGCACCCCCCCCCCCTTCAAATTCAACCCTGTGAGAGAAACAGAGAATGTTTCCTCTCCTAAACCCACCCAATTCCACTAAATGTGCTCCTTCGCTCCGACCCGAACCCCCGCGAGCCTCTCCGACTTGTTCCTCCTCAACCGGATCACATAATCCCGGGGCACATCCGGCACTCTCGTCGACCTCTGCCTCAACCGGTGCCGTAGACCGCTCTCCCCTCCTCCATCGCTCCCATCCTTCAGAAAATCCATCAAGTTCCTCCCACCACCACCACCGCTCGGCGGCCCGGACTCCGAGAACACCCGCCTCGCGCTCCTCGGATACCGTGCAGACCCACCACCACCGGAGGCGGCCACTGCCCCGTCCACCATCATGCATGGGTTGGCGATCCCCGTCCCCCACCGTCTGCTGCCACCACCGACACCGCCGCGGGCCCGGTTGAGCTCCTCAAGCCGGTCGACCACCTCGGCCATCGACGGCCTCCGGTCCCCCCTCGCACTAACGCACCTCACCGCCAGCGCTGCGAGCCTCCGCCTCGCAGCCGGGTCCCGCGGAGGCGGGACGCGTGGGTCGTAGACGGCCGCCGACCGTCCCCTCCGTACGATCGGCACCGCCCACTCAATCACCGACGGCGGCGAGTGAGCCACGTCGATGGCCTTCCGTCCGGTGAAGATCTCGAGGAGGAGAATGCCGAAGCTGAACACGTCGGTCTCCGTCCCGAGGTCTTCCGGGGTGACGTAAGCCGGATCCAGATAACCTAGCGTTCCTGCCGGCGGCGCGGACCGGCCGGCCCGGAGTGCGAGCCCGAAGTCGCCGAGCCGGGCGTTGAACCCCCGGTCGACGAGGACGTTCGCGGACTTCACGTCGCGGTGGATCACCGGGGGGTCCATCGAATGGAGGGCCAGGATGGCCTTCGCCGTCTGGAGAGCGAGCCGGAACCGCCGAGACCAGCTCGGCGGGTCCGGCCGCGAGTGGATCAGATCGAAGAGGGTCCCGTTCGGCATGTACTCGACGACCAGAAGGAGCCGCCGCCGGTCCTCGTCGGTAGCGAAGCCGAGGAGGTTCACGAACCTAGGGTTCCGGATCTCCGAGAGGATCTCGAACTCGTTCTCGACCTCGGCCCTGTCGCCGGGTCCGGCTTCGGCGTGCCGTCTCTTGGTGGGGCGTTTGACGGCGACGGTGCGGCCGGAGAGGACGGCCTTGTAGACGCAGCCATGGCTGCCACGGCCGAGGAGGGAGTCGTCGGAGAAGTTGTTGGTGGCGGATTCGACGTCGGCGTAGTCGAATTGCTTGAAGGGGAAGCTCGGCGAGTCGACGCTCGGTTTCTTCTTCTTCTTCTTCTTCTTGAGGTCGGCGGAGGCGGCGGCGGAGGTGATTGTGGCGGCGGCGGTGGAGGAGGCGGAGACGGGGCCGTGGGAGGCGCACGTGACGACGGCGGAGCGGGCTTTACAGGAGAGGGAGAGATATCCCATCGTGGATAACGGGGAGAGCCAAACAGGGAATGTTAGGGATAGAGACGCGCAGACATCCCTCTATAGTTGTATATTTTATTTCATTTCAAAGCAACTTTTTGAATCATGAAAGCTCGGCCCGAAAAAAAGGCTTCTGAATCATGAAAGAGTGAATCGAAGAAAAACATTGTTTTGTTTTGGTTTTCTGGGGACAACAAATGATCGGCCTCGGTAAAAGTTGGGGTTCTTTGGGTGGGGGGATATTCGAGTGACGTGGCAGAGCATATCAGAACTCAGAACTGTAAAGCTTCGCTAAAAAATGCGATGCATTTAATGGATGCACGAGATTGTAGTGATTCGGGCACGTAAACCATTTTTAAAGGAAAATGTTACCGTCTGTATAATGAATGAACTGTAATAAGTACATGTGATCTTTAAGACTGGATGTACTAAAATGCTTAAACAAAATTAAATATAAAAAAGTCTTCTGATATTTTTAATACTCAAATTACATTCTTTTTAAGAATTCTATAAAAAGAACTTTTTTATCAATTTTGTAAATTAAATTGATAGTTGTTTATGGGGGTTATCTAATATTAGAAAAAATGCAGTGGGTTATCTAGATTTTCATATGTTTATGGAAGGTTATATGAATTTTTTTCTAATTGTTTTTAATATTTTAAATTTTCTTTATTGTTGTGAATATAATGAAATAGGATGAAAACACAGAATTCAAAATAAAGAGAGAGATGGAGAAATAAGATATATAAAAATATATAGTTTGCAAATCAACATGCATGTACTCATATCATACATGAAATAAAATAAAACATTATACCAAGAGATACATTTAAAGTATGATCATCCACTAATACTATTCAATACTTCAGGCAGTGAATTATCGCACACAATCAATCATTCAATGTAAAGAAACGACATTGTTCAAAAACATCTGATCAACAACTATCCACCCACAGAAAAAGTGAATTTATTCATCATATACAACACTGCTAAACAATTGCCCATAAGTAAATTTACTATTGCGTTAAACCAATCAATTATTTAAACTATTATCAAATAATAAAAATTTCTCATTCAATCAATCAATGACTCGTATAACCAACAATGAAAGGAGACATTGAAAGCGACGACGACAACAACAACAGACATAAATGGTGCCTTCAGACGGACGGAAGGAAAGGTAGAGCAACAAGAAAGACGATATGTTTCAAATATATGGCGGGGTTGGATTCTAGGATATAAGCCTAACATGTATTTTGAAGGTGGAATAATAATTTTTTTAAAACATATCCAAAAAATGGGGTGGTATTCCACTAAAACAGGGTTAAAGTGTTATTTTCCACAACAGACATAAATGGTGCCTTCAGACGGACGGGAGGAAAGGTAGAGCAACAAGAAAGACAATATGTTTCAAATATATGGCGGGGTTGGATTCTAGGATATAAGTCTAACATGTATTTTGAAGGTGGGATAATAATTTTTTTAAAACATATCCAAAAAATGGGGTGGTATTCCACTAAAACAGGGTTAAAGTGTTATTTTCCACATTTTACAGTATCTCAAATGCCAAGGCATATGAATTTTTTTTTAATATTGATGAACCCAGTTTGATTCTTGAGGAATCTCTTTTACATACAAAATAAGTACTAACCAACTTTTCTAAAGCTCTAATATCAAAGACATACAATTAATTAGTAAAATGGGCTTTCTAGGATGAATAAAAGTGGAAATCATTGTTATGGGGGATTGTGTTGTACAAGTGAGTGGTGAGGAGGTTGTTCTGAGTGTTGGTAGCTCGAGAAAGCCAACCACCGGGCCACCACCACCACTTTCACCATGTGTGTCGTCTGTTTGTTTTTTCTTGGATCATTGCCACTATTCACTATTCAGGTTTTGGAATTATTCTATTCTCATATTAGGGTGAGATGCATGATTGCAAGGTGGCAGGCTGGTGGGGGATTGACATCCAGCGTGACTTTGTTGTGCTCAAAATAAAATAATCTGAAAAATAGTGAGAGTGTCCCTGTGATTATATATTTTAGATGAATGCATATTCCGTTAAAAAAATATAAAAATATATGTATATAATTCATTTGAATATATATTATATATATTTTTTAAAAATTAGGACATAGCTCTGTTTACAATCTCGTATGTAATCTGTAGCTATTTTGATTTTTTTTTTAAATTATATATGCTAAATATAATTTTTTAAAGGATGAAATATATAACCTAACAAATTTTATGGACCTATTTTTAAAATATATATTTTTAACTATATATGTATAAATCTTGTTAGACAACTATCAAAACATATGGATATGCATATATATTATAATAAAATTGTGGACAGTATAAAAAAACATTCTAATGGGTTGGGACCATAGAGTCATAGACTAGTCCAGGAATGAAAGTGTAATATCTCACAAAAAAGTAAGAAATAAAGGGTGGCGCCGTTGTTGGAAAGGCTTCCCAATGTTGTGAGATTAGTTTGCCTTCAAAGTAGATTATATAGACAAAAAATAAATATGCATCTAACATTAATTAATGTTTTATTTTTAGTTTTTTTTAGTTGCTTACTTTTACATGAAAGGTATATTTACAAATGTACGTTTTGTGGGATTAAAAATGAAGCTAAAAATGAGTTGAGTGTAAAAAAACTCTAAATAAGATAAACCTATTCCACCCAAAAATTGATACATTTAGGTCCTGAAAATAATATGAAAACTGCAACAATATTTTAGAATTTATCAAATTTATATGTATTTTCAAATTAAAGGACATATCACAATATTCCGTTCAACACAATCCAAGGGTGATGAAAAATACAAATGCTTAGTTTTCAAATGTATTATTTGTGGTTGTGATACAAGTAAGTGTATCAGTTTGTTTAACCTTTCTAATAAATGATTATGACATATTCAGGGGACCACATTTGTTACATCGACATACCTTTAAAGTATGTATTATTTCAGTGGTATGTATTATTTCAGTTTATGAAGCTTGTAAACATCAATTATGGAAGTTGTAATTTGTTACCATCCCAAATTGATTGGATTTCATTTGGTTAGTAGCTGAGGTCAACGGAGAACATCTTTGTTGTTAAACAATTCACTCCAACACTTACCATAAATTGAATAAAATAATAATTATTGAGCTCCTGTTGGATAGCGACATAAGCTATTCTACGCTAAATAATTATTCTAATATAGTTAATTATATTGGTGGAATAAATCATCTTTTGTTTGATTGTGTTTTTACTTATTCTAGTTGAGAAATGTGGTAATGAAATTTTTATTGTTTGATTGACTATGGATATATTGTGGATAAAAAGGTAAATAAAATGTATAAGATTTATAAGATGTGACAATGATGATTGAGCGATTTAAAATAAATTATGACATGTCATTTGACCTATGATGCATTCTCCTTATATTAGTAGAATAGAATGAGTGAATAACAAAAACTTTGAAATTTTAATACCAGCTTATTTTCACTTATTTTGACATAACTATACTCACATATTCTTTGTAACCAATATTTCTTTTTGGATTTATCTACCTCTATTTCATTCTATTCTACATCTATTATTCTACTCAAGAGAGGCCGAGAAAGATTGACCATGTGAATTTCTTGAAAAATTTTAAACACATGTTATATGTATATAAATAATATTCTTTAAAAATGGGTTTCTAGCTAGTAACAAAGTAAAAATAACATGTATATTTCATTGATCTGTACCGCATTCACTTAAGTTACACTTTTAAGTGTTGGATATTTGATTCAGGTTGACTAGATCTCAATTTTATGGGACGTCGATGGGCAGAGACTGAGATCCAGCAGAGCAAATGCAGACAAAAAAAAAAATTAATTTCAAAGTTTATACAGAAAATGAATTGCTAATTAGATCTGCATTTGCTCTGCTGGATCAAAATGTCTCTCCAATCTTACAAAAGACATCTCCTGCTGCAGGTCTACTACATCTACATATGTGGGGTTACAAATCCTGATTTCTGTGTAAAATTAGCACCTCCAAGCAAAAAGTAGTATTGATCCGGTGAGTGCTGTCATGAGTGGTGGAGCGACCTTGGGACCGGGGGGGGGGAGGACCCCCTTGTTTATTTTTTCTAAAATGTTTTCATTTTTTTTTGGGAAATAGCAAACTATATCGATTCATTTTGAGTTGAATAAACCACTTTTAGTAAGTGTAAGAAAAAAAATTTAATGGGGTATATACATCGCCTAACGAGGTATATGTTTCACTGAATTTATAACGAAGTATATAAAGCTGTATTTTATACTGTAAAAAAACTGAGTGTAACAACACCACACCCTATTGTGAGTGCCATGAACTTAATTCAAATCTCCAAGATAACATTGCAATAAATGAGAGATGATGAATGAGATCCAATTATTGAAAAAGTTTCTTTATTTTATAGTAAATATGATATCAGTATTCCTAACATGGATGATGATGTAGCACGATCATGGATCATTCGATCTAGGACCACCAAATTGATGATTATTGATGATTTGTAATTTTTATATTGTTTGTTAGGTTTATCATATCTTTTTTGATAATTAGAATTAGTCATGCAGTATAGGGTCACGCTCTTCTGCTGATCCGATCAAAGATGCAAGATCTGCAAGCTCTAATGACGCTGTTGATTCTTCTGAGAAATGCCAGGACGATGGACTTCAATAATTTGTTGATTCCTAATATTACTATGAATATGTTATTCTATCAAGAACAACAAAGACAATATGAGAGTCTTAATAAAAAGAATAATATCAAATTTTTAAAAATCTAATATCTGAATGATCAATGGGTTTACAAGTCTATTTATAGAGTAGAGAATCCTTAACAGATTAAAATCTCAACTAATTATCTAAATCTATAAACCATGATGATTAACTAAATCTCCAAAATAACAAACACATCTTTATTTAATCCTAACTAATATTCAAATTTGAATTTAAATTTAAATTTTAAATTCAAATCCTAACTAAAAATAAAAAATCATATCTGAATGATATTTGAATATTAACTAATCTTAATTATCCAAAAAGATATGACAAACCTAACAAATAATATAAAAATTACAAATCATCAATAATCATCAATTTGGTGGTCCTAGATCGAATGGTCCATGATCGTGCTGCATCAGATGATAAGGGCCAAAGAGATCACAAATTTACATCATTATTGTGTTGGATTGTTTTATACGGTTATTGATATGCAACTTCAAGAGCTTAAGAATCATTTTATGGAAGTGAATACATAGTTATTTCTTTGCATGTCATGTTTCCCTTTAAATGATTCTTTCGCAAGTTTTAACAGCAAAAAATGATTCGTCTAGTTTAGTTTTATCAACGTAAACTTTCTGAAACAAATCTCATATGTTGAGAAGGAACTTTTTTATAGCATTGATAATGATAGATCATTCAACATTTTCACAATAGGAAACCTTGTCAAGGTCAAATTTAAAAGTATGTATTGCTTATTATATTTATGTTTTGACATTTTTTTTTGTGAATTATCGATATGAAATTTGACATATTGTTTTGAAATATGATAATTATTTTTTAGAATTATTAAATGATATGTTTTATGTGAATGTCTTTATTTCATTTTACACCTATTCATTTTTTAATCTATGCTATTGAAATGAAAAAAGACACCTCTTATAAAAATCATGGCTCCACCACTGGCTATCACGTTTGTGCTGACCGATTTTTTTTTAATTGGAGGCACTACCTTTGTTTTTAATTATAATTTTTTTAAATAGGACTCCTCCTTCGTCATTGATTAAATATAAATGCCTTGAGATTTCTTTTTTTATCACTTTTTTTATTAAATTTTAGGAAAAAATTCAAATAACCCCTGTAAATAAGCCTGTCAACGGGTTGGGTTGGGGTGGACTCAAACCCGACCCGTTTGATTGTCGGGTCCTTAGGATTGGGTCCATATTGGGTCTTAGGTCGGATTGGGTCGACTCATTAACATGCTTATGACAGACAGAGAGAGATTGAAGAACTTTTTGAGGGCCCACAATGACTTTATTTTTTTTATTTAATAAAGATAGTGTATTATAAATAATTATTCACTAGTTTGATTTTTCAATATTTTATGAGGAAACTTTTAGAATACGGTTTGGATTATATATTATGCTTTTACGTATAGTTAAAAGAAAATATTTCAAATGCTTAAAATTTTAAATAATTATTTAGTATCTAATTATAAATGTTGGGTTGGATCATATGTGTTGGGTTGGATCATAAATTAAAAAAAATCATATAGTATTTGGTTTGGGTCAATCGGGTCCATAGGATCGGGTTGGGGTGGACCCAGACCCGACTCATTTTGATTGTCGGGTCTTTCGGGTCGAGTATTTATGTCTTCTATCCGGTCGGGTCCGAGTCGACTTGTGACCCATTGATAGACCAACCTATAAACTACCTAGAATCCATATAACCCCTTGACTTTTCTTTATGTCCATATAACCCCCTGAAAATGCTCATGTAAATCTAAATAGTCCCCTCAGTTAAACTTTCGTTGACGGATGAAGAATATTCTTTTTGGTTAACTTTGACTGAAGACACAGTGTACTAAAAACTTCTTACAATATATTTAAAATGCAAATGATTTTATTCCTATGAATAGATTAGAAAACCTATCTGAGGTTTACAATCGTCATTTACAGAGGATTTTTCACATTTTTAATATGTTGTAGGAGTTTTTGGTATAATGTGTTTTCAGTTAGGATTAGCCAAACAGAATATTTATCATCTATTAATGGAAATTTAATTCAAGTGTTCTTTGGATTTACATGGGATTTTTTAAGAAGGTTATATGGACTTCAAGAATAGTAAGGGGGTTTATAAGGATTTTGAAAAGTTTACAGGGCTTTTATGGATTTTTACTTAAATTTTAATAACTGAGATTTTTTTTAACGTATATTCAATTGAGAGATGAGAAAATTATAAAAAATTTATTTCTCATTATCATCTATTTGATTAAATTTAAATGGCTGATATTTCTTTTTTAATATATATTTGATTAAATTTTAATAGCTGATATTTCTTTTTTTAATATATATTGTGAGAGGAGAAAACAATGAAAGATTTATTTTTAAAGAGAGTTCTTTTTACTCGGTAAATAAAGGAGTCATACGACTAATAAAAAACGAATGAGACGTCTTAATTTTTTTATTAAAAAAAAATTAGTGCTAACTTGACAACGTAACCTGGTCAAATATTTTTTTTATATTAAAAGGATCTCCAAAACTGATTTTACGATCAAGTTGAGAAGACTATCTTTACGCATTTGCTCCACACTTGGGGGTGTTATTTTTGAAATATTCAATCCCATCAAGTTTTCTTTGCAAATTGCCCTTAATTTGGATTACTCTATCTGGGAGAATATTGTTTGTTAGCCTGAATAGCCAGATGGAGACAAGATGATGGTTGGCAGGGGAATATTTCGTTAAATGCGCCGTTTGAAATGCAAATCGTCGTCTCGCCTAAGGGAAAGCACTTGAGTAAGTTTTATAATAGTCTCACTATCTGTAATTTTGAATTATTTTTTACTTGATTACCTTGAGATTATACTTGTTTTACATAGAAGCTTTTTTGTCTGCTTTGGTAAAGCCAAAGTTACTGCATTTCATAACTTGGTAAAGGATCTTGTATGGAAACATGTAAAATGATACACCCATTTATTAACGCAATTTATATCACTACCCTTTTATTTGTGGACATAATGTGAAGGTTGCTTTCACTACTGTATACACTTAAAATAAATCAATATGACATGGAGGCTAAAGGCTAAATAATGGGCTGACTGCATCAAAGTCCTATGTGAAATAGTGAATATTCTATAAGCCATTTCAAAACTTCAAAAACTTCACGAATCTCCCGCAGTAGAGTAACTTAATGCTTTTTATATATAAAGTTATGATTGGAATCATTCAGACTTCATTTGTTTCATGTCATTATATGTTTTTTTTTAACCACTAATCATTTTATCAATAGTACGTTATTTTATTGTGACTTTAATTCCATGAGATTGTTCAGTCAATCAGTGGATTTCAACCATACAAAATTTTTAATATTTGAGTCGCTAATGAAAAATGATAAAGAAATCTGTTTAAATATCAAATACTCTAAATATCAGTCTTGTACATATTATACATCTAAATTTTAATTTTTATTACTATGATAAAAAAAATACTAATACAATAATATATTTATTTACAGATTAAAATTAAATTAAATTAACACATATATATTTAAGATACAATATAAGATTAATCTCCTTAAGTAATTAATTTACATCTAGCTGCAGACTAGATCCCATTTCAGCCTTGCTATTTGTTATGTCAATGGAGACCTTCACTTGAAAAATTGAGTTTGCTCCCCTCAAAAATAAAAACAAAAAGAGAGTTTGCTCATAACAGAATTGACTCATTTAGAGGGACTCTAGCATGGTTATTCATCTTCTATTTGCTGATGGCCTACTCATCTTCCTATACGGTTCAATGCTGCCAAATAATTCTCAACAGATATGCTAATTGATCTGTCTGCACATAAACAATGCAAATCCATAAGGTTTTCTGGATAGAAAACAGTATAATGAGAGGTATTATTGATGCTCTCTGCATGGACATGGGAATATTTCCTGTCAAGATAACTCTCGGGTTTTTTCAAGCATTCCATGTGCCTCCCTCGGATAAACAAGCTCAAAAGCAGAATTCTTATGACAAGGACATGTACTCTCTCCTGCTAGCATTTGGAGTTGTTGAAGTCAGTACTATCAAGCTTCCAGGTGTATTTGAATATCATTTTTTTTTAAAGTAGTATAACAATATATCTTAGTATATATTTTACGTTTGTAACAAAATATTTTTCAATGAACGAGTATCTTTTAATAGAGATGGGACTATACATAGTGCTGAACATGTCATTTCCATTTCCATGAAACGGAAAAATTCAATCTTAAAGAGCTCAAGCCCATGCCCACAGAGCACGGCCCTAATCTGGCCAACTTGGCCCGCCCCACTTAAATATATAGACCAAATCATTCTTATCTCTATCAATTTATAAATACAAAAAAACTCAAAAGCATTTTTCAAGTGTGGGATTAAATAAAAATTCAAACATGAAAAAAAAAATTGAAATCATCAATGTTTTTCTGTTCACTGGCTTTATGTAGTGGTGGTCTGTGTGCATGGAAGGCTCACAATTGACTGTGCATGATGGTTTAATTAGCACACCAGCACATGTGGTGGCCAACACATGGTTATTGGCTCATGAATTACTCACTTGTGATAAAAGAGGGGTGCATGCATGTCGTAATAGGGGTATGGAACAAGTAAAAGACATCATAAGAACACAATTTAGTTGACCATCAAACAACTATCCACTTGGACAAAAATTGAAGTTAGGCTTTGAGACATGTAACTGATACGTACACTTTTCTTTAAAGTTATTTACTCCTACTTGAAAAGAAGAGTTGCTAAAGAGATTTGATACAAATCGCTATAGATACAAGAAAGTCTCATGAAACTGCATTGATTAGAAAAATGAAGAATTCACCAAGAATTTCGATAGAGCTTTTTTCTTTGGCAAAAAGTAGAAATAGTTTTAAAAAAATTGAGAAGGGTTAGTGGGAGAGTGGGTTTTCAACATTTGAAAATTTTCGGAGTTAGGAGAGAAAGAGAGTTTGTCAGACTTGAATGATCTAGATTGTGAAGTGTATCCCTTATTTACACCATTTCAGGAGACACTTCAACAACTCCTCAAACACTCTTTGATTTCCTCTAAAAAAATACTCCAATTACCTTCATGAGAAACTTTAATAGATACCCCAACGAACATGTCAGACTACTCTCAATTTGAATGTGCTTCTCAATTCAATGGATATCTCAAAAATTGAATTTGAATATTCATCTCAAAGGATGTATGTCAACCATATTTCTTAACAGGCATCTCAATTTGAATTTTAACAACCTTTTTCACTATTAATAGATCGACACCTTAATAGACATATTCTCTGGAGATGTTGCTTAATGGCATCCCATATATGATAAATTTTGTGAAAAGTGAAAATATGTATAAGATGCATATTTAGAATTGGACACAAGAAATAGAAGATTTTATGCACAATTTTTTTAAGTGTTTGAACAGAAAGAGAATGGGAATGAATGCTCAACTAACCCTTAATAGGTTCAAAGCCACGATCATGTCTCATTTGAGCGAACTAATGAAGAGCTAAGATTCACTCGTTACTGAATCCCATTAGTACAAGTTAATGACATGTCTTTTCATATGTTAAACATGTATTTTGGGATAATACAACATATGTCTATTCATGATTAGGCTCATGATTGATATATATTGATGGGAGTAAGTAGTTGTGTTGGATCCCATCTGATTATTAGTAAATTGCATATATCAACTTCACAGAGAAGTCCGTTGTGCATCAAAAAGTACGGATGTTCAATATATCAAGGTCTACTTCCTAAATCCTAACAATTATTCATATCTAATAATTAATATATGTTTGATTGTTTGAAGAGCTTAAATACTAAAATATAATCTAGACAAAAAAATTATCATAAAAAAAACATCAATACCACTCAGTTTTTAATCCTTTCTGTACAGAACAAAAGACAGCCGGAACTCAATAGGAACAATAGCCCACTGACCCTTTAACCCATGCTCAATGAAAAACAGAAACAATAAAGAAATCATAATTACTTTCTAAATTAAAACCCTGAATCATCAGATCAAGAAACATTAAAAGAAGATAAGATACTAAACATGTTATGTTTTTTTCTTCTCTCTTGTTGGCGCCGCCAACTTTGGATACCTGATTAAATAGAACCAATTATATAAATTCAAATATTACATGCGGCTCCCCAAGACAGGCACACTGGATTCTCAATGAGCTACTCTGACTCTGGCCTCTCTGTCTTTACAACTCACTTTCCATTCATTACTTTAATGAGTTCTCTTGAAGAACTCGCTTTCTTTCTTTAACAGCAAGTCGTATCACTTTTTTTAAAAAAAATATTCCTTTCTCGTAATAAAAGCAAGAAGAAAAAAACTATATTTTTCATGGTTTCATAGAAACCACTTCCAACCCTCCCATTAAACAGACCACCCACTTAAAAAACCTGTTCACACAAAAAAACTGGCTTCGCTGTTGGTCAGAACGGACTGATCTTCATAAACAATAGTGTGGGCAAACTGACACTATTATACAAACAAAAATATTTAGGAAAAAATCCATACAACCTACTGTAATCTAACCTAAATCCATAAAACTCTCTACCAGTGGTGGAGCCAGGATTTTTATAAAGGGGGCCTAATGTGACTTATATAAATATTTTTTAAAATTATATCATTATATTTTTTTATTTCAATAGCATAGATTAAAAATACGTATAAAATGAAATGAAGGCATTCATATAAAACATATCACTGAATAATTATAAAAAATTATTATTATATTTTAAAATGATATGTCATATTTCATATTGATAATTCATAAAAAAAAATGTCAAAACATAAATCTAATAAGCAATACATACCTTTAAATTTAACTTCGATGATGTTTCATATTCAGAAAATGTTGAATGATTTGATTATTTTAGATATTTATACAAATATTTTAAAATTTAAATAAATTAATAACAATGATAATAAGGTAAAAGGAAAAAATTATATACCTTCAAAATATTGATTGAAGAGAAGAGATGATTATAGATTGTAGATTCTCAATTGTAAGACATTTAATGGAACAAAAAGTAAAATTATTTAGAGATGAAGATTGATATTAGAAACAGCTGAGATATAAAAGAAAAAAGAAAAAAAAATTCAAAAATTTATTTTTTTCAAGATAGGCACCTAGGTGAATACGTTGAGAAATTGAATCCGTGCTTCTATAACAGTTTGTGGGATATGGATAAAATGAAAAACAAGAGTTAAAAATGATGTGAGTGGTTGTTTTAATTTTATTTTATTTAATTGTGAGTGGTTGCTGTTTAGGGAATTTCATATGTAGGTGGGACCTATGATTTATGGACCCTAATTGAAATTAACTTACCACAAAAAATTAAAAGGACCTAGAAATAAATAAAAAGGACATGAAAATAAATAAAAAAATCCAGGGGGGCACATGCCCCCCCTGTTCCTATGGTGGCTCCGCCACTGCTCCCTACAATCTTCATAAATTCATATAACCCCCTGTAATCACACCTCTATATCCAAAAAACCTCCTCCGCTATCTTTTCCGTCCGGCTGGTTAACAGGGCAGGGGGTTATATAGATTTATGACATATTACAGGGGGTTATATAGATTTATGACAGATTACAAGGGGTTATATGATTTTTGTTGGTTGATGTTACACACTATTTTAATAAAAAAAATATGGCCTCATTCTATATAACAAAAAGTGTGTAACATCAACCAACAAATTGTTTTTATTAAATCTTGGGGCACCTCTTTGTATTGGTGTTTTGATAGTGAGTTTTGTTAGGTATAAACTGTATGTGAAGGAGTAGTTTGAGTTCTTTTTTTTAAATACCAAGAGAGAGTATATATCTCTTTTAGTTCTATCTCTTTGGTGAGTGATCTTGTGTGTATTTATAATTTGAATAGCACTTTTTATTTTATTAAAATAAAAAATGCATGGTATCTTGAAAAAAAATTCAAAAATAAATGTTAAACAACTCAAAATTTTTAAACCACATGTAAAAAAAAAAAATAAAAAAAATGAGAAAAATTCATATAACCCCCTGTAATATGTCATAAATTCATATAACCCCCTGTAATCTGCTATAAATCCATATAACCCTCTGCTCTGTTAACCAGTCGGAAGGAAAAGATAATGGAGGGGTTTTTTTGGATATAGAGAGATGATTACAGAGAGTTATATGGATTTATAAAGATTGCAGGGGATTATATGGATTTAGGCTAGATTACAGGGGGTTATATGGATTTTTCCCAAATATTTAATATAGTGGATTTTTTAGTCTCTAGATTTTTATTAATATTCTCTGTATGAAATTAAAATTGCTCTAAAATTTTATATGTCATTTTGTCCTTGTAAAATAAATCAATTTTTTGAAAAATATCTCGCGTGCTAGACCTAATGATCTTATATTAGTCAAATTACACATTTATAAATTCAAAAATGTGTGTGTATATATATCATTTGAATAAATTATCACATTTTTTATTACTTTGAAAAAAATGATTTTAATTATCATTGCCATTTTTATATCTCGCATACAATTTTTAATATGTATTTTTCATATGAATGACATAATATATATAAAATATAATTTAATTATTTTCATATTGTTTTCATGTATATTTATGCATGTATATATGATTAACGAATATGTGTCTTGTTGAACGCCTTTAATCATGATAATTCAACCACTACCATTTAGTTTAAATTAAATTAGAGAACTGATTAAGAAAATTAGACCAAAGAAATATATATATATATATATATATATATATATAAAATTTTGCAAAGACAATCCATTAACAAATTATGAACAGATTATGCAAAGACAATCCATATATAAACAAACCTACGAACCATGCAACAAACCGTACATAAAAATTTCCATTCAAAACGACAAAACAACGGATACCCGAAAAGGCAAAAACACATTTTTCTCTTCATTTAATGTTCCTCGTAAACAAGACCCACTTCGTCAAAACTATCAAAACAAACTTCTTTTAATGCTTTGGTTTTTCCCTTCCCTTCCTAAGCAATCCAAACCAAAGCCCCCCCTTCAAAAGAGCAAGCTTTATCAGCTCCTCTTCTTCTCCTCCACCAAAAAAAAATCGCCTTCAAAGCTAGGAATCAAAGATGGTGAAACACTACTTGATTCGCCACCACCCAAAACCCAACTCAAACTTCCCCTCTTTAGAGTCCCAACACTCCTTCAAGCACCACCACCACCTCTTCATGGAGTACTACTACTTCCCCAACTACAAGAAGTCCAAGCCTAAGCTCTTCCGCCTCTTCTTCCTCTTCGTCGCCCTCTGCTTCTTCTGTAAGTACTCTCTCTGTTTTCACTTGGTACTTACTTCAAACAGAGCTAAAAAAAATCTGATCTTTTCATGACCCAGATTCAATCGGAACAGACGATTTCGAAATCCAGGGACTCTTCGGCCCCAATCCGTCGCCGACCCATTGTTCATCGGCGGCCAACAACACCATCTGCTGCGACCGGACCGGCTTCCGCTCCGACGTCTGTTACATGCGAGGCGATGTGAGGACCCACTCTGCCTCAGCTTCATTGGTCCTCCACGACCCTTCATTGGGCAAGACCACCACCCAATCCGAGGAGGAGCTCATCAGGCCTTACACGCGCAAGTGGGAGTCATGCGTGATGAGCACCATCGACGAGCTTCACCTCTTCGTCTCAGGCAATCAGAGCCGTCGATCATTTTGCGACGTCGTCCACGACGTCCCCGCCGTCGTCTTCTCTACGGGCGGGTACACCGGAAACGTGTACCACGAATTCAACGACGGAATTCTCCCCCTCTTCATCACTTCCAAGCGATTCAACAAGAAAGTCGTGTTCTTGATCGTCGAGTACCACAATTGGTGGGTCACCAAGTACGCTGACGTCGTCTCCAGCCTCTCGGACCACCCGCCGATCGATTTCAGCGGCGACAACCGCACCCACTGCTTCCCGGAGGCGATCGTGGGGTTGTCGATCCATGACGAGCTTTCGATAGACCCGAAGCGCACGCACGACAACCGCACGACGATATTCCACTTCCGCGCGCTCCTCGACGAGGCGTACCGACCCCGCGCGCGAGCACTGCTGGTTAAAGAAGAGCAGAGACCGCAATTGAAACCAAGGCTTACAATCGTATCGCGGAACGGGTCGCGGGCGATAACGAACGAGAGGGAATTGGCGGGGTTGGGCGAGAGAATCGGATTCAAAGTTGCGATTTTGAGGCCCGAGAGGACGACGGAGCTTGCGGAGATATATGGGGTGTTGAATGCGAGCGATGCGATGGTCGGGGTGCACGGGGCGGCGATGACACACTTCTTGTTCATGCGGCCGGGGACGGTGTTCGTGCAGGTTGTGCCGCTCGGGACGGATTGGGCAGCGGAGAATTACTACGGGGAACCGGCGGTGAAGATGGGGTTGAAGTACATTGGGTATAAGATCAAACAGAAGGAGAGCTCGCTTTACATGGAGTATGAGAGGGATGATCCGGTGCTGTGTGACCCGGAGAGTGTGAATTTGAAGGGTTGGGAAACGACGAAGAGGGTGTATTTGGATGGTCAGAATGTGAGCTTGGATTTGAAGAGGTTTCGGAAGAGATTGGTTCGGGCTTATGAGTATTTGATGGTTTCGAAGAGGAGTTTGGGTTAATTGAGGTGCTCGTTTTGATGGGATTATTAATCTTATGTGATCTAGTGGCACTGTTTATATAATGTATACATTCATTCTTTTTGTTAATTGAGATATGTTTCTTGTCTTGTTTTGCTGATTATATGACATCTCATTCTTTTCATCTGATAAAAGCTTGTAATACATGGATGAATTTAGGATTCTTATAAAGTGTGGGTAGTGAGCTTAATAAGGTGGTGGGACCAAAAAATTGGTTAGTGGGAGTATACGTCCCGGGTTCGGATCCCATTTGCAGACGGCGTGACATTTTTTCTTCTCCGTTAGTCACTCACCTGTTACCACGTGACCAGGCCGCACACGCGTCGGCTTCCCATTTGCACCCACAGAGACACTTTGTGGTAAACCCACAGAGGATCCGAACCCGTCCCCAATGTCATAAAAGGATGCATGCCGACACTTGTTGGGATAAGAAGCTTCATTAATTTTTTTGAATGCCGGTGCACACCATTTTTATTCTAGCCCCATTCAAGTTTTATATGTTTTGATAAAAAAATTATCAAAGCATGTAATCAACTTAGCTAGGTTAATGTTTATTTTTTTAAAATATTCAAAACACTTTTAGATTAGATTTAGGCCCCGTTTGGTTCGTGTCATTTTTTTTTGTGGAATTATTTTACCAGGAATCAGTTTATCAAGAATCAGTTTACCAGGAATCTTGACTCCATCAGACTGTTTGGTTCGTCAGTGGAATTCTCTTTAGAATCATTTTCCATTGTTTAGTTCATACATGGAAAATGAAAAGGAATTTGATTTAAATGTTTAAAATACCCTTACTATTATATATACTTGCAAAATTTATCTTATCCATATCACAATATTAGAAAAAATTATTAATTTTTTATAAATACTTTTATAAATATTTAACTAATACAAATAAATAAAATAACCAATTATATAATTAAACATATAATAATAATCTTATCAGTTGAATATTTATAAACTCTCTTAAAAACTAATTAAAATAATATCTAACTCCATCACATATAAAAATCAAAACTAAATTTAAAAACATACATTAAATATCTAAATTAATAACTAGTTAAGATTTTTTAGATTACATATAAGAATTATAATAGAATTTTTAGTTAAATAATAAAAAAAAACTGAATATTTTAGAAGGGATATATATAGTAATTTTATTCATTTGTAAATGGCACAATAGTAATCTAATTTAAGATTCCAGGTGGAATGTGAGATTACCACTACAAAGGGTGAGAATCTGATTTCACCATATTTTCCCACATAGATGGATTTTAATTTCAGTGGGATCCACAATTACCATCAAGATTACCACCAACCAAACACTTGATTTTATGCACATTCCTGGTAATGTAACATGGAATTAAATTACATCACAGATTACCACGAACCAAACGGGGCCTTAGGGTGGAACAATGAACGTGATGTAACATTATTCAAATTTTGTTTTTTAATGAATTAGCATTGAAGGGTGTTGAAGCAGTGATCTTCTTTGGTCGGATCGACTACGTGAATGATGAAATTTGATGAATAATGCTAAAGCTGGATCGAGGAGAATTCTTAATGTCTTTGTTCAAAACATAAGATCATTTAAACAGACCATTAAATAATCACTTAATCTTACCAAAAAAAAAAAACAACAAAAAAAATGAACAAGAAGTAAAACTAAATCAAAACTAAATCAAATGATAATTATAAAAGACCGCCGACACACTTATTCCATTTTGGAGCCCGTTTTACAGTCCCATATACAATGATAACGTAATATATATTACGCTATCATGGTGTATAAATTTTTATTATAGTATAAAACGCAAAATGTTTTATCATTTTTTTTAACTTAAAATAAAATACACTAATTTATTTAAGTATATAGTTCATTTCACATAACACTTTATTTAAAGAATATATGATTTTTTTTCAGTGTGACTGCAATTGGAACTGTAATGAAGCTGTACATGTCATTTCTTATATAAAAAAAAAACTTCAAATCCGGAGAATCTTAATACACTATATCCATTTCTCTTGTGTTTATAGCGTTACAATATGTCCAAGTCCAGCCCTAGGCACAGGCTCACGGGCTTTTCTGTCTAGCGGCCCTAGGGCCGGCCTGGCTCGGTTAACGGGCCCTACGGACCAGGTCTGAGCTGGTGGGCGGACTTGCATAATACAGTACATTTATCGAAAAGACCGCTTAGAGCATCTACAATGGTGATCTTCATTTTGAAAACTCCCATCGGAGATTTTAAACTTTTAAAAACCCTGAACTCCAATGGGATCTTCAATTTAAAATTTTTGCTGTTTTGAAAACCCATCAATTCCAATGGTAGATCTTCAACTTTTTTGGAGTGAGCCTTCAAATCACTATTTTGATTTGTTAAAATTCATATTCTACTCCTTGTCCCTTTTTTTTATTGACGTTCATATCTTAATTTTAATGTAAATAACCAAATTATCTTAACTCTGTATTTACATATATAAAAAATGGTATATGTGTATGTAAAGTTGCAAGTGGACTTGCATCTAATCCAATTGTCTGTCCTGATAGAGTAAGACATTTTTGTATTGTCATGTGTTGTCACTTTGGATGTTTATCATTCTTTTATGTAAAAGAATTCAATATTGGTGGGATAAGACATATTTGTATTATTATGTCTCGTAGCATTAAATATTTATTCTTCCAAGCTGTAAAAGAATCCAATAATGATTGAACAATATATATCTATCAAGTCATATCCAATGTTCTTGAAACATTGCTTTTGAACTTTAAATAAAAAAATTTGGTGAAAAATTCAAAATTCCATATTTTTATTAAATATAAATGAAAAATTATGAATTTGTAATTTTATAAGAGTTTAATGCCATTTATCAAAAGTTGTTATAAGTTAATAAGTTCATTTGTGAAATTACATACGCTTAATGTGACATATGAAGCCCCAAGTAGTGGGTCTCTCAATATGGAGCCTAAAGTTGAAGACCGGCGGCGGCCTTCAAAATGAAGGTCGGTTGGAGTTGGAACAAACAAAATGGCATTCAAATGGTTTTTGAAGCTCAATTGATTAAAAATCAAAACATTTGTGGACTAAAATTAAGACGGAAAAAAACTGCAAGTAAAATTATCAAAAAGAAAAGAAGGAAAAAATTGATACAACTCCCTGAAAAGTTAGTCAAATCGGTTTTAGTCCCCATAAAATAAAAAAATTACAACATATCCCTATGTTATTAGAAAAATATTGTTTCAGGCCCTACTGTCATCCCAACTAACCAGTTACATAATTAACCCTAATTACATGTTAAAAATTACCAAAATGCCATCACCTTTTATTTTATAAAAATCGATATAACTCCCTAGAAACTTATAAAAATCAGGAAAGATCCCTAAAAATCTGTAAATCTACTTAGGTTCTTATCTTATTAGATAATATTTATTTAGTCCCTACCTAATCAAAACTGATCGAATCAGTGGAACTCTAACCATACATGATAAATTATTGTAATACCATTTTAAAATTTATTTAATCAATTATTATAATTCACTAACCAAATTTGTGATTTTTAAGAAATTTACAGATTTACAGGGACCTTTTTCAATTTTTATAAGTTTTCATGGAGTTATATCAATTTTCCTTTTTTTTACTATTGTAGCATGAGGATTTTTAGTAAAATATAGTGCAATTTTTGTCATCAAAATGACTAAGTCAGATTTTTTATATTTAGTAGGGACTTATTTGAATGTTATTTATTGCAGTTCCGTTTAGTAAATAGAATATTCTCTATAAATTGATGATGATTTAACCCAGGGTCTAAATTAGTTAACTATATATACTTTCTACGGACTTAATGACGATTTCTAATTTTATAAGGACTAAAATCGAATTAACTAATTTTTCAGGGAGTTGTATTAATTTTTTAAAAAAAAAAAACAAAAGAACTAGGGCACCATCTAGGCTTCGAATCGTCTATGTTTTACTACATGATTGCTTCTTGTAGCCGTCAGTAGAAATTCACCACCTATAAAGAAATTGTGACAATCTTTTCTCACTCACACGTCACCCTCTGCATCTGGTCGCATGAGCAAAACTGATTTTAGGCAAAAGCTGGATTTAAAGCTGATTTGTAAGAAGCTGTCTTTCTACTGTTTCTGAAAAACTCATATTTTAAACACTTTTTCACATAAATGTGTCTGTAGTTTTTTGTCCCAGTTATTTTGTTTGCAAACGGGTTTGAAAAAAACAGATTCTTACAAATCCAAAAATTGTCCAAACCCATTTTCAAACAGACCCTCAAATGTATGTTTTAATATTCAGCAAGCTATTATAAGTTTTAATGTAAAATTTTAAAGCTCTGTCCCATGTTAAATTTGTGCAAATTTTTTGTATACATAATGAAATTGTTAACAAAAAAAATGATAATGTTTAATCCCCCATAACACTTGTTGATATCATCTCTTTGCACAAAAAAAATGTGGAGGACTTGTATTATCAATGACATATTACATATGAGTGCTATTACATTCAGTTTTTTTCTCAGTTTAAAACAAAGTCCTATATACCACATTAGAAATCAAGTAAAACATATATCTCGTTAGATGTTGTATATACCACATTAAATATTTTTTTACATTTACTAAAAATGGGTTCATTTAACTTGAAATGGAGCGATATACATTTTTTACCAAAACATATACCTCATTAAATTATGTTTACTATTTTTTTAAAATAAAAACATGTGATATCTGAATTTTGATTGATGAATATAACTGAGTTTGACATTTTCCATTACATATCAATAAGCATGCCAATATATGGTCTACTAAAAAAAAGATACAATTTTGTGCACGTAAGAAGAATTTACAAATTGTTCCACTATTAACACCAAAACTAGTTCTATGATATTTGCTAAAGCATATCTATACCCACGCATACATTTACAAACATATGCTAAAATAATATCATATCCCATGGGTTAAATGTTAAGAAATGTGGTGAAATTTAACTCCCAACTATAATATATGTAGACTTTTAATCACTACACATTAAATGAGCGCTCTATTATCCTCCATTCATGTGTATTATATTAGTATCTACAATTTGACTAAATTGAGTGGTAGTATCAAAAGCTTCTTATTCCTATTCTGCATAGAAAATAAAATATATTAGTATGAATCTATCACCCGTTAGTTTATAATAAAAAAAAACCAACCAAAACATGTTACATCTTACAAAGAACCAAATTATTTGATATAAGATTAGAAACTTAAAGGGCTGATATGTCATTTTCCATAACCATTCATATATTACAAAATAATTTAATGCAATTCTATGTCAATAGATTGGTATTGAAATTTTTTAGTTGCTCCTGTAGGCCTCTCATGCCTAATAAACATTTTTTTCCTATATGTGAGTTTCCAATTGTTGGTGTCAATAATGTGTGACAATTAGGAATGATACAATTTAATCCAAAAATGGTAAAATAAATAAATATAATTAATATACAAGAAATATAAATTTAATTAAATATAAATACACGATGCCTAATTCATCGAAAGAAGAAAAAAAAAATTTGTGATTAAAAAACTTCACATCCACTGAAGACTAATGTGAAGCTAGGAATGATTGTCCGTTTGGTTACACGATTAAAACGGATTCTGTTTTTTGAAAAGCTAAAATCTCAAAATCGTGCAGCCAAACGGAGCGGATTCTGGCAGAATCAAAAGATGGATTCCTTTTAATTTTTCTCTCAAAATCCGTGTTTTAAAAAGCTCGAAAACAACGATTTTTTGTCAGAATCGATTTTTTGAATTGAAAATCATCTTTCTCTACCAAACATTAAACTTCTTTCAAATATTGATTCCTGGATTAAAAAAAACTCTTAAAAAAGTCAAGGTCTAAAATCATCTTAAAAAACAACTTTATTCCAAAAGGTACTTTTGGATCTGTATTTCCAAACAGACCCAAGACACTAAGTTGTTTTTTGGATGACATGACTATCATTTATGCATATATGTAAAAATAATCAGGGAAATATCTTAGTACATTTATCATAGAAGATAGTGTTACTAGAGTGTGATATGCACTATTAAGCAAAAAAATAAATAAGGATGAGGAACCCACCATTAATGAAAGATATATAGAAGTATTATATTGTTTCAAAACCATAAAAAAAAAAAAAACAGAGCAACTACATTTCTAGCTCTATTCCACCATAAAAATTAGAGAGTATCTGAGAGAGAACAATAGACAGCGTCCACCCGAGCCAAAAGCCTCGTGTGTGTGTGATCAATCTTCATTGGTGCTAAATCTCATCCACTTAAACCGACTCCACTCTGCAACTTTGCATCATCTACTGCCTCCCATTCTGATTTCTTCATTTGAGTGTCTGATTGATCTTTAATCCGTTCAATGTGGTTTTTCCACAACTCACATTTGAATGGACATATTAGTGGTCGTATCTCTCGGTGAAAAATAATAATCTCTTTTGCTAAATCGATATTCCTAAATCTCCTATATTTTCTATTTTGATTTTACATTTTCGTGCATGCTCGCATATCCTCTAATTAAGTTTATCTTGACATTTGTGGCCAATTAGTTGTAACTCTGCTTGGATTTGTATATTGCCTTACTTAAATAGCGCGCGTTAGATCAACAATCTTAGGACTTTGATGGTTCCAACTCTTCAATGATTTGTGTATTGCCTCACTAAACTGTGCCATTTTTACGAGTAAAATATACATGTACAATGATCATGTAAAACAATTTATTTACTATATTACGATGCATTGGCACATGTAGATATAATGAAAGTAAAATCCATGACTGAAGCATGTTCTTATATATACATATATGCATAATATAATTTATTTTCCCCATCCCCACATAACCAGTGATTCTCTGCATTAGCATCCAGAAACATAAAAACAACAGGCTTATCATATATACACAACATCAAACACGAATAATTTCGTGGGATTCTGAGATCGTTGTGTTTCATTCATGCCACAGCTAAACCTGTTCTTTCATTTCCTAGACTATTTCTTAGTCCAATCGCTCCAACAACGCGTTGGCCACCCGAATCCACATCACAACCCAAGCTCCATCTTCTTCACAGCCCACCTCTCCATCCACACCCAATAACTCGACCCCTCCACCACCACATCCTTTGAAACCTGCCTCCTCCCCACCAACCCCTTCGCGTACTCCTCAAACCCCCTCAACCTCTCCAACAAGACCATCACCCCCTCCTCCTCCCCTCCCCCTCCTCCCCCCCTCTCCACCCTCTCCAACCACTCCTTCGCCTCCTCCACCCTCGCCCAGAAACACGTGTCTTGCGTCAACCCCGCGTACCTCCTCCTCACCATCCCCTCCTTCGCCCCCCCGAACGCCTCCTCCCACCACTTATCGAAAACTCTGTACCTCCTCGGCCTCCCCTGCCCCATGTAGTGCGGCTCCCCAGTCTTCCACTTCCGGTAGTACTCCGCTATGTCCAGCGGCTCCACCAAGAGTTTGTACGAGTGCGAAGCGTACACCCACTTCCGCAACCTCCCAAAGTCGGGCGGGAGCTGGTTCGTCTCCACCATGCAAACCACCTCCTCCCAGAAGCTTGCAAGCTTTATCCGGTGCATGTTCGCCCTGTTGTCCCTCTTCGATGAACGCCGCTTGAACGCGTCGTAGTAGCTGAGGTTGTCATAGTCATTGCGCATCTTGTACCTGTGAGAATCAGCAATTGAAAAAAATGAACAAAAACTTTTAAGTATGCGTTTGAAAAATAAGATTTTGAACAAATTAACTTAAATAAATTCAATTCCTAGAAATCACATTTTCTACGTTTTTTAAAAAAGCAATATTTTTGTATAAAAACTGTAAATAACTCTTTAATTAAGTCTATTTTCTTGAAGGCATTTGATAACACGATGACGTTTTTCGCTTTATTAAAAAGCAAAAGTACGCATTAACAAACGCGTTAGATGAGAATGACTAAAATACCCATAATATATTTAACAGTACCACTCGATCTGTAGCCGATGTGGCGTCTTCTTCGAGAGCTCAATCGACAGCCTCGCCGCTTCAAGATTCGGACCCACGCCCTTCTCCCTCGCCATCTTAAAGAGCTCGCGCGACTCCATTATCGCTCCGCGTCCCACGGCGCAACCGCAACCCTCCAATGCGAGTGAGATCCCCGCGTCGTAGCACGACCCCTCATTGAGCCCGGCAGCGTCGCTTCGGGTCATCGAGCGTTGGAAAACGCCCGCGACGAGGTCCCCGTACATCAAATGCTCCTCGCGTTCCACCGCGCCCATCACGAACGTCGACCATAACAGGTGCGCGATCATGGACGGGCAGTCCACGCACGTCGCGCCCCCCTCGCGCGTGCAGAAGAGATAGCTCCCGAAGGGGCTGTACGGGCTCGAGAGCCGTCGCATTGGGAATGCATCGACGCAGTCGCTTTCGTGTTCGTTCGCTGTGGCGGCGGAGGCTTGCATTGCGACGTAGCGATACAATTCGGCTTTCACGTCGTCTGGGAATCGATGGACGGGGCCGCCACCGATCATGTGGGAGTGATAGAAGTCGAAGAGGTGTTTCACTTGGTGAGCGATGGGCGCGATCTGCACGAAGAGAAGGCGCGGGACGATGTCGGAGTTTGAGACGACGTGGCAGAATTTGCCATGCCAGCGCGCGCGGAGGATGGCGTCAGAGAGGGGTTTGTTGCCGAGGAGTGGAGCGCCGAAGGTGATGCAGAGGAGGGAAGGGGGGGACGCGCGCTTGGCGTGCGGGGATCGGGACGGGGAGGCGAGGAGGGAGAGCGCGGCGAGGGAGGCGATGGCGCCGCCGATGGAGTGGCCGGTGAGGATGAGTGGGGTTGTGGTGGTGGTGTCTCTTGTTAGAAGCATCTGGAGCAACCATGTTTGGTTAGTGTTGGAACAGAGGAAAACTTGGAACAGTTGGAAAATGATATGTACAGTTCTATGTGTAGCTCTGTTCACAGTCTTCACATTTTTTTTTTTTTTTTTTAAATTATATATGTTCACATATTGAAGTGTATCATGTTATAAAAAGTAAAAAAACACTAAGATATACTAGTGCGATTTTTTAAAAAATACATTTTCATACATTGCGATGGTGTGGTATAAACTACACAGGAAAGCGGACTGTTTATCAATGCTCATAAAAGTTTGTTATCTTGTATAAAAAAAATAATAATGTGAAAGAGAATTGACTAGTTGAAAATGATAACAAAGTTGCTAATTCAGTGTGTGGTTTTTTTTAAAAAAGAATAGTCTTGATAAAGTGACTAATTTGGTGAGATGAGATAAATGTCATTCTCTTACTTTTGGAAAGTAAGAATTGTCTCCCATATTGGTTCACAAAAGTTTATGTAATTTTGCTTATTACAATTTCTCCATGATTATAAGGTCTGCGCATGTTCAGTGTTTTTTTTAAATACAATATCAAATTATTTAAATTCCAACAAAATTGTGAAAAACTTAAAGATAGTTTTAACCACTTGCCAAAAAAATAGAATTCTAACCATCACCCATAATTATTATCAAATTTCCATTATCAATTAATAATTTAATGACTGACCAAAACAATTTCTAGGGAGCTAGATATTTGCTCTAGTGGGGGCGATCTTTCAGTAAATACATACATTGTTTTGATTAATAATAATCAGTTGATACTTTTTTAAGAAAATAATTTTTTTATGATATTAGAAGGAGCATACATAAATAAAAAGAAAGAAACTGTATACATCTTTTACAATTATTAAAAAATATATATATATTATCATCCTCTACTGTTTCAATAAGAAAAAATGAGGTGGAGAGAGTTTATAAAACAAGTACAAAAGTAAAGAATGTATTCAAACAATTATATCAACAAATTAAATAGAAAATCATTATCTCTACATAATTATTTTTATGCTTGAATAAATTATCCACAAATCATACAAAAACTGATAACCTAAAGATGATATGAAGATTAATGTGAAACGATATAACCTAAAAATTAACACTAATTGTTAAAGTGTTTTAACTAATAATTAAGACAAACAGTACTCCATAATAAAAAAACTAAGTGGGGGCAAGCTGTCCCCACCAGTACTAACGTGGCTCCACCATTACACATTAATTGCAACTAAAAAAGTGTTTGATGCTTTGATTAAAACGTGTGAAACCTGTAATATCTTTTAATAGAAGAACAACCAGAAACAAATATTAAAATATATACAATATTATAATTTATAATAGTATAGTCACGAGAAAGATTAATAAAGATACCCCGCGTGAACAACGTTCAATCAAAGTTTGCCGACAACTTGCCAACTGACTTCATCCTCACACGACGTCAGCCAATGGATCATCACGCGTTATTCGCATGCACGTGAAAAAAAAAAAAAAATATATAAACGTGCAAGTGCTTTTATACCACTAACCTTAAAATTCGTCCTAAAAATCCCTTTCATATTATATACGTTTATTGGAGGTTATAAACACTTTAAGAATATAACAGATAAATTTATCAAATTGTATGACCTCGGACAAATTAAAGAGTATATAGTATTTTTTGTGTGATTTTGAGAACAATTTTTGAAACAATGTGTCATTTTTTTTTACGGATTTGAGCTATTCGGAATAAAGTTTTGAACTAAATAATCAGATAACTCTTAGTCCGTGAATTATTATTTTTATTTTAAAATCTGTCATTTTTATAAATTTAATTTTTTTATTATCTCTACAATCAACAAATACTTACCATGTTCAAATTGTTTAAAATGATATTATTTGAACCCTACTGAATCCAACGAACACTTAAATCAAACTCAAATCTAACTCGGCACGACATCCTCAGGTTGATGATGGGATTGGGTTAGAATTGGTCTACTCTTAATTATGAATTAGATTCCAGTTGAACTCTACCAGACCTAACCTCCCTAAATCGCTGATGAAATCCAACACTGACCGGTTATTATTGCGTACCTGGAATTCTGGCGAGCCATACGAAGCCATGAACATCCCAAGGAACTCTCCGTGCACCAGCACGGACTCCGACCTTACCCCGCTCCGATCAACCAACGAAGAGAAGATCCCGTCCCCCGCCGCATCGATCGGGACCTCCCCGAACACGCCACCACCACCACCTCCACCACCACCATAGGCGCCTTGCACGCCCGAGAACGCGACGTACGTCGCGTCGGGCGCATGAGTCACCACGAAAGGCGCGCGCGCGGACGATGAGCTCGCGAGGCAGCAGTGGCTCCACGCGTCGGAGAGAAGCGGAGAAGAGGCCAACAACGAACCCAGTATGTGACTCGTCTCGAACCTGCCATTGAAGGTGTGGAAATCAAGTTATGCTTTTAATTGGTGGTTTCGTTTGTGTTTGAATTCTTACACTGGGTGCTTTCGTTCTTCTTTCTTCATTGTAGGGGGGTTTCTTCTGAAGGGGAGATGAAGTTTCTTAGAAGGAGAGACCACCCAGGGTTGTGATATGCTTTTCTTCTCTCTCTCTCTCCTTTAATTTACTTATTAATTTATATTTGTCTTGAATCAATTGTTTGTGTTGATCTTTGAATGTTTGACTGTTGATTTCCTATGGAAAGGGAGAGTAGAAGGGATGAATTTTTGTGGGGCTCTCGGAGACTCACAGCTGGGGTATGGATCTTTAGTTGAAATCATGAATATTTTAATGCTTGATGGGGTGGGAAGATGTGACTTCGAATCAATGGTCCACCACAACAAAAGACGGTGTGTGTGGAATGGTATCAGTACCTTCTGTGGAATGGTATTAGTACCCTCTCTTTGTCGACGGGTTTTAGGTTAAAATCTTGTCTGAGAAAGATTTGATTATAAAATGTTTTTATATTTGAAAATCTACAAAAAATTTATGAAAATGTTTGAAAAAATTGCCCTTAGATGGTACAAAGAAGGCATATGAGGGTGATTTTCTCGTTGGTGTTCATTCTTGTTATCATTATGTCAAAGCACGTGAAAAATTTATGCTTGAAATGGTCTTTTCATGTTTTCAATATTGGATATGTCAGATTAAATATATCTTTTTACATAATCTCATTCTTGTTCTATTTCAAAGTTATTAAATTGACACTAATTGTATACATAACATTCATATATGTGTAGATTAAATGACAGTATGCATGTGAACCATTTATTAGCTTGGCATGGGGCAATGAGATGACATGGTAACTGTGACCCAATATTTTCATTTTCATTTTTATCCTTTAATCAATTGTTTAATTATGAATAGTAATATATAATAAATTTATTTAAATTTTAAAATTTTAAAGTCATTCAATGATACAATCTGATCAAATAATATTATGATTTTATCTATTACTTACTTATCAAAACGGATTGTGACCCAGTTTTTTCATTTTCCTTTTTATGATTTCATAAATTTATTAATTACTTATATATATCCTATTAATTCAAAATTCAAATTTTCATATCAGGTTTAGATACCTGAGATCCAACATTTTATTTTTGTTTTTACCCCTTATTTAAATTTGGTAATTATTATATCCTATTTATTTAAAATTTAAGATTACAAATTAGATTTTCATAAATCATAAATATATTTGAATATTTAAAAATCAGATTTAATTTAATTATATCATGAAATGATATACGTTCACTCAAAATTAAAGATATTACTTATTTTAAATTCAAAATAATATATATTTTTAAACATTTTATATTCAAAATACTTAGAGATAAAATTGGATGTTAAGAAACTAAACAAATGGTTTTTTTAACTAGTTTCACACTTAAAATATTCATTATTTTAATACATATAATACACAAATAGATAAAAATGGATCTTACGAAATTAAAAAAATTCCTTTTAATATTTTTTCAAATTGAAAATATTGGTTTTTTTTAATTCGAAATACATATAATAATTATAATTTGTCAACATAAATTTCCATGAAATGTATCTTAAGAGACTAAAAATTTGGTTTTAAATATATTCAAATTTAAAATATTCCATTTTTTAAAATTCAAAACGCATATGGATAATGATAATTGGTTTCTACAAAATGTAAAAAAGTTTATTTCTATATATTGGTTTTTACAAAATGTAAAAAAGTTTATTCCATTTATTTCTAGATATATATATATATATATCAGTTAGCTTTTTACTAATCTTCCCCACGCACGATGTGCGTTCAAACTAAAAATAATATATCTTAAAAAAATCACCTCTATTTTTTTAAAACCTGTCAATACATAATCCAAAAAAAAAAATTTGCTTGGTAAGTTGAGAGAACATTAATCTTTATATGGATTTATTAATATTGTAACTATTAAATCCGATCCAACATAACCAACCAATAGATATAACAAATTTGACATGATAAAATAATATTAATTTGTAATATTATATGTAAAATATGATATTTGGAGAATTATATATTATATTTTAAACCATGCATTTATACAAATTTATTTTTAAAATTAAAGATTTGTGAAATTCAATAAAATAGATTTGATAAATATCTAATATTATCCTTTAAATTTATTGATTTTTTTTTCATTCTTATCCTTAATCCAACATATAATAATCATAAAAATTTAAGGGTAAATTCGAAAATGAAAGTATTACGAAGTTGAAAACACTTTCGGTTAGTAAAATAGATAGATAAATTAAAAATACATATAAATGAAAGATGATCTTAAGAAAAAAAAATCTATTTTAATTATAATAATATGGTTTTTTATATTTAAATTCAAAATATAGATAAATGTGTATAATGAGAAACAAAAAAAATCGGATATTTAGGATGAAAAAACTCTAACTGATCCCAATGATCTATAAATGCCATGCCTCTATGTGTTTGTGTCTTTGAAAGATGATTTCATATGTTTTTGCATTGCATTTTTTATTGTTTATATTTACATTTTTTATTTTGTTATAGTAAAATTAAGATTCAATGATATGTGTTTTTGTTTGTTTTTGGATAATTTTCTTTGAGGATAATGAATATATATATGTTTTATTTTGATATCACCACTAACACCTATATATATATTTTATGTGAAAATTCATGGATTATCCTCAAAATTGCATAGCCTATCTCATTTTATTTTGAAGAATGCATCAATATTATACTTTTCTAGATGACTTTATCAAGTTTTATTTTTCAACCATCGATGTAGATTAAAATCTTTATGAGAAAATTTAATGTAAATGCCACCTACTCTATTTTGTTTTCCATCCACAAATCATTCTTGTTACACATCAGAGGCTCATGCAAGGAGTAATAGAAAAGAGCAATACATATAGGTGTGTCAAATTGTCCATCCCAATCTCTTATTAGTTTTTGTTTTTTTAGTAAGCCATGGATAATGATTAGATATTGTTTCTTTTTGTTGAATTTTTCCTTCATCATTTATGTTTAGTTGACTCATAAATGATTTAATTTATATGATAAAACTTCATTTTGAATTCCTTTTTGTCAATTCAGTGTGTTAATTGAGACTAATTAACCAGAAGGAACAAAGTACACTTGCTTATGCACTTTCCTTTGCTTTAAGTATCATTGAAAATAATTTAATTTATGTTATTTCTGTAAGTATATAAAATATTCAAAAAATAATTGAGATGTATTTCACTACTAAAAGTACTATTGATTGTTTACTTTTTAAAACTATAAATACTAATTCACATTTTATTTATTTTAGAGACTTCATTTGTAACTATATTCGATTTTATTCACCAAGTTTTCATTTGAAAATTTTACATGGAAGCATACAATTGAGATTATGGAGTGTCTAATGAATTGCATATTTAAAAATCACTCTCATTAAATAGTGAGGAAAAGTGAGTAAAGGGATAGAGTATCTCTCAATTTTTAGGTGAAATGTTTTCATTATATATTGATATCATTTGTTTGAATGTTCTTTAAATGCTTGTATTATTACATAATCACACCTTTTTTTTATTTAGAGAACATGATTTTGGTATAGGATGCTCTATTATTTTATAATTTTATTATGTCTTATCTTTCGATTTTTTATGCTCATTTTTATGATCACTTCATATAATACATTCATAAAATATATTCAAATAGATGATATACTTATTAAATATATTCTTTTATATATTTTTTTGTATGGTACACCTTATGCTTTTAGCACATGCAAGAAACTATTGTCAATTTATAAGAGTTAAATTTTGATTTACCAAGAATGTGTGCATTTTAGGAAATAGTAGTTTTGCTGGTTGAAGTGAAATTTATTTTTCAAACAACAAACATTTTTCTTATAATATCTATAACTTTTAGTGACAAAAACCAACTTATAGAAATCTTATCCAATATTATTTTATTAATTGGATATAGTCCAAGACCACACACTTACTTTGACAAGTCTTATAATAGTGCAAGCGATTGAAGCGAACCCATGGATTGACTAAAGTGAGTGGAAGGAGAGGACAATGAGAAGTGGTAGTGGCTATATTTGCTATTGTATCTGACTATTTTAAGTCATTATAGAATAGGCGATTTTGTGTAACAAATCTTTTCATAGGTAGAAGAAATGTAAGTTATATGAGTCAGCTTTACATCCTTTAATGCTTACAATTTAATAAGGAACTTTAGTGCTAAGGTTATAAATTAAAAAAAATGAATATTTTCATAAATCTTTATTTTATTGGAGGCAACTAATAATTTTCCAGCAAATTCACAAACTTTAGATGCGAACCTCCGGTCACTGGATGGGAATTGAATTGTAGTTGCAATAACAAAACAAAAGAAAGCTCTTCTACAGTTGGTTGGATGATATATACATCATGAATAAACCAAAACAATAAATCCACCGTATGTGAAAAGAAAAATGACACGGCTCAGCCCCATTGCAGCTTTAATTGCAGTCCACTTTATTAAAAAATAAAAAAATCACACGTATATAGTGAGATACAATAATTCTGTTTTTATTGTACAGTAAAAAATGAAAAAAAAGTTCACACACTAAGATAGAACCTCCTATATTTATGATAGTATAGTACATATTATGTTACCATAATATATAAAGATGTAAAATAGGTTACAAAACAGAGTGTATCAACCTCTTGTGAAAAATGTTTTCCTTTGCTATTGGAGGTGATTGGACAAAAAGAGCCGCCCCAAGTGGACAATTATGAGTTGAATTCTTTTTGTTTTTTTTTAAATGATAGATATTTTTTATCCAATTTTATTTTTAAAATATTGAATTAAAAGCTTTGAATCGAGGGAGAATAGATAAATAAAAATGAAAGATCAAATAAAAACAAAGTCATAAGCCCCCACCCAAACTTGGCAAGGCCAAATAAGAAAGAGCCGCCCCCAAGTGGACAATTATGAGTCAAATTATTGATATAGGTTATTGGATTTCAAAGCATGCGTGTTGGGTCCCTCACCCACCTCAGATGGCTTCCTTCATCTGGGTGATGAGTATTTAAATATCTGAAAAATATTGAAATCTGCATCTAAAAATCAATGTTATATTTGAATATGCAGAGTGAGGATACAAATATCAATGCATCTAACATAAAAATATTTGAATTTAATATTGTGGAGGTAAAAATTTACACCATGTTAGAAAAATGACACGTGTTAAGTCAAGATGGATGTAGATCATCACACTTGAGGCCCATAAACCCGGATCCGATTCAAAATGTCATGAAGACACTTCCAAGTAAGCAGACACGACTAGATTAAGGTGTTGTTTGGATAAAGACATAAGTTATTATGGGATTTATAACTATTTTAGAAATAAATTATTATACCAACGGAATACTGATTTTCTGTTTCATTGTGTTTTTTTTTATTCTCATTGGAAAAAGTAATAATAAAGTTTTGGTACTTGGTTAAATTTAGATGGATAGTTGGATAAGATGGAGATAAGTGTTTTAAATTTTATAATGACAAAACTACCCTCCCACTACCCCTTTGAGATCCGAGAACACCACAGCCACCACCAGTAACCACCACCACCACCACCATTCTCCACCCATCATCACCATGCACCACCACCAAAACCAAGAACCACAATACTACAACCACGACCACCACCACCACCACGAAGTCCACCACCATGCACCACCACCACCCAGTCCACTGTCGAGAACAACCACCGGTCCACCACCACCACCACCAGTCCGCCGAAAACTATCACCACTACCACCATCCGGTCCACCATCGAGAATCACCACCATCACCGCCACGTTTTCATTTTGGGGGAGATGATGAATAATGGGAGGTGTAGTGAAAAAGTTGATGGGATGGGTGGGGCCCACTTATGGAGGAGCTTGGAATAGCTAATTCCAGGGGATGGTGGTATTGATATTCGTCTTTGTCCCTGCTTATTCCAACATCCAGATTCCAGCCAATACGAGTCATCCAAACAACATTTTTGGTCTTATTCCATCATATTCCAATCAATTCCACCCTTATGCTTGTACCCAAACAGCCCCTAAGCCCCCGTTTGGAACGGGGATAGTTTTTATTCTAGGGTATAGATTTATCCAAGTATAAATGAGTATAAATAAGGATAAAGTGATTTTGTGTTTGGGTGTATTTTGAATTATTCTCATTGGTAAACGTAAGAATAAATGTTTTGTTGTTTGGGTAAAATGTGAATAAAGTATGGATAAGGATTTATAAAAGGTAAAAAAGTAATGATAGTTGATTTGACAGGTGATTTATAAGAGGTGATGACAGTTGATTTGACAGTGGGCCCACATATTCTTTAGGTGGAATAACCTAGGATAACTTTTATTCTAGGGGTTGATTGGAATTCCTATACCACTTTATCAAGGTTTATTCTGGCATAATTTATCTGGGGTTATCCGGGGTAAACAAACACCTCCAAATACTTATCTGGGGTTATTCGGGGGGTTATTCTCGTTCCAAACGGGAGGTAAGGGTTTAGTCGGACAGTCAAATACTTCGCAGGCGAATATCACCACGAGTAGATAGGGCACGATCAGATTAGTGGTCTGGTCAGATGATCTTACTCCTCGCGAACGGACTAGAAAAGATACGACCAAACAGAAGGTCTGGTTGGACGAGTTTTCACCTCGAAGACGTAACAGACGAACGATCAGGCCAAAGGCCACGAGCAGAACCAAGGAAACGGTCAGAGGGCAGTAACGCCCGTAACCGTCAGGTGGATAATTAAGGCTCATTACTTGCTAAATGTGAGTAATTAGTGACACAATGTGCTACCTTAACACGTGGGGTTTTCCACGAAAAGCGTCCACTAAATGTTTAGTGGGGAAACGGTTATAACGGCCAAAGGAAGGTAGTAGCGGCAATCTAGCAGAATTGACCCTATAAAAAGGGAGATAATCCAAAAAGCTCAGGTATCTAACCTTTCTACTCTCAAGCCACCCAAAATTTACGTGAGTTTATACTAGAATTCCCTTGTTTGATACATCTCTTCGGAGGCCCCTTAGCAGGCACCACACCGGTGTCCCCCTGATTTCTTTGTGAGTGTAGGATCCATTGTTAATCGGGTCCAAGTTCGAGAAGAAGGCTCTGAAGACCGATTGTTTAACTGAAGTGGAAAATATCCTCCTCAGACATGCCTTATAAAATTTGAAAAAAAATTGATATAACTCCTTGAAAAGTTAAATAGCTAAATTGGTTATGTAAAATTGAAAAATCGTCACATATCTCTATATTATTTTAAAAAAATATTTTCAGTCCTCATTGTCACCCTAACTACCAAGATACATGGTTAACCCTAACTACACATTAAAAATTAAAACAACGCCCTCACCCATATTTTGAAAAACCAATATAGTTCCCTAAAAACTTATGAAAATCGAAAAATATCTCTAAAAATAGGTAAATCTCCTCATGTCCCTATCTTATTTAATAATATTTATTATTTTAGGAGTACTGCTACACAACCCTAGTTTTTAATCCTAATTCACAATCCCCATTGTGTGTCCTTTCCTCATTAACTTTTCTAAAAAGATAAAATTGTAAAATACAATAATATCCTAATTTAAATCCCATGTTTTCCTCCCTTATTAAAACCTTCTCTACTTTTTCCAAAAAAATATATCAACATATTCAATCCATTTTGAAACCTAGTTTTTCAAAACCAATTCAATAAAAATAAATAAACCATTCATTCTATGAAAACCAAAAGCGAAATTCAAATCCTCTAACGTTTCCTAAAAAGAAACTGAAAGAGAAATGATTCAAAAAATTGAAATCTCATTCCGTCAAAAACACCGAAAAAGACCGAATTTCATTTCATTTTAACTGTCTGATCTAATTTTTGTTTTGTAGCCTCTCATTCTACCCAAAAATGATGGCGACAAGGAGTAAACGAAGTTTTTATGTTTTATTTTTTGAAATGTTGTTTTTGATGATTATAAGAGATAATAACATTTGATTTGATAGTGAGACACATTTATACCAGTTGAATGAATTGAGTAGAATAATATAATTTTAGAGGAGACTTGAAATACAAATATCAGTTTATTTTCATCTAGTCTAGCATGACTATATCCATTTATTGCTTCTAAACAAACAATTTATTAGGCTTATTCTTCTCTATTCCTCTCTGTTTCTCCCTTATTTTGCGACCCAAACGAAGGCTTAATGTTTGAACATGTGTTGCAAATTCATTTGCTTAATATTTTCTAATGTGACAGACAGTCAGCTCTGTGCATGGCTTTTATTTTGTATATATCTTGTTAATTTTAATCATTTGAATATATATTTTATTTTTATAAAAATACATATTATTGATATAAATATAAAAATCAAATCATCCAATCATCATCTATAAAACCGATTTATGGGAGATTTGTTCGTAACATTATTATTTGAACATGCATGTTATGATTTATGAAAACCGTTTTGGTGATCGATTTAACATCATTAACATTACAATGATGGAAAAAATGCATTCAATCCCTTGAAAAGTGACTAATCTATATCTATATCTATATCTATACTACTTATAAAAGTACAATCTATGAAAAACTTTCATTTGACATGTTTACCCTTACCAATCCATGAAAAACCATTCATATCCCAAATGATATTTCATCATAGATATTTACCCTTTCAAATTATTGATATTTACTATTTAACATTCTTCACAATCAATTACATGATATCATAATTTTTTTAATAAATTCAACTTCATTTTATATAATTATATAATATATCTATATATATTATATTGTAACCATTATAAAATCCTTATATATAATAGAAGCCCTATGTTTGTAATTATTAATTAAAAATATACAAATATGGAAGGGAGATAAAATTCAACCAAAAATTAATATAAACCCTTTCAATTACATGTTGTTTTCCCTTAACAATTCATGAAAATCTATTCATATCGAAAATTATTTTTGATCATACATATTTACCCTTTCAAATTATTCCTATCTAAATTATTAAAAAATCGTAATATATGTTATATTACATACATATTTTTATTCTTATATATATTTTTTTAGAGATTTAATAAATAATGACAATCTACATTATGGAAAAGTTATACTCCGTAAGTGTAATGACTCCGTATTTTTATATATTATATATATACATATATAAATTAATATGTACTTTTAATTAAATAATTATTTATGATCATAATACATATATAAATTAATATGTACTTTTAATTAAATAATTATTTATGATCATAAGAATTAGTGAAGCATTTTGGTGGACTTCGATAGGAGTTGTTAATATGGATCTGGGGACCCAGTTGCAAATATTACAAGTATAAAGTTGTCCAAAGAGTGACTTATTTGAAAATAAAATTTCTGTCTGGACCTATCTGTAATTGTGCTGTACACAATCTTCCTCTGTAACAGACGGAATTTGAAGGGAGTGTAACAGCAAATCAGCCCCTTTAACACTAACACAACCCCTGTTATCCCAAAATCCGAATTTAGGAATCTTGAGGCTATTGTGAATCTCAATCTTGGTATGTTCCTCATTCTTTTTAGTTTTGGTAATCTTGGGATTTTATATTTGTTTCAGGTGAATATGAAAAAGATTTTCTTATATGTTTGGGATGATCTTGGATTATTTTTTATTTAATGGGATTTGGATAGTTGGAGGAAAGATGATTATAAAAAAAAAAAATGGAGAAAGTTAAAAAGAGTTTCTTTATATAGGGTTTGGGTTTTGTTTGGTTGGCGGGTTTCCGGCTGGCGAGTCTCTGGCCGCCGAGGGCCCGGCGGTGGGTCCCGGCCTAGAGGGTGGTGGAATGTGGTAGTGATGATCTTGGAGTTTTGTTGGTTGTGGGTAGAAGAGGTAGGAAAAAGTAGAAGAAGAAAAAGTTGGGATTTTCTTTTGGGGTTTTGGATCCAGAATTTCTGGACAGTGGGCCTGGCCCAACCCGACTGGCCCATGATCCAGTGGGTTGTCTCAAAGGCCCATTGTCCAGTATAATTTATTGGAATATATGGGTTTTGAGTAAATGAGTAGTTTATTTGGAATAGTTGTTTAAATTTCTTTTATTTATTAGAATTATTATTTTATTTCAGACAATTCTTGATCAGATTAGACTAGTATTATGTCACAAGTGCGCTAATCCTTACATATCTTCTCTATTTTTATATTATGTATATGCATAATTGTTTGTTATAGATACAGTTAGACTTCAATTCTTCATTCTCTGTTATATTTATTTCTTTGTATGTATTTTTTATGGGCTTCTCATTGTTATGTATGAGGAAAAAAATTGTGTTCTTCAATTCTGTATTTTTTTTAATAATGTTCTGCTATGTTTTTTTTGTTATAGATTCATATATTTAATCATTTTTTTTATTATTTCACTTCTTCATTCACTTCATTATTTCTTTCTTTGTTGCTAAAGTGAAACAAGACACATCATAGTGAGATATATTCTTAACCAGGAATTAAATATTAATATATCCAAAACTTTAACCCTGATGATTTACAACAACATTCCAATGTTGTGCTATAGTATTAAGTTTTCATTTATATTCGTCTGTGGGAAGACTATCATATGAATTTTTTTTACCCTTCTTAATCAATGTTTGCAATTTTTCTTTAATCCTTGTAATTAGTAAGGAAAGAAAACTATATATTAAATAGTACTTTGATTTGATGAATTGAAAAAAAAAATCTGTTTTTATTTTTTGTGATGCTCTTTGTTTAACTCGCATTCTGATAGATAGGAACATTGTCTCTTTGTTTAACTCGCATTCTGATAGATAGGAACATTGTCATGTAAACTAACCCTTTTAAATGTTTTACCAAGACACTTATTTTTTCTTTCTTGACTTTGTCCTGAATTTCATCTCTGAATTAATGAATTTCCTAGGACATGTTTTATATGTTTTATTTTTCAAAGGACCAGTTTGCATAATTTTGTTTTCTTTTATAGGGGGAAATCTTAGAATGGTATCTGCATAGAATTTTATGGAAGCTTGGAATCATTATATGCAATACTGAAATATATTTATATTGGAATGTATGAAGCAGTATTCCATCATATTTTATCACTTTGATAAAAAAATAGAGGGAGCTCAATAGAAGAATTTTTCCCGGTCATTTGATTTTTGTTGGTTCATAACTACATGCCATTATAAGAGCATCAATATTGGAGTTCACTTATTTGATATTCATCCAAGTCCAACGCTTGCATACCCATATGACTTTGTCATTTATCTGTCCATTTATGTTATACCACCCTGTTAGAGTGGAATTTGCATTCGTTTTTTTTAATAAAGGTTATCCAGAAGAATATAATGCATTGGATTTATGCCTAATTCCTAAGATGAGTATGGATTGTATAGCACAATATTGATAAAAAAAATATTTAGGCATCCATTTGATATCAATGATACAGCTAATGAGAGGTGATATAAACTTTTTATATAATGCATCATTTTTATTTTTTTGGCTATACTACCTACAAAAGTATCAATCCATGAAAAACACATTTGACAAGTTTGTCATTCACAATTCTTGAAAATACATTCTTATCCCAAATATCAACATCTTTTTCATTTGTATATTTTTAGCTCTTTGGATTTGTCATGCAATTCTCATTATAAAGTGGTTTCATGGTACATTTCTATTTATGTTAATTGATAATTAGGAGTTGAATGCATTCAAAATATTACTTAAATTGTTTTTAATACTTTATGAAGCTAGACATTTTAATTTATTACTGATTCTTTTTTAAAACATTGCCATTTATTTAACTACTATGTTTATTTTCTATTTCCCAATAACATAAGAAGATATATATCAATAGTATTGTATTGTAGTATTGTATTTTTGGGTTGTGTAACATTTATTACCTCATTTTCATGGTCATCTAAAGTTTTAAAATTGATATGAACAGTGATTTTTTTAAAATAAATTATTAGACAAGAAGCTGAAAAAATGACGTATGCTTTGAAATTTTATGACAAGATATGGAATATTAAGTTCCGAATTATTAGACGATGATCTATAGAAACGTACAACAACCAAAAAGGGTATGAAGAGATATGAAAAGTGATCGTAATAGATGATGAGGTTAGTAATGTGTACATGATTTTATGTTTTCATAACAATTTCATTTTTTAAAGTTTTTTCAACTAACATCTGCACGGGACTAGAATGCAAGCAATAATGTTCAAAGAGGCGATCTCAAAATTCAATGCATTCCTGTTAAAAGATAAGACATACCATATTTCTAACGGAATGGTCAAATCAGTTCACCCAGATTATATCTATGTTAATAAAATGGAGCTATCACTCACAATTCATATACACGTTGAGGAATTGGAAAGCAATTTGATTTTTTAAGAATCGATATATGATTTCACATCACTGAAGAACATTATTCAAAGTCAAAAATTGGACAAGCAATTTGGTATGTATACTAAAACTTTTTAAATAGTTTATTTAATATTCAAACATGAAGACTATTAATAATTGATGTGTATTTCATGCAGACACTATAACTTTTGTGTTAAATGTGAGGACTGCATATAGATTGGGGAAAGATAAAGAACGTCCACCAACAAGAGTTCGAGAAATTATCATTAAAAATATAGAGTAGAATCATATGAAACTTCATCTTATTATCATGTAACATATGTATACAACAAGCAAATAATGTTTTCTTTCATTGGTATCAACATGTCAGAATCAAATAAACTCATATTGTGGGGCGACCTCGCTGACAATGAAAGAAAAGAATTAGAGGAATTGATCTTAGACAATCCTATAATAGTAATTTCAAGAGCAAAGGTTATCATCTCCGATAGTAATACACTCTACCTTGCCTTACACTTAACTATGCCTAATGACAGACATACATACTCATTAAGTTTATAAATTAGCTTAGATGATAAAGGAATATAAGCTTCATAACGGAAGCTATACAATAAGACTTCTCAACATTTAAATGATTAAACTGAATTAGATCTTAATTACATGCAAAAATATTATATGGCATCTCAATAATAAATTACAAAAAAAAATATCCAGACTTGTAATGATCTAAAGTTCAATCTAAATTTAGGGCTTATCATTTTTACATATTTATATAATTAAATATCTTGTTTATTAAATTATTAATAAAAAAATTCATGTGCAACGCACATGTGCCTCAACTAGTATTAAAAAAAGGACCCTCAAATCTCATCATATAAAAAAAACTTCATCGGTAATCCTTAAATCTAAAAAAAATCTATGTTGTAATTGTTGATAACCTATAGCTATGTTAAATTAACTCAACATTATAAATTATCATCCTACCCCTAAACCTAAGACAAATGAATCCAACCCTAATCTTTCTTCAACAAATGAATCTAAAAAATCTTAACTCAACATTTTTCCACCTCCATAGGCGAAACCTCCCCATCGATCACCCCTGCCGCATCATCCCTCACCCCGTCGCCCCCTACCTACAAACCCTCCGTCGCCTCCTGCCCACGACATTTGATAAGGGTGTACAAAAAATACTTACGAAAATCAGACATTTAATTGACTTTAGAACAAGTACAAATGAAAAGAAAATCAGGAAGATAATGAAAGAGGTTTTTTAATTCCTCTGTAAAAAAAAATGAGGTCAAATCTCTCTCAATAGTAAAAAAAAAAAAAAAATTTGGGGTCAAAAAATTATCTTCACCGATTTTTGTGGAGAATGACAATTTTGTTATTTTTTTGCCCTTTTGCATATAACTTTTTTTTGTAAAGTGATGAAAATTTGATCAAGGGGGACAATTTGTTTAACCAAGGTAAAACTCATGTTGTTTTTTAAGATATATTGAGATGTGATGGGTTTTTTTGAATATCGGTTACTTTTCACGGGGTTGAATGCATTTTTCCCTGCTTTGGAAGTAGCTAGGATAACTTGGACAGGGAACTGTGAATTAGAAGACAAAACTTTTTGGAATTTGATATTGTTTTAGTAGATTAGATGCGCAATTAATTTTTTAATGATAAATCAGGTTTTAGATTGATTACAACAAAGAGTTGGTTTGCAAGTCTTCACATCCGAGGACCCATTTTTTCCCCCATCATTTTGCACTTTAGTGCTACCTTTAGCCTGAAAAAAAAATTAAAAAAAACAAACCCACTCACTCCTCCAATTTGTTGTCACCTGTCACAAACCGGGGGCGCCAGTTGTTTGGCATCAAAAGCGCATTCTCGTTTAATAAATAATCACATTTACACACGTGAGAATAAATTATAATAAAGAACTAAATTGTTACTATTCTAATATAAAAAAAATTTGTTTCATTGAGTTTTGAATTATTTTTATTAAAATATAATAATAATTTTTTTCTTTTTGAATAAAATGTAAATAAGGTGTAAATAATAATTTATAAAATGTGAAAAAATATGACAGTTAATTTAACAATTAATTTATAAAAAGTAATAATAATTGATCTATATATTCTTTTGAGCTGAATAATTTCCATATACCCGTTTGGATGTGGAATATGGTCAGAATAAGAATAAATGAGAATACTGATTTTGATTGTTTAGGAGCTTTGAATAACCAGGGATAATCTATGCCAGAATAAACTAGTATGAAATGGTATATAAATTCCAACCAACCCTTAGAATTAAAATTATACCAGATTATTCAATAAAAAAAATATGTGAACCCACTATTAATCAACTGTCATCACCTCTTATATATCATCTTTCAAATCTAACTATCATCATTTTCTTACATTTTATAAATTATTGTTCACATTTTATTCACATTTTATCCAAATAACAAAAACTTTATTATTACATTTTCCAACAGAATAATTCAAAACACAACCAAACACAAAATCACTTTATTTATTTTTTTATACCCATTATGCCAGAACAACTGTATACATAAGAATAAGTCTTATCTCTATCCAAACGGAGGCTCAGTTATTTCATCTTATTCTCATTTATTATAGCCCCTATTCTATATCCAAACATGGGTAAAGTTTAAATTATTTATCAAGACACGTATCAATGAATTTAAATACACTTTCATTATCTCACACAATATCATTTCCTAAAAAAATGTCGCAAATGTTTTCTACACACTGCTAAACATTTTCAAATACAAACACTACAAATGTGAAATTATCATTTATCTCCAGCTATTACCAACCCCTTCTGCACTTCCCTTTGAGCATTCTTATCTGAATATGAAGTTGCCTACTGTTTTTCTAAAAAAAAAATTCTACCTAACTCTTCAACCTGTATGTCCTTCCCAATTCTTCACAACTCAACCTTCCCATCCAACTTTCTTCCCTCCCCACACCAACCAAGTGTTTTTCCTTGTTCCCTCCCAAGAGAACAGCATCTATTGAATCAAATCCATTTTTTTGTCTGCATGTTGGGAAAACTTTTTTTCTTTCTTTTTTGGTGATGTCTGTAAATCACCTACTCATCAGATACGCCCAAGATGAATCCATGACTCTAACCCAAGAAGCCAAATCCTATGTGTATTCTTTAGAGATAGAATTACTTGCCTAACATTGGGATCAAAATTTATATAATTGAAACATCCTTTAACTATGCTTTTAAAAGGATTACCATACCCCATGGTCAAAAAAACATTGCACCAGCCAACAATCCTGCAGAGACCAAGATACAGTACCTTTTTGCACATAGTTTGATCAACAATCCATTATGGAAATTTCCATAATTTTCAAATCTAGTTATCAGATCAAAAATCCAGTTATGAATTTAGTGGATCAATGGGATTGGACCCACATCTCAACGATTCACAACATAATTTGCAATCATGAAATCTTAGATTCAAATAGCATCACTTACCTATAGAAAAGAATCAAAAGAATATTCCCGTTACTCTTATGTTCCAAGCCTCTTTCTTAGGTGCTGGTATTTACAACCATTGAGAAAAATATACTCTAAAGGGGTTAGGGACACCTAGTTTCTAGGCCTAACCATTTCATGTCCTATACTGTGTTCTAATATAATTTAAGCTCATCAGCTTGAAAATGCCGTGTTCTTTCCTTGTGGTCATAAAGCAGTCACAATCAATCTTAATTTCAACAGAAATGTCCAACAAAAAATGTTACAAGAATTGTTTCCCAGGGATGAGTACTGGATTAAACTTAACTGTGATGGTTTTTTGGTTCTCCATCATATGTTGACATGAATATGATCAGAAACAACTAAATACCTCAAGTATTTGTAGATCACTTGAATTTATCTCTTCACCAATCTTCAGAAGTTGTTCAAGAGATTGAAGGAACAATGTTCTTTAGGTGGTGTTGCAGGAAAATAAATGTCAGGCATTTACTTTATCTACAGTTCTACACTATTGTTCTCTTGTGAATCTATGCCAAGCAAGTTGTCCAGGATTCAGACTCGCCCCCCCGTGTGACTTATACCAACAAATACTTTACTAACACATGTTTCAAACATTGGTGAGATGACACTACCACAATCATGCAAACTTTGATTTGGTGTCACATTATCCCATGTTTGAAAACATACTAAATTATTTGTCATGCAAATTTTTTTTATAATAATAATAAAGAAGCATGGGGATGCACTTTTAAACTAGTCTATCAAATGCCTAAAGTTATAGTATGATCAAACAGCAAGGAGTGAGAAAAAAAATCAAAATGGCTAATGTACCTCATTTGAAGTGATGGCATGATCATTATTAAAGATCCGAATTAATTTAAGTGGCTGCTAGAAAAATGCATTCCCATCTCATAGCAAAACAAACTCTTGGAAAACCAATGGCATTTGACGCATTCAGTCAAGACATCATATTTTATTGAATTAAAACAGTGCATAAGATCAGGATAAAAGAATGTCTAATTCTAGTTCAAATACAAGATGGGGCAATGCCTAAAGTTGTTGAATGGTGATAAATTGGTCAGTAACTTAAAGCAAATTACAAAATGATCTCAACAATAATATTCCAATTTTAAAAGTAACTAGGTCTTGATAAAAATGATTTCATCAGCCAAAGATACATAATTTCTAAATCAACTAAAATATTAAAAATAGATCTTGAATTATACATGACATGGACATCAGCATATGCATTAGTGTCCAATATTACAGTGCAGTGTTGAGCACACCTCAAAAAAATGTCTCATCAATTACATGACATCAATGTATAACTAAATAACTTCTTTTAAAAGTTTGATGCTATAATTTCAGGAATGGTTACATTATAAGTTTTAAATAAGTTGTCCTGCAACTCTTATATGCCAAAGGAAAACAAGAAGAAACTTTAATTATAACTCAATTGATACAATCATTCAATTACCAGATGAATACTAATACATCTCATCAAAATCTAAGAAAATATAGGAAGAAACTGTGGATAAAGGGATTAAAAAACTCATTGCATGATGCGCACAAAAGGTTTTTAAATTCTTCTATTAAAGGTCAGCACTCTTGACGTTCAAACCAAAGAGTGAGAATACTAAATCCGAGAAAGCAAAGTCATTAGTGAGGCATTTATGAACACCAAAACACAATAACAATAGGACAATTCAGAATTAAAACATACACTATATGCATTGCTCCAATTCGTTCAATATAGTAAGGAAACTATTATGTTTTAAATATAGGAGACTGAATTATATAAAAAGACATCCAAGAATTAAACAATGGAAAATGCTCAAGTCTTATTGACACAATTATAAGGCATACACCAACAGGTCCATGATCATTTGAGGTGATCCCAAAGATTAACAAGGCCGAAACAACAAACATGATCATAGAAGACCATTTAATGCATTTAAATAGAAAACAGACATAAATAATTCACAGATGATAATGTCAAAGCATGCCAATAGTAATGAAGATAAGTTTGCTGGACTTATGACAGATGGGACACACAGACATAGGGCATGATAGTAACCAAGACAAAAGATATGTTCTACTACAGTAGCCTTCAAGGAAGATCAGAGAAAATAGCCTACTGTAGGGTCTCTTGCAGATTAGGCTGGAAAGGCTGAACGCGGAAGCCAAGAGACATCTGTGAAGGGTACTCTCTTTCCTTCTCGTGATAACCATTCTCCATCTCTCTTACATTCCCATTAATCGTTAACTGTTGTTGCTGCTGGAAGACCTCAGCTAATCAGAATAATATAACTGTGAATATGAACTTACCAAATACTTCAAGTATATGAATAATGATGATGAGTTATATGAATAAAATTTAAAACCATCCATATTTCAAGATTAGTTGAGGCCCTCAAGACACACAACTGCAAACAGCTATGTTCTTTCAAGCATTTATCTAGGACACTTTACATTTTCTTTTTCCGTGCAGACATGCTATTTAACATGTCATAGAAAAATAATTCAACCAACACAAACAGGATGTGCTGACTAAGTCTCCTTTTAAGGAATACGCATCAGCATGGGAAATAAATAAGACTTATCTGGTTACTCACCACAATGGACTCGAATAACCGTTCAGTTTAAAACTGATTAAATGGAGCAGAGCTATTTTAGGAGGGCAGAGTGGGTTTAGTCAGCATTACTCCACTTATCTCTGTACCCCTCAGTAACAAAATCAGAAACATGCGATGTTCCATCAAGTATAAACTAATGCAAATAAATCACATAAAACTAGTGCAAACTGAACATATGAATAACATAGCTTCCTAAACGGTTACTTTGTTCATCATGAAAAATTGTGATCCACATTATTTTATCCAAGTAAATCAGGAGATATGCTCAACATATACAATTGGGCCAAGGTGCATATACAATTGGGCAGGTACTCAACATTCAATCCGATTCTGTAAGGTTCTACACCAAGCGGATAGTGCACCAAAAATTTTGGTGCGATATGCTCAAGGTAAGGATACTGAAATGCAAGATCCAGTTATCCGTAGGAAGCTTTGTCCGGCTATAGCTTTTGTGCAAGATTGTGGAAATTTTGTATAAAACACACTTGGGGTGAACTCACCTCTTATTATATCTACTTTTGTTGATAGTTTATGGTAAACCCAGTTAGGGCCTCCTTACACAAAAAAAAAGGGAGTAAATCAGGGGATAATAGTTTATAGGGTTAAAGACATTTGAGTCATTGTAAAAAATGCGTAACTCATATGAGTCATTACACACTAAAAACCCTGTAGTATGCACACATGTTAGAGGCTTGAACTTTTTCTCCACTCTCCTTTGCTTGATGGAGCCGTCAAAAAGAGATCTGTTCTCTCAACTCTCTAACTTATGAGAGTTGTATTCTTTCTACCAATGTGTATGGAGTGGAGAGGCACTAACCTATTTATTTAGTAAAAACCTTTTGGAGTTCCCCCATCAAAGGCTCATAGAATTCCACCATCAATCATAATTGGTTCATACAAAAATCATCAAAGACACATAAGAAGCCCAATGGCTCCTAGGAGAACCCAAGCGTCAACATCAATGGCTCCTAAGAAAAGCAATGGCTCCTAGGCATAACATACACTAAGCAAACCACATCCCCGCTAAGCACAACACATCCTAAATTGAATTGATAATATTAACTATTTTATTTGAAGAAAGTGTGATAATACCCAAATAAGAAATCCATTGATCACTAACACATAATAGTGGGTTTAACACTATTCATTTTAAGCTACATACTCAACTGGGTTTTTTTAACAACGCAAACTTCTATCAACGTGAAGCCCAATTATTTATTAAAAAATATCTTACAATTACTATCTAGATCAAAAAGATTACTTTCTGAAATCAGAAGGACAAAGAATTACCAGGACAAAACTCAAGCTCTCATTCTTTTCCTCCAAACTCTTATTCTGCAATCAAACCCATATAAGTAATGTAGATATAACGAAAATAAACACAATAACAAGCACTTAAGAGATGATCAGCTCATACCTTCACCTTCAACTTCTTCAGATACTCCCACTGCATAAATATCCATACTTCCATTAAAACCAGAATAACATAAATCAAACAAAAATAATGGAAACCTAAACAAAAATTTAAATGTGCATTGCCTTCTTAGGCTGGATGGCATCGATACCGCGCTGAAGGCAGTCCTCAATCACCCCCAGCTCCACCGGCTGCAGCGACGTCAGGTCCTCACCCTTCAAGTGCCTAAATCTCGCCCAAACCAACCCCAAAGCATACAAAAATCAACCAAAAACACACAAACAATACCCAAACCATTATACAAAAAAACACAATAACAACCCAACCTCAGCTCCATCTGCATGTTGTCATTCTCCTTCCTGATCCTATCAATCTCTGCACTCAGCTTCTACAAGCCCCATCACCCACACAAAACAATGAAGCATTTTGGGTTTATAATAGTACTTAAAGCAAACCCAAAAAACACAACACATTCACATAAAAGACCTCATGTTTGGCATCCCAAAGCTTCTGCCCAGAGTGCTGGTGGTACTTCTCAAGAACCTGAGGCAACCTGTAGTGTGGGTCACATTATTTCAACCATTGTTACCACTAGAACAACCTTATACCAGTTATATGTTCATAAACACAGAAGAAAAAAAAGATGGGTTTGTGATTAAAGAAGGTCATACGAGGTTGCAGGGGAGCAGAACTCATAGAGCTTGCCAGAGCTGGAGAAAACAAGGAGGGAGACTTGGCCTCACACAACACAGAGATCTCCTTGGCCTTCTTCATGATGCCAGCCCTCCTCTTGGAGAAGGTGACCTGCCTGTTTGCAGAGTTTTCAATCCTCTTTATCTCAATTTTTCCCCTACCCATCTCTCCAAAACAGACACACAAAACACTCTGTTTTGATTTCTTGAGATCTCTGTGAAAATGTAGTGTTGTTGGGGGGGTCTGATGGGCTGTTGTGGGGTTAAAGAGAGAAGGGTTTTTTCCATTCTTGGGTGGGAGAGGAGAAGGCTTTCGAGTTGGTACAGAGGGAAGAGACTCTTTTTGTGTGTTTGAAACTTGAAAGTCACTGAGGGTGCGTTTGATTGCGCGATTGCAAAACTGATTCTGCAGGAATCTGCGATTGCAAACCTGATTTTGCAGGAAGCTCACTTTCTCAGCTTTTTGAAATCGCAGCTTTTGGGCACTATTTGTCTGCAATCGCTGGGTTTAAAATTGCGATTACAAAACTGTTTGGTTGCACGATTGCAAACGCAGCTTCCTGTAATCACAATCGCAGCGCAATCGCGCAACCAAACGCACCCTGAAACTTGAATGTCACTGTACATTAACATCAAACCAAACACACCCCCCCCCCCCCCCCCCCGGCACGCTTTTTTGTTATTGCTTTTTTTTTTTTTTCTGAGTATCATTGGATTGTCAGTGTTTTTTACTTTTCTTTTATCAGTGCTGATATCTAGGCCCCAAATTACAAGTCATATGAGGTGTTTGGTTGGTTTTAAATACTTTGTTGACTTTTAAAAAAGTATAAAATAACAAAATAAGGATATATCTTTCATTAAAAATGTATTCCATTAACCCAAATCCCCCTTTTTTCTCTATTCGGTTACAAATATTTCATATTAATTTCAGTTACACCCTATTTCAAAATTTAAATTTTAAAATCTTTACATAATAATTGAATTTTCTATTTCAATTACAATAAAACTTACCTAAATTACACCAAAACTACCTAAATTATTTTTCGTTAAAATCCTTCAAACAGCAAGTAAAAACATTTCCTACATGTTTACATCATTTGTTACATTTATATTAACACTGTTACATTTACATTACATAAATATTTTACATTTCATGCAATGTTTAAACAATTTTAAAATGAATTTTTACATTTCATGTAAAATATCAAACACTTGTTTTGCTGTGAGTTACATTTAACAAATATTACATGAACTATTGGTTTCATTTTAATAAAAATTGTTATATTTATATATATGTATTTCTAAATGTTTTACATTCCATTCAATTTACATGTAGTTCATTGTTACATTTATTAATATAACAAATATAAATCAATACACGTATGCGATTGACTGTTACATTTACGAATGTAACAAAAACGACACAGATTTAAAAAAACGAAGAATGTTCTATATATATAATGTAACATTATAAAAAAAATAAATCCAACTATGAAAAATGACATTCGAAACATAAATAAAACATGATTCAGGAGGCGTTGATGGAAGATCCAACTCTATAAAGAACAAAACAATGTTTTCAAACTTCACAAGATTAAAAAATCTGATAGAGCTACGAGATGAGCAGCAAAAATGGCCACAAGTGGACTATTGAGGAGGAGGAAATACAGAGAAAACAAGAAGAAGAGATGGGTCTTCGGATATCACCTTGATTATCTTCTGTTTTTTTTATTTGTTTAGATCTCATTCAAGAAAATAATAATAATTCTGTTGAGATATGCATAAAGAATTAGTGATACTCCATGATTTTTGGAATAAATCTTAAGGTTGTTATCAAGTAAATGATATAATAGGTAATGTCATATTGTCACCTCGTGGGGCCTATGATGGGGCATGTGAAGTTGAGACCTAGAAAACATTATTGTTATCTGATTATAAAAAATTTAAATATGAATTTAAATATTATTTCATTTTAACAGTACATACATTCAAGTCTCCAGCTCAAGAGTATCATGTTTTATTATATTGAAGTACGATGATTTGATTGTTGGAGAATAATTTCAGATGCGAATTAATTATGTGAATTATTAAACTAGCATTTACAAAGCCTTCACTCAAAAAATTGTGAAGAGATGAGAAATGTAAATTGTGAAGAAGACACATCAACCCAGCGGTCATTCACGACCCGTGGCCCGTGGGGGAGAGAATTGTTAAAATGTTAATGTCAGGGACCTCATCGCAAATGTTTCCACGGCCGGATTTCCAGAAAAACCAATCAAACCGTTGATTTGCTGGGGGGGAGAATCAAAGTAGGGTCCACTGGAAAGATATCGTGTGATCGTACCGAATGAACGGACGACACTCAACGTCAGCCAAGACCACTTTCCGAGGCAGACCGAATCGACAGTTCGGAACCATCCAACCGTCCGATTAGCCTGATCGAGATCAGGACCGTCCGATTTGGGGTTTCGGTTTAGTGGGGGTTGACAGAATCAGAGTGGGACCCAATAGAATAAAGAGTGATCTGAAAAAGTAAAAGTGATGTGATATGGATGGATTGTGTCAGAGATTTTCTGTTTGATTTTTTTATTGGATTGTTTTTTGGATTTTTCGAGTTCCTATGAAGGGTCAGGAAAGTTTTTTCAGTATCCTCGATATGATCATGGTGTGGGAGGTGGATGGATTTGAAAAGCAAATATTAAAAAAGAAAAATTCTTTTAGCGCTCCGTTTGAAATGAAAATAAATTTTATTTTTTCAGTATATATTTATTCAAACACAAGTAATTATAAATAAAAATAAAATAATTTTTTGTTTCATTGTATTTTTAATTTTTTTATTGGTAAATGTAAGAATAAATATTTTATTGATTAAAGTAACATAAGACTAAAGTATAAATAAGAATTTAAAAAGGTAAAAAAAATAATAACAGTTGATTTAACATGTGATTTATAAGAAATGATAACAATTGATTTGACAATGGACCCATAATAACCTATGAGAACTTTTATTTCAGGGGTTGAATGGAATTCATATACCACTTTATACCAGTTTATTCTAACATACTTTATCAGGAATTATCTGGGGCAAACAAACACACCAAAATTCTTATATAAGGTTATTCAGGGACTTATACCCAAAATAAACGGGGACTTAGATCTGACTTTATATTTTTTTTTTAAATAATAATAAACCCAAGTTATATATTTTGATAAAAAAAATATATATCATTTTATTTCGAATGAAATGAACAAACACATTTTTTTTTATCGAGTATATATATATATATATTACCAAAATAGATATATACATATGAACAGATAAGTGAGACTTTATAAAAAAATTGTCACTGCGTCCTATCCTGATAGAGAAATGCTAAATATAGCTCAAAAAATCATTAAATTTTGGCGCAAGAATTTGTGAGACATTATATGAAAGGGATTTTTAGTTTTAATTATACGTAAATATGCTTATTTAAAAATTGATCCTTCATTTCTCATATTTTTTTTAAGTTTCAAAATTCAACGCATATTTAACTTTTAATCCCTCCGTCAAACGTTTATTCATAAACCGCTATTTTGTGAAATGCAATTTTATTTTTAAATACATGTAAACTATGTTATTCAGTAATCAGTCCGTTCCTTCTTCATATTTCATTTTAAGTCCTTAATTTCAAACGCCTTTTTTTTATTAGTTCATGGACAAAAATGAAAACATATATAGTCTGAGTTTTGAACTATAAAAATGATCGAATCTAATATTTTCCTAAGGAAAATGATATATCCAGTCTCTCGTGCAGACCCAATTGCAATGCATACCGTTTTTTTTATATAAAAAAAATTAAACTCTTCCATTGAAGTTCATGCTGTTATATGAAAATATATATTGATATATACTAGTGTATTTTTTTAATTAAAAATGATTAAAAAATTTGTGTCATACATTACGATATAACCTCATACATTATGATAATGCAGTTTTTTTGTATATCTGTGTGATTCTTAAATATATTTTGATTATAAATTTGATTTATTTAATAAATATAATCATACAATTTTATGGGACAACTATTAAAATATAAAAAAATGTATTCGGGATATTCTTAATAATTCAAATTTATAATCAAAATTTACTTAAGAATCACGTAGATATATCAAAAACTGTGTTATCATAGTGTATGAGGTTCTATAATAGTGTATAACACAAATTTTTTTATATCATTTTTCAACTAAAAATAAAATACACTAGTGTATTTCAATATATATTTCAATTCGTATAACAGCATGAACTTCGATGGAAGAGTGTATGATTTTTTTAAAAAAAAAACCAAAATAGTATGCATTGCAATTGGAGCACCACGAGAGGCTGTACATATCATTTTCTTTAGACTCGGTCATTTTTACTGTTCAAAACTCAAACTGCACATGTTTTTATTTTTGTCCATGAACTAATAAGAAAAAATATTTAAAATTAAGGACTTAAAATGAAATATGAAGAAGAGATGGACTGATCACTAAATAACGTAGTTTATAGGAACTTAAAAATAAAATCAAATTTTAAAAATTAACGGTGTATGAACAGACGTATGACGGGGGACTAGAAACCAAATAGGCGGTTGTATGTGAGACTTTAAAAGAAATATGAATAAAGGAGGAATCAATCTCTAAATAGACATGTTTACAAGGACTTAAATTAAAAATCCCTATATTAAAATATTGTAATGTTCTGCAATAGATTTATCTCAATTTAAGTTGCTTGAAATGAAATTTAGGTGCAGAGCCGACCCTGGGGTAAATGACCAAGGCAACCGCCTAAGAGAACCCCAAATCCCTAAAAAAAAAATTATATTAAAACTATTTGAGTATTTTTAAAATTAAGATTTAATTTTTATCTTTTCTCATAAGGATTCTATCTTTTCACTATGTATTTGTAATTTTTTTTAATTCGAGCGATTCTTGTAAATTGATTTAATCATTTTTAAATTTGGATTTTTAATTTTTTTTTAAAATCACCCATGTATTTCTTATTGTCCTTTTGTAGTATTTGATAACTTATTTAAATTTTTCCATTTTATAGATTGCATTTGAATTTACAAGGGATATAATCTTTCATTAACAGATCTCACATTTTAAAAAGTTTGTTTTTATTTTTTTATTGTTTGTTAAAAATGGAAACTTAATTAATAATCATTCTTCTTATCTAATATTTTGATTTTACTTTTCCTTCTTTTTTTAAATATTAATGATGTTGTTACTCACTATATTCTCTAGCGCTATTTTATGAATTCGTCTAGGACCCATTCCCATTTGACTGAAGAATCTCAGGGCCGGCCCTGTTTAGGTGTATTTTGCTTCTAATGTCAGAACTCTAAAGCAACTTTGCATTTTATAGGAAAAATCAGATATGGTTATAAAAGTTTGTTTTGTCACTTTGTGTGATTTTGTGCTATAATAAAGGGGTTTTCATTGTAAAATTTTGGTAACAATGATCCATATAAGTTGCTTGAAAAGAAAACAGAGAATCCATTCGGCTTCTACTGCAAGAATTTTATTGTAATTCTTGCATTGTATAACAAAATTCAGTCTAGATATCCTTCATAAAGAGGAGAAACATCTTAATCACTAACCTCTTGCAACTTGGTAATTTTTTTTTACTATAATATAGGATATTGTAATATTCAACCTTTTGTTTTTAGAAACATAATTAGTTAATCTTATTATGTAAACCACTTTTGTCTTTTAGTTGTCTCTTAAACTACGTATATCTTCCTAAATACTAAAAATTTGTCCACAAGTGAAATGTATGATTATAAAAAATAGAGAAGAATGATAATTGATGCATTTTTTTATTAATACTCTATGTAATTAACCTACATGAGGTTGATTTTTTTTGCTAGAGAATATGAGTTTGTTTTCCATTCAAATCTATCAGCTCCCGTTTGGATTGAGAAATTGAGTTATTCTGGATAGATAACAATGCCGGTATAGATAACAATTATACAGGAATAAAAGATTTTATGTTTGATTGTGTTTTTTTATTCTCATTGGAAAACGTAAGAATAAAGATTGAGTTGTTTGTTTGATAAAGAATAAATATATATAAAGTGTAAAAAATTGATTTGACATGTGGGCCCTATTGATGTACAAGAGGTGTTGATAGATGATTTGATGTGATAAGGTGTAAAAAGTTGATTTAACATGTGTACTCATGAGAATAGATAAACTGAGTATAGCTTATCATAGGGGTTACTTATAATTGTTATACTCCCTTATACTCATTTAAACTGGCTTAGTAATACCAAGTTATACTATGCAAACAAACAATCATTTTCCATATCCATTCTTATACCACCCTTATACCCCCTTATATTCCCTTAACCCGTTATCCAAACTGGGGTCAAGTTTATATGATACACATGACTTGTAGATGATTATGCGCATTCATAATTTTTCCAACCAACTTGTGGTTCCTTGTCATAATTTTGTTATTTATTTATTTATGTACTTTAATTATACTATAGTTAACAAAAAAAAAAAAGTAGATATCTCAATTTTTTTCTCAATTGTATTAGTTAAACCACAAATTGAGAATAAAAATTATTATTCTAATAACATAAATTATCTTCCTAACATTTTTGTTGTCAAATATATAGCTTTCGAATATCATTTTAGTTTTTTACACTCGATTATTATACCAGTCAACCTGTGCCAGTACTGCCAAAAGGGTAGGTAACAAGAACTTGAGCATAAAACACCCTTGAACCTTTTGTAATTAAAGATTGCAATAATAAAGGATTGCTTGAATCTGGCTCTAGATGTACAAGGCCATATGGAGTTCCACATAAGGGTTGGCTCTTGGTTTGTGCACAGGTTATTCTCAGCCTGTCCATCCAAGCATTCTCTTTTGTATCATTGGATCAACACTTAGCTTTTGTTACCTAATGCTGCTAAGTGCGTCTAATAATGCGTCAAAATGTGCTATTATGCGCGTATGCGTGTGTGTGTGGTCCCCCTTTATCTTTTTCAAGACACCCTTACATGTGACTAATATATAAATTAAAAAGCTTTTTAAATTTTCGATGTAGGACTATTCCCAATCACCCACGACATATTACAATCTATCTTCTTTAACAAGGTTAGGGTTAGCGCTTGATTGGTGCACAGGTTATTCTCAGCCTCTCCATCCAAGCACTCTCTTTGTATCATTGGATCAATACTTAGCTTCTGTTACCTAATGCTGCTCATGACAGGTTATCTTTCTATTCTAACCAAAGCTTTGCTTGAAGTTAAAGAAATGCATATAACTTGTTCCTCCCCTTATATTTAAGGTTCATTCCAGGCGGCCCTTCATCACAAACAAATCTCAGATACAGAAGACCAGCATGGGCCAAAGCTTGAAGAAGTTGACTGGGAGTAAGCCTCTCTCTCTCTCTCAATCAGAACCAAAATCTTCATATTTTTTACTCCATTACCTACAATTCTGTTTACAACGACAATGTATATAATGGTTCACTTCTACGAATTAAATTTGGTCATACAACTCATTGTAATATCTACTTTATTCTTATATATAAAAGTATATATCTTATTCTATAAGGTTACTTATTTCAAAAAAACTTCTGCAAACTTTAGACGAGGTTGTAAACAAGAATTTGCATAATCAATTTATTTTCTGACACAACACATTGTCACATGACATGATATCATGGAACTCTAATGTATATTTATTGATACTTGGAAATCAAAAGAACTCCTGTTTTTTTTTTTTTTAAACCATGCAGGAGTGGATGATCAGGAGACCAGGCAGGCTTTGGAATCTCTAATAAAAAGGTCATAGAGGAGCGCTACAAAAACTTTGATGATGAGACCAAGAACTGGTCGAAAGCTGAATTCTACCATGCTGTCTATGACATTGTTGAGTAAGCCACTGCTCATTCCCAATTCTGTTAGGATTTTAAGCAGGCTTCCAACGCGTTCTTAACTGTCCAATCTTTTTATTTTATTGTGATTGAGATATTTTGTAAGATGGGAATCAGGGTCGTCTATATATGGGTGTTCTAACTGACCATCTAATCCACCTCAAAATATGGATGTTATCTATTATGATTGACCACGGTGATTTTTTTGTGGCTAGCCAGGTGGTGTGTCATGCAAGTGGACACACCACGACTAATAAATGGTCAATCACAATAGATCTCATTCATGCATCACTTAGTGGTGGTGTGTTCGTGTCTACGTGGCACACATGAAACCTATTACATTCACACTCACAGAAGTATAAATTTTTTTTGCCCAAAAGTAAGTGTTCATCGAATAAATCCTAGATAAAATTTTTGGATCCTGTCAAAAAAAAAATCCTGGATAAAATTTTTGGAGATTCAAAGAACTGAAGCCAACACATTCACACTGACAGAGGTATAAATAAAAGAAAGGAAGGCGCGATACAGATCTTAATGCCCAAGACCGAAGATCTCGAAAAAACTTACAAGGTAACCAATCGCAGACATTTCATCATATTTTTAATTGATTTCTATTCATTTATTTGATCATACAAATCTTATTCCATCATCATGACTTATTGCATTTCCTTTAATGCCAATAAGACTTCTCTTATTTTTTGGATCGAGGTATAAATTATTATGGAGTTTATGCTTATTTTAGAATTGTTGACTTTATTAATGAAATAAATAATTTTCTGTTTGGTTGTGTTTTCAGTTATTTTTGTTAGAAACGTAATAATAAAGGTTGGAGTATTTAGTTGGTGAAGAATAAAATGTGAATAAGGTGTAAAAAATCGATTTGATATGTGGCCTTATTGATGTATAGAGTTGATGACAGATGATTTGAAATGAAATGAAAAAAAAAACTGTGAGACCTACTTATGATTGTTGTTGGAATATGCTAATTCTATGGGTAAAGGGGATTACTATACCCATTTATTATTTGTTATTTCGGCATCCAAATACCACATTATTCCCCTCACCCAAATATTTTTTTTCCTATTTCTTACCTATTCCCACCTATTCCTCCCCTAATTCTCTACCCAAATGCCCCCTAATGGACCCATGATTTTTTTTAAAGGGGACTTGAAGAATATTACTTGCAATGCAAAATAAAAACTCTATTACCATGCACATGCATTGTGTGACTGATATAAAATTAATTGTTAATAAATGTTTTTTTCATCATTAAAATATCTAGTTTTTCGCATATTATGAATCTAGTTAAGTTGTTTTTATTTTTTTAAACATGTTTATCAATGTCGTTAATTAAATCATTTAGTAGTAGGATTTTTTTATTGCGGTTATGCACAATCATTTTTTGAGCTTATACTCAAATTAGCTACCCATACTTAATTAACGAGATACTCGATAGAATATTTTTATATTACCTATACGTGAGTTTATATAATTTATTATGATAAATATTTCATCTTTTATGAAAGCATAAATATAGATGAGATATTTAAAAAAAAAATTATTATGACTGAAAAAATGACTAGTTGTAACATTTTCCTTTTGAAAAATGACACTCAGCCCTGCTTGTAGCTCTTCACACCATTTTTTTTAATTTAAAATGAGTTTTTTGCATGTATACCATCAAAAAATGTATTATTATTTTTATACTACCACAAATAACATATTTATTTTTATGTCATTAGAAGTTGTCTTAGTAAAAAAATGTGCTCCTCTTTTATCTTTTTTAACAAAAATGAAACTTAAACATAGTTAGTTCTTAACAAAGAAATAAAAATGATAAAAATAACATTAACAAAATATTTATCATAATGTAAATAATTAAACATAATAATCTAATTAATCTCTTATATTTTCAAATAGATCATAAGCCATTCAACATTATCTTTTTTTTTTTCAATTTTCAAAGGGGGGCTTAAACCAACCTGGGGGAAAACCTCCCACTCGAATAAAAAAAGAGAAAAGCACATGCTGTGGAGCTTTAATTAATAAGCTTCAATACACCCAACCCTACTTTAAATCCAGTACTTATATTATATTAAATGCATATCCATTTATACATAATTAAGTCCATTCATAATAAGCTTTCTTCATTGTTTTCTTTGCATGCCTCCTTTGTTGCCAGGATATTCACCCTGATGCTGATGATAAGAAGAAGTTAAAAAAAATGAGTTTGAAGAAATATTGAAAAAGCTGATAAATCTCCAAAGCATAGCCCTAGGCCAAGAGCCAAGGACACAATGCTCTACATCTTTGGCATCCCCATCATCGCCAAACGCCAACTCCCTCTGCCCACCAGGGCCATCTCCGAGGACGTCTTCATCCCCGCCGTCACCTCAGCCACCGTCGTCTGCCTCGCCATGGCTAACAAGATCTAATAAAAGACTTCACAGCTAGCATCACTTGGAAGCTTGGGGTCAGCATTACTGTTCATAAACACCCAATTTGTATTTGTTCAACTATATGTCTATAATAATGCTTGTTATTCTTCTCCTGCTCAATGACTTGGAGAGAGTGAATGTAGTTCTCAATCTCATTGTTGCTTATAAACACGTTTTGTATATGTTTGTTAAAACTTACACTACAAGAAGTATGGTTATGGTGGCGGTTTTTTTTGCTGCAGTTTTGTGAACCGCAAATATATACATGATATAATTGCGGCTTAAAGAAAACCATAGTTTTATTTTAAATGCTCCCCAAATAATTTTTTTTGTGACAAAAACCGTAGTTATATAAAAAAATTAATTGGGAGCGAAATCTATGGGTTATGGTGGGAGTTATGGTGATATATAATTATATATCAACCTGCGATTTTCTAGAAACCGTAGTAATGTAATTAATTTAATGTTGCCTTTTCTAGAAACCATAACAAGTAAATTAATTAATGCTGGCATATTTTAAAAAATTGCTGCAATCAAGAACCATTCATGGCTGTGAATCCGCCTCCATTGCAATTTTTTCATATACTTCAATCTCCAAAAAAATATCTTCCCATTGGAAAAATCACTAATCTCCATGAAGCTCCACAGGTCCTCTTTAAACTCCATTGATCAAGTCGTTCCCATCATCTTCCACATAACTCCGTGAAGGACAATGAAACTAGCTCAGATCATATTCCCTTTAAATCCATAGAATTAGTAAGGATCCCTCTATTTTTTCCTTGTGCGATTTTTTAAATATTTTTAGGGTTTGGATTAACATTTTTTTTTTTGAGATTCTAGAGTATGGATCAGCAATTATTTTTGATTTTATGATTTGTTGAAGTTTATTTTTATGATTAGCTAGAAATAATGATCTTTGAAGTAGAATCATTTTTCTTTTTTTGCATTTTTTCAGAAGACAGGAGGATAAGGATCAAAACCTAAGCTTGGATACCATATCAGTTATATGAGAGGATCTATTGCATGGAGCAGCGGAATACGCAACAGATGCTTGTAACAAATGCAATGCAAGAAAAAGCTGTAGGATCAAAGGAGGAGAAGATGCAGTAAAAGATGCAAGAGATAGAAGAACAATAATCAATTTTTTCATAATTTATTATTCTTTTTTGTTTTACATAGTAATCTTTACTTTTGTTTTGTAATTTCATTTTTTTGTAAATTCAGATGTATTTTAGTTATAGACTTTTATGTTTTTATATCTAAAGTTCAATTTTCTTGTACCCCAACACAATTTAGAATTGTAAATTTAAATTTTGTTTTGTTTTTTTAAATAAATGCGACATAAACATATTTTAAAAAATATTGTGTGCAACTTTTAGTTAATGCACGTCGTAATTGACAAAAAGCATAAATTTAGGGGCGTTTATGGGTGTGCATTCGGCTATGTTTTCAAAATAAAAAAAAGCTTGGGGGACTATTAGTGGCGGTTTCTAAATCCGCCGCTAAATAAACCACAGCAGTAAGATCAATGACCGTCACTAAAACTTTTAACGACAGTATATACTAAGGCGGGTTTCAAACCGTCGGTAAATGTTATAGCAGCGGTAAATTATAAGCTCTAGTTTGTAGCTTTTAACTTAAAATAATTAGTTGTTGCATGTTTGGTTAAATTTATTGAAGCTTAATTTAAGTTAAAAACAACTTAAAAAATCATAATCTCTTAGTTGGGTTAGGTGTGTTTTTCTGATTATAACTTATGGATTATTTTAAAACTAAATATGTTAGACATTACTACCTTTCACTTTATTTATTAAGGACAAATATTTTCGTCTTCTCTAAATATTCCTTTCATCTTTCAAAGATTTGAGATATAAGATTAACATTGTAGATTGTATGTTTTCTTTTATATAAAATTTAGATGATAGCTAGAATACTTTATTTGTGTTTTTTATTAATAGAGATCAAGCTCATGTTTTTGTCTCTCGGATTCTATTTTTTAATTAATGTGAAATATAAGATTTCATTATTTTTTTTACATATTATTTAAGAGTAATTTTAAGTTAAAAATGTATTATATAAATTTGATTTGTTTTTTAAATTGTTTTCTATGATTTTGTAATGGATTTGATGAAGTTGTAATTTTTTTTCCAGTCTCTATGATGAGATTGAGGAGATGAAAATGTTGAAAAAAAACTTTATTTTATAGATCAAATGAGGTTCGACGTCTATTTTGTTTACAATTGAATATGACATTTCAGAAGATGGGGATGTTGAAAAATGACAGGGGTATTCTTGTATTACAAAATGACTAAATCTGATTTTAATAAGTTTCAGAAGACTTATTAAGTTATTTCGATATATTTTTAACCAAAAGACTAAATTAGCTAACCATATATATACATTTTATGAAAACTTAAGACGATTTTTTTGAATTTAGATGTATGGATTTTTTATGATTTTAAAAAGATTTTAGGGAGTTAAAATAAGATTTTTCTCTCTTAAAAAAAAAAAAAAAGAGTGATAGTACTCATTTGGTATCCTACGTTGTCGTGTAAAGAGGAAAAAGATGATAGAGAGATTAGAAAGACTGAAAGTGAAATATTTTCTTAGTTCACCATCTTATGAGAGAAATAGAACTCAAAAAACTCAAATATTGTTAATATATGAGAGACAAAATTGACGACAATTTAAGAAACATAAGTCAATTATGATGAAAAATAAATTAAATGAGGACATATTTGAAATTCACGAACAAATTTATGAAATATTTTTTTTACCCAAAGTATAATTATTAAACTACTAATTAGACTCTTCTTTGAACAATATTACGAAAGAACTACAAATACACACATGATTGTTTGGTTTGGCTTTTAGTTAGAGCTTCTATTTGACATTATATATCACGTTATATACTGTCACGTGATTGTTACCATGTAAGAATTGATAAAATTGAGCTTGATTACTTTGCGCAGCGTATTGGTATTTTTGTCTTTAATGTGTAAACTATAAAAAAGTATATCATATGATATCATATTTTTATTAGACTTTAGGGTTTTTATTTAAGGTTTTTATTTTTGGTGTGACATCGTAAAAACCTCTTGTTATATAGTGGATTGATCATTGATCTCTGGTGTAAATGACGCATAAAGATTTTTATAAAGGAGGGGCCTAATGTGATTTATGTAAATATATTATAAAGTTATATCATTATATTTTTTTTAAAATTTAATAGCATATATTAAAAAAATGAATATGTATAAAACAAAATAAAGACATTCATATAAAATATATCACTGGGTAATTCTAAAAGATAATTGTCATATTTTAAAACAATATATCAAATTTTATATCAATGATTTACAAAAAAAATAGCAAAACATAAATCTAATAAGCAATATTGCATACCTTTAAATTTGACCTCGATGGATGTTTCATATTCTGAAAATGTGATTGATTTTATTAATATCAATGTTATCATAAAGGTTTTTCTCAATATATGTGATCAAACAATCATTCACTCACTCGTCTCTCATTTGATTGCACAACTTAACTTAAATTAACGGTATATGGACGAACGTTTGACGGATGGACTAAAAATCAAATAGGTAGTTGAATATGAAAACTTGAAAAGAAATATGAAGAATGAATGAATCGATCTCTAGATAAGTATGTTTAGGGGACTTAAAAATAAAAATCCCATAAAAAAAAGGATAATGATTGGAGATGCAATTATCATATTATGTAGACTAATCCCTAAATATTAACAGTGAAACTAAAAATAAAACTGAATATATTTTAGTGCAAAATCTCATTATATACATACACCAAGCGCCTTCAAAGTCGGAGGAGGGGGACGCTCGATGAGGACGAAGCCGAGGACGTTGACGTAGAAATCGGTGGACGTCTCCACCGACCTGCACAGCCTGGACACGTGGTTCAGCGCCATCATCGGCAACGGACGGCTCCGCTCCTCCCCCTCCCGTGGTCCCTTGTCCCCCTCTTCTCCCGGTTTCATGTCCCCATTTCTTCAGTTCGGCCTCCTTGTGGTGCAAATTAATTAAAGAGAAAGATGTGTGTACTGTTTTGAAAAGGTGGTGTCTTTGTAAAGTTTTGACACGTGTGTAGTCATGGCATGGGCAGTGCCAGCACCGGTTAAGATGGGTGGTGGGCTGCCGCTACAGCTGAGTTTTGGACCCGGAGCAAAATTTTCTACCCCGGATCCGAATCAACGCATACCGCCTCAAAACACTTCAGAAAATGTTGGACTCAAACTGCCTCCAGCCCCAGATCTAATCAGAACCATTTTTATTTTTATTTTTAAAAATCGTCATCTAATAAAATATATAATTTTATAAAAAATAGAATATGTAATCAAATCAATTGTATAATTGGGAGGATACTGCGTCTCTCCTACAAGATTGGGGGAGATATTTAGTGGGTGTCAAGTCAGTTATCATCACCGAGTGGACGATTAGAGCCGAGGAGTAATCCGTGTATTCGGGCCTCGAGTGTTCCACGACGCTCCTCAGACCGAGGATGGCAGCAATCTGGCGGTGGCATCTTCGTGACTCTTTCTGGGTCCTCGTATCCCTATCTATCTTTCCTTCCTTGCCATGTAATTGTCTTATTCTAATCTCCCCCGTATTCAACCCATTTATAATTAACCACATTCGATTAACTGAATTAAAAATTGATTGAACATAATAATGAGCCATGGTTATAAATGGGTTGATTAAATTGATTAATAATCAACCCATAATAATATAATAACGAAAGTAAAATTGATTAAATTAATATCATTTAATTATTTTTTAAATAAATAATTAATATAATATTATTAAATTTAATAAATTAATATTATGTCTGTTTGTGTTATAATTCACAATATGATTCTCACATAGAAGAATCAAAGACAAAAATGTTCATCTTACACTTCGAAATGCATTGATTGAACATTTGTGGAAAAGACATGGCAATGAACCGATGTAATGTTTTTATTTTAAGTTTGATGTATCAATCCAAGCTTAATGTATCTCAATTTCAGTGTTTATTTAGTTAATGTATGAAAATTATTATTTGAATTATTTTAAAATAAGAAAGCTTTTTAAATTTTAATTGCATAACTTACTATAATGTCAAGTAATACATATAAAATTAATTAATATGAAATAATTAATTAAAATGAATGCGTAATAACTTAATCAATATTAGACTCATTTTGAAGGTCTCGACAAGACCTTTCCAATGATATAATATTAATAAATAAATAAGGGGTAGATTAAAACTTAACTTACAAAGAGTTAATAATTAAATTTATGATGAAAGATACAAATGGAATTAAAAAAGATTGTATGCATTGGAAGGATATTTAGGGGTTTTAAATAGAATGATCAGTGAAATGCAAACGCCTACATTTCATCTGTCCGAGCTGCATATTTGCAACAAAATCTCTTCCGTCTGCATTTTGGAGCTGTGAATACAGCTCGGTTGGAGCCTCCCCATGATGCATTTTGGAGAAATGTATCCCGGTTAGAGATGCTCTAACAAAATCCCATCCCAAATCTGTGACATGTTTGATTATTTCATCCTAAACTTGTCCTGAGTTTTCAAAGAACTTAAACCTGTCTCGTCCCATTCCATTTAATTAGAAGAAAATGAATTTAAGATTTAACATATTTTAAATATTTTTTATTTTTTTATTTATAAACTAAAAAATTATCTTATATAATGTCACTTAATACATACTTAAATATTTTATCAACAACAACAACAATAATGATCATAATAATATATGAGGATTAATTTTATTTACATATCATATTAATGTTTTTTGTTGATATAAATGATTTAAACGGAGCATGCGAGTTTTGTACTTGAATTTCAAATCTGTTCCATATCTTTTTCGGATTGGAATGGATAAGATTCGGATTTGACATTTATGAGATCAAATTTGTCAGGGTGAGTTTTCTATTTATTTTATCTTAATTTGATAAGAGGATAAATGATGCAATAAAAGGTAATTATAAAAATAAATAAATGAGAGGATAATTTATCTCCATTTATCATAAAAATAATAAAGATAAACTATGAACAAATACAAAATAAAAATAAAAATATTTTATTCAACCTCATGACAACTTATTTTATCCCTACAATTATTAGCGCACGGGGTGTTTTTTAAATAATCCAAATAATATAATTTTCAGAATCGTAGATTTTGGTATTCTTTATTTAAAATGAGCAAATCAGAAGGAAATATGTAGCGTTAACTCCACTTTTATGGATGCTATAATAAAAAAAGAGGGCCGATTACATGCGGCGAACGGCGGTGCGGCGGCGATCACGAGCCGTCGATCACGGGTCCATCACATTGGACAGTCAGATGTGATTCATGTCGATCGTTAATGCGATAGATTCGTGATTAAACGATCCACATTGCGATCGCACCCGTCGTTCGCCTTAGCTAATAGGTGACGAATAAAAAAAATATGTATATTGGGACACCACGAATCTATGCCCACACACGCCGTCCTAGAAGGCACAATCATTTTGCAACTCCCACCAATACGTCCATCATTCCGTCCTCTTCCCCACATAACCCTCTTGACGGACGCCCAAGATAAACCAAAAACCACCACCCCCAAAAAATAAAAAAACGAACTTTCCAAATCAAGGACTCAAAAGCCACAACAAAACGACACACAAAAACAGAGACCCAAAAAAAAAAAAACACAGATCCGTGTTCGATCGACCATGTCTCTCCGCCTCCGCCGCATCGTCGGCCCTCCGATCCGATCCCCCGATCATCACCAGAGACGTCTCCGCCGCACGATCCCTGTCCTCCTCGTCACCAAATCCCCGCCCCCCCTCCGATCGCGACGTCCGGAATGCTCGTCACGGTTTTCCGATCCGATCCGATCGGAAGGCGGCGGCGGAGATCACCTGCGGTGGCGGAAGCAGCAGAGGCGGACGGGGCCGTGCTATTGCGCGTTCCAGGAGCGGGTGGGAGATTTCACGGCGGCGGAGGCACAAGCGCGGAAGCAGAGGGCGGAGGTGGCGGTGGCGGCCGCCGCGACGGTGGTGCTCGGAGTCGGGAATAGGGTTCTCTACAAGCTCGCGCTCGTGCCGCTCAAGCAGTACCCCTTCTTCCTCGCACAGTTCGCCACGTTCGGGTACGTTTTTTTTTGCACTGTCTTTACCCCCTTTTGCGCGAATTTCGAGGCGGCGGGCAGCCGTTCTGGGTTTTTTCGTTTAGTGTACGTGGGTTTCAGTGTTACGCGGAGCAGCGTAAGTGCGGATAAGACGGAGTTGAATGTTTGGGTTTTTGTTGAATATGACGTCGCGGTATCTTGTGGTTGGGAACGGCCTGGGGTTACCGGTTACCGCACGCAGCTTTTTTTTGATTGCCTACTTTTAGATGATTGCCTACTTTTAGATGATTTGACGTGTCGTACGGTTGGAGGAGGCTCTTCTGAGGCCCACCCAACATGTTAAAGAAAAATTGAATGAGTATAACCCCCGGATAACCCCGGATAAGTATTTAAGGGTGTTTGTTTACCCCGGATAACTCCAGATAAATTATGTCAGAATAAACCTTGATAAAGTGGTATATGAATTCCAATTAACCCCTAGAATAAAAGTTATCCTAGGTTATTCCACCTAAAGAATATGTGGGCCCACTGTCAAATCAACTGTCATCACCTCTTATAAATCACCTGTCAAATCAACTATCATTACTTTTTTACCTTTTATAAATCCTTATCCATACTTTATTCACATTTTACCTAAACAACAAAACATTTATTCTTACGTTTACCAATGAGAATAATTCAAAATACAACCAAACACAAAATCACTTTATCCTTATTTATACTCATTTATGCTTGGATAAATCTATACCCTAGAATAAAAACTATCCCCGTTCCAAACGGGGGCTTTATTGAATCAATAATTTAATCCTTTCAACAGAAAAATCTGCATCACTCAATAGACTCTTCTTCACCATACTATTGGTACCAAAACAGAGAAAAAAAGTACTCAAACCCAATTATTCCATGAGAAAAATCTACCCACTCCTTGGTCGAAGTCCATCTGGCACCCATCCAACCACTGAGAAGAAGCTTCTTCTGCTGGCAGGCGGCCCTCAACAGGCTCCCCACACTTCAACACCTCTTCAGCCGACAATTAGTGGTTTCAGACACTTGTGTGCTCTGCTCAATGGGAACTGAGAGTGTAGAACACTTCTTCATTCACTGTCCATACTCAGCCTATGTATGGAGAGCGATAAGAAAGTCAATGGGGGTGTCAAGAGCTCGGCATCCATCTCTGCCTGACCACTTCTCATGGTTCAGCTCTCTTGGATCGACACCAACTGAACAAAAGGTGTTTCACTTCCTCCTTACCCAAGTCTTGTGGTCCTTATGGATGGAGAGAAATAGCAGACTATTTCGCAATACCAAATGCTCAAAATCTCTTCTTGTCCGACATATTCTCTTTCCACTAGAGCTACTTTTGCAAGGAAATCATTTGAAGATGACGTCACCCTGTCACTATAAAAATGTGCACTCAATTCGGTTTCTCTACGATTTCAAAACAGAGGAATGTGAAGGAAATCTGCTGGTCACCTCCCAAGGAGGGTTGGATGAAGGTAAACTCTGATGGTTCGAAGTCAGATGACCGCTTTGCCTACGGTGCATTGTTTCGGGACAGCTATGGAGATTGCCTCAAAGCCTTGACAGCCAGAATGCGAGCAGCCTCTATCGACATCCTTGAGTTAAAAGGTCTAGTGTTATTTAGTGAATTGTGGGCATTTTTCATTTCAAAAAGTTTCAAAATAAACAATGTTCGAATTAAAGATGAGAAAAAAATAGATTAAAGAAAAATACAGGAAAAGGTAAGAGACCACGCACAGGGACGGAGGAGAGATGTAGAAAAGGTTTCTACCTCTCCTCTCCTAACGCAAAGTCTCACCAAGCTAGACTATGTTAAAAGGTCTTGTTGAGGGACATCGACTATGTTCTTCTTTGAAAGCCACTCGGGTGTGGATGGAAACGGACTCCACCACAGTCATTGCTTGGAAACATGGTTGAGACAACATTCCATGGTCTGCCATTAGGGACTTGCGCGCCTCTGACGCTTTGTCAGCTTCCTTTCTTGATTGGCAGGCAACTCATGTCTTCAGGGAAGGGAGGGCTGCGAACCACCTCGCATCTTATCAGGCCACAATGGGTAGCACCATCCATGCCCCGTCTTTGGGGAGAATTACTACAAATCTTACCAATTGAGAGAGTCCAAGTCTCTTCTAATTCACTCATGTTGACCATGTAAACAAATGTAAGCAATGGGTCTACCGTTTTGTAATGCTGGCCCATTACACTCCTTTCGGTTATACCTTGTACAGTTGAACTTTTTGAGGAATACAAAAATTTTACCAAGCTAAAAAAAAAAAAATTCCACGAGAACCCGCGCTTTGGTATGTGGGTTAGATTCATCCGCACCAAAAAAATTCTGTTTTTTACAACTGATGATGTAGACCAGTTAGATAATGTTGTTATGTGTCAAACGCTCAAGGATTATCTGGGTTCGGCATGGGATTGGGGGTATGTGAAGTGTCTAGATTAAATTACAAATGATGTAATAATCAACCCAAAATTAAATTAACAGCTGCTCAGTGAGAGAGAGTTTTTGGAAGCCTCACCAAAATCAGGGTCAGCCCAGAATCAGAGTAACATCTATGTGTTTATGGTGTATTGGCTATCTAAACAAGAACTGACTTGGTTTAGTAAGTCCTGATTGGTTGTTCTGCTGTCATGTGGAGCTGTTATTGTGCCATATGTTTGACAAGGTTATTAAACAGTGATGATAAATAGTTAACTTTGGAGCTACCTGATTTCAGACAATTATTTTGGGGGCTCTTACTAGGTTATGTCATTGTGTGTGAGCAGATGAGTGAAATGCCTGACTGCGCTCCAAATTGATGAGGGATGTTTTGTTTGTATTATACATGATTTCTTTTATTATTATCAAATGGTTTTGCCTTGACATTTTTTAGCTATATTATTGAGTTGACAATGAGAAATGTAGTACCAGCCTACTAGGTACAAGAATTGGAGATTTTTCACACACTAGTTTCATATGGGATATGAGTTATATTAGCATGTGCAGTTTCTTTTTGGCCTTGTCAAGAAGGACACGGGTGGTGGTTGTGTGGGGATGACTTGGTGAAGAGATAAAATATAGTTGTTTGAATTTGATTGATCAGGCATGATAAAACTTATTCAAGGACTTGAGATAACTGGACAAAGTGTGGTAAGTGAAATGATGATTTTAGGTGGGCACTTGACCAATGTTTGCACATTTTCAATGCTATGCATGTGGGTATAAGATATACCCAAGTAAATATATAGACTGCATTAATGCTTTTTCTCCAAGACACCAACATCAATTTCCAAACTGCTTCTATATATTAGGCTCAACTTGCTTCCCTGTGAGCTTCTACAAAAGTGCTCCTGTTTTGTCAAAAAAGACCAGGTAAGAGGGCAGAGTCAACTGTGATCAGAAGTCCACAGATGACCCTAAGTTGGAGTTTTTAGAGGATTTAGAAGAAGTGATAATGGATTTGAAGGCTTAATGCACAAGTAGAAAGGTTTTTTTTTTTTTATTGGTAATCAAAGTTTTGTATTGCTATAAATTTTATACAAATACACAAGGATTTACATGAAACAAAACAGAAAAAAGAAACGCTGAGAGGGTGCCACAATTAGCTGACCCCTTAGACATGTTTGTTCCCTGTTTTCATGAGTAATAAGTTTCATAACAGTGCTATTTCTCCCTGATACATTCAATGCCAATTGCTTGTCTATCCTGAACTAAGGGCCCGTTTGGAAACCCGTTTTGGGTTGCTTTTTATTTTGAGTTGGTCAAAAAACCAAAAAAGGATTGCCAAACGGCCTTGCTTAATTAGAAATCGACTACAAGATTCTTGTCAATTCGTGCATCGAAAGTAGTGTTTTTAAAAGTACCAAATGAATGCTTTTGGTGGAATTGTGTATTTTGAAAGTTGCGGGGGTCAGGGAAATGACGGTTTTAGCCCTCGGTTAATACAACAATTACACCCCTTTAATACTCTCCCTGTCTTGTGAAAACACTGATCCCCTCTCTTCTTTCATCATTCGAGTCTTTACACCCACATAGAAAAGATGAAATTCGAATAAAAACTGAATGTTTAAAGAAGGTAGTGCATCAAAGTTTTTGAAGGTGTTCTAGTCATTACTTAATGGTTGATTGAAGATAAAAAAACAAAAAAAAGTAGAGGAGGTGATGTGCATGTTGATCTCGCGGGGGGGATTGAAAATAGGCACCGACGGGGGGGTCGGCGGGGAGGGGAACCGGTGGGAGTGACGGCCGGTTGTTGAAATTGGCAAGATAGAATGTCGGAGGGGGGGATTGGGATGGTGGAGAGACAGGGACTGGTGAAATGTTTTGACAAACCCTAGATGTGTTTTGTAAGAGATGAAGAAGGGGTTGTTTTAGTAAAATTGTATATGGGAGCATATTAAAAAGCAGCTTTGTAGAAAAAAACGCACTTTCAAATGTAAATAAATCAGTTTATGTTATCAGCAACAGATGTAATTCCTGGATTAAAAGAAAAACAATTTACATGAGTACTTAGTCAAACCACCACATGTTAAAAAACAACTTTATTGCCAAAGCTACTTTTCAATATGTGTTTCCAAATGGGCCCTAAAGCATCTTCAATTTCCTTCCAAAGCTGATGAGAGAGGGAATGTAGATTCTCCTCTCATTGACTAAAATGCTCCGAGTATGTCCGCTTGTGATTTTCCTTCCCTGTGGATGTGGGAGGCCTTCCAATTGACCATTTGTTGAAGAGTTTGGTGAGAATTACAAAGAGAACGAATGGCAGTCCAAGGAACTTTTCCTCTACCCTGAAGCCACGCTAAGGCCATTGTTGAATCGGATTCAATCCATAGCTTTTGGACCTTCAAGGTGCTGCTTAACAGGACTCTGTTCGATCGCTTTAAGTTCCAGAAGATTGATAGTGGGGAGATCCAATCGTCTTGCCAATCCAAGAAGGTAGTCAGAGTTTGAGTTTCTGATCAGCGCCCCATAACCACCTCCGTCATCAGCCAATGACCCATCTGTATTGAGCTTCATCCAGCCCTCTGCAGGACTCATCCATTTGACTATAGAGGAGAACCTATCCTTCTCCACCGTATGTACTCTAAATGCACATGAGATCGCGTCCAGATCCGGGGACTGATTGATTTGGAAGACCTTGTGGAGAGTCCTGAGCTTAATACTTTCCTTAATTCGTCTCAAGATGACAAGTTTATGCAATCTTTTGTCAGAAAAGACTTTAGTATTGCAATTAGCTCAGATACACCAAAATGTTGTGGTTAAGATGATAATGGCGAGCTCCTTGAATGGATGTGTTATATTTGCCAACAGCCTAGGAGGGAAGAGAGCAAGCCTTTGAGGAATAGCCGAACAGGTCTAAAGATCTCGAAAAAGTTTAGTCCATATGAACCTTGAGAATGCACAGCCCACAAACAGGGATCTGCATCTTCTTCCCCTGTCAAGCACAAAGAACACCTAACATTTTTAATGAGGCCCCTCCTTCGGAGTCGTACAAGGGTGGGTAGCTTGTTGAGAAATGCTTGCCACACACGTAAGCAATGCTTTGGGGTTTGAAATGGTTGCCACAATCATTTAGACCATAGTGGGGTATCACTCCGACATCTCACTGCTTTCCAAGCCTCAGTGAGGCTGAGATTGCCAGTTTTGCTAGCAGGCCAAATCAACAAGTCTTGCCCTACCCCTCCTACTTCAAGTTGCTGGATGTCTGACCAGATCATATCAAGTTCCTTCCTGCTGCGAAGCGGCTTGACCCATTTACCACCCTTGTGAAAGCAGCCACTGTTGCCTCCTTTGGTGGTTCCCAGTCATGGGTTTTACTAACTTTTACCTTTGCGGTACATGAATGTATGCTACATTGTATCAACTTATCTAAATACTGAACAATCTATGCACTATATTGCAAGGGTTCATTTAATTTCCAACTAATAAAAAAATGTAGTTGGTGTTGTTTACAATTGTTCTAATGCAGAAACCTTCCAATGGGTTGCATTTTGGCCGCTTATCTGGACATCATGTGATTGCTTGGCTTATTAAAAAAATAAGACACATCTGTTATACTAGCTGTAGAGAGTTCAGGTGATGGCAGGTGCCAGTGGTAGTTTGGCTCTCCATGATGTCACTTTGTTTTCTTATTATATTAGTAGTACATTTTGTTCTGATGCACTGAGATCGAAAGGGCCTCATTTGGGTCCCTTTTTTTTTCCAGAAGAGAGAGTTAGTGAGTGCAATGAAGTTGTACCTGTGTCTAGACTCGTTATTGATGCCTCTTCCATCTTGTTATGCCACCTGTTTTACCCATCTTGTTAACAAATTGACGCTTGAAAATTGGCTATGAAAAACCACTACTGCCTTGGGCATGACAGTTATATTACTGAACTTAACAATTGGAATTGGTAATCACTTGGAATAATTTTAGGTTTGTAGATTCCAGTGTTCTATCGACCTTTCTCAAAATGTATGCATTTTTTTACTGCAGATATGTGGTGGTATACTTTTCTATTTTGTATTTTCGGTATCGATCTGGTATTGTTACAAATGAGATGCTTTCTTTACCAAAAACACGATATATTATTGTTGGACTTTTGGAGGCTCTAGGAGCAGCTTCAGGAATGGCAGCTGGAGGTACAACACAATCTATTGACTATTTTGATTTGTTTCATTCTATGACAATTTCAGATGGTGATACCTTTTACGGTGACGTCTTCTCACAACAGCTTTTTATTGTGCACGTGCCATGCTCTTATATTAATACTGTGAACTAGTTCTATTAAACGAAGTGCTGTTTAAATTTCTCTTAAAAAATTTATTGTTTCTATGTGGTTAGACACATGATATTCCATTCATATATTGCCATGTAATTGCAAGCATTGTCAAATTATCATGTTATGTGAGCTGGAAGTTATTCTACAGTATTTTATAAAGTCAAATTATCAAAATTGACAGCCCATGGACACATTGTATATTCAAAGCAAATGTAAAGTTATAGGACCTTTGCTTTTGTTCTGAGGATACTTGCACATGCATTCTCATTATTACCACAGCCATTCGATGATAACCAATGTAGCATCTCATGAATCTTTCATAAAAAAAAAAGAATCTCATAGATTGATCGAGAAGTTCACCATTACTATTTTGATATCTGGTCTTCACTTTTTTTCTCTGTTATCTACTCCACTCATGGATGGTTCTAGTTTCATTCTTTTTAAAAAAAAATGAAAAGAAAAAAAGAAACAGTGGTTGTATCTTATTCATAGAAGTCCCCTAAATAAAAAGAGAGAAGGCAAAGAAAATATAGAAATTCCGAAAAATGATATTACAAGTTCACAACAAATTGAGTATAACCAAAATATTGAAAACCCCCAAAGGAGCTAACCACATCATATGTCACCCATAATGGTGGAAGGAGGCTCACTTCAAGAATTCTCTTAACCCATGACACGAGGAGAAGAAATCATGTCCTATGTATTCTCTAGAATAGACATCCATTGCAAGTTAACCAAATACTCCAACAAACTGCATGGCGAACAAGCCACAGAAATTTGGTTAGATTACTGTCAATTTTTTTGCACCTCTTACGGAACCATATCCGCGTCTTCATGATCTTTAAAAAAGTAATTTGACACCTTACCCCAAATCATGTTACAAAAAGGACAACCAAAAAAAGGGGATCCCTTGTTTCTTCTTCTCTCCCACAAAGTTCACGTGCTGCATTACCTTCTCGGGCCCATTTCATTTTATTAGCTTTGGTAAGAACTTTGTCAAGAGTTATAATCCACATGAAGCTTTGGATCTTCAACGGAGCAAGTAAACCTCAAATAAGTCATGCTGAATGATCGAGATATCCTGAGGAGGATGCTTATTAAGCTTTCTGTAGAAAGATTTAAGGAAAATCCAGGACACAGAGATAATTTCCAATTAGCGATATCTTCATCCTCCAAATCAAATCAACCTCTTGGAGAATTGCAAGAAAAGAAGTCAACTCCATTGACTCTGTATCATTGATGTTGCGACGAAGCTGAGAAGATCAAATGATTGAATTGTCACCACATATGAAAGCATCACTAGTAAGATCATTTTGGCGACCCTAAAAAGATCAGGGGAAAGAGCCCTCAGTCATGAAGCCATCAATCATTCAAAAACTGGATTTTCGCCATATTTCTAGGAATGGAATTGAATCTCTACTTGTAATATATTAACCACATGAAGGATATTTACAACATCGAAAGAGAAGCTCTATGATGAGGGATCACTGAAAGTAATCCCTGAATAATACTTCTCTCGAATAACTTTAGCCCAAAGAGAACCTGGGTCCACTATAAGTCTCCATAACCATTTCCACAGCAAGGCATTGTGCATGTTGCAAAGAGAAAGAACCCCCTATGCCAGTTTCATGAACCTTACCGGGGACATTCCCTTCCAATTGTCACACTGTCTGCTTCAGTTTTTATTTATGATAAAGGTTATTTTTTCTTTTGATGGATGTTATTTAATCATTCTGCTTATCTCCTATTCCAAGAGTTCCTCTCATTAACCTAGCTTCAAAATTGTTCACAATTACGGTGACACATTGCCTTACTTCTCTTGGAGAGAGCTAAGGGCAGTCAATCCTGTATCTCATAATCTGCTTTCTTGCCAGCTACTAGACCACATGCTTTATAATTTGTGCTATGTGAAAGGAAGGCTTGATTTTCCCTGCCGTTCACCATGAACTCTCCAGATACACGCTTTTCGTGATGCTGGGTTTGTTGATTATTCTTTTAATGTTTAATAATTTGGAGGCAAGAATTATGTAGCTCTTGTATAAATTGCTCTTGTCAAAATTTTAAGTTTGGTATCACACAGTTAATCCAACTACTGCAGAAATTATATTTCATCATTGTTGTAAAATCTAACGAGTCGACACTCTTCTCTTGCCACCCAAGTAATTAGTCTTTGTGCACCAAGTGCCAACAATATTCGAGTGAATCTCTTCCCATTTCTACATCTTGAATATTTGGTCCTGTATTTATCATAAATGTCATTAGTTTCTTTGTTTTAATGTTAAGGAATTTCTATGTATTCACACTTCGTGTTTCTGAAGAAACTATTCGACTATGTAAATCTCAGTATCTTATTCTTCTGGCATGATTCCACCCTGTTTTTTTCAAATTCCTGATAAGAATATGGCACTTGTCTTCAAATTTATCATGGTGTGTATATAACTGTGAAATCTCCTTCAATTTAATTTTGAGTCTAGCATAGGCATTGATATGGACAAAATTCACGCTGCCTCTTTCAAATCCTTATATTAATAAACTGTTTTTCTGTTGTCTGCATACTGAAATATTCATTTATATTCTTTTCCTTGTGCAGCTGTGCTTTCAGGGGAATCTATTCCTATATTGTCTCAGGTGATAATATTATATAGATAAATTGTTACTAAAAAGCTGATTGCCTTCATTGCTAGTGAAACTACTATTGAGAGAAGATGAGGAACTGATGTCAATACCACATGTTTTATTTTCTTCATGGAAGGCAACTATTTGCAATGCATTCCCTTGGTTAAATTAATGTTTCTCTTTAATATCTTCCACAGACCTTTCTCGTCTGGCAGCTTATCTTTTCAGTCATTTTCCTTCGAAGACGTTACCGAGTTAATCAAATATTTGGATGCTTTCTAGTGACTGTTGGTGTGATTATCACAGTTGCAAGGTAATATAAGCTAGTAAAACAATGCACAATTTTTGTTCATTAGTTCTTTTGGAATTCTCTGTCTTCCCTTGTTTGTTTTTTTTTCTCTCTCTATGACATATAAAATTGAAAAGCACAACTATATTCTGACTGACTTGAAATTGGAAGGCTATAGTTATATATATGTTATAATGAGTTATTTCAACCGTAATCACATAAGAATAATGGGAAATCACATAATAAGAAGCACGGTTGAAATAATCACATAATAAGAATAAGAAGCACGGTTGAAATTATCACATAAGAAGCACAACTATATTAATTTCACATTGCAGTACACTGTGAATGGGAAATCAGCAATTATAAAAATAAATTTGATTGTGAAATTAATATTAAGCGAAACCAGGATATAAACAAGACTGTCTTGACGAAAACCGAGGATAATTTTAAAAACTGTGCAATACTGCAATGTGGTATTTTATTTTTTTATTAGTTACTTTATACTCTAAATTAAGCCTGTCTCTTGTGTCTTATCCTTTAGTGGTTAAACAATTATAATGGATGTTCTAATTTCCCAATGTAAAAAAATTAAAAAGAGAAGAAACCCATTTTTTATCGTTTGTTGAACAGATTGACAATGTGATTCCTATACAAAATAATCATTCTCTATGTGCAGAGAGCTGCGACTCATTGTTGCATGTTGCATATAATCTGGTAGAAAAATAGGTTTAGCTCGTATTGTTTACATTATTATTTCTTTTTTTAATCATTGATAAAGCTTAGTCTTCATTCCACACTAAATTTCTTTGAACTCATATTGTATTTGATCATTTGATAATATAATGTGAGTTTACACAGCCTCTAAATAATGTTAGCTTTCTTTCTTAAAAAACAATTATGTCTTCAGTCAAAAAAAAAAAAAAAAACAATTATGTCGAGCATTGTGGCTACATGATCAAATTTGTCTAATTTCTGGCCATTTTTTTGTCATGAGATCTGAAGAAATTACAGTGTATTGGAATTTCTTATAGATAATAATTATCATGTATATACTTATTTGGCAGTGGATCTGGAGCTGGACTCTCTCTCAAAGAAGCTGGAATTTTTTGGACGCTTCTGATGATTACTTCGTTCTTGTTTCAAGCTGCTGATACAGTATTGAAGGTTGTTTAGTTAACATTTAACAGAATTTGAGAAAACCTCTTCATGTGATTGTGCTAAATAGATTTTCCTCTGATTAAGTATGGCATTGTTGTCATTGGTAGGAAATAATATTCTTGGATGCTGCTCGGCAGCTTAAGGTACGCATACCAGACCCTTAATTAATTTAGGCTTGTAGCTAATTTTGTTGACCAGTCATATTCAAAACCAGGACATATTGAATTCCAATCCACTTAGTTATTATTAAAAAGAATAATGAATTGTTTTTCCAAATATATTCAAATAAAATGCAATTTCATCCAGGTAAGATCAAATCTTAGGAATGTATGTTATTGTGTATGGTCATACATTTTCTACATTTTATCAGTTCAACAAAGAAAACTTTTGTGCATTTATCCAAGAATAAAAAATGATGCTGGACTCCTTATTGCAGGGACGAACGATTGACCTTTTTGTTATTAATTCTTACGGTTCTGCTTTCCAAGTAAGACTTCTTTTTGGCGAGTTTCAGTTGCAACTGATAATTCTTAATTTTCCACGTCTTTCATGAATTTTTCTGTATATATCATGTTAGAATAAATCTCATGTTTCTCTTAACTCATGCAGGCCATTTTTATATGTCTTCTACTGCCTTTTATGTCAAAATTATGGGGTATACCATTTACTCAACTGCCATCCTATATTAAAGATGGAGCAGCCTGCTTTCTGAATTTAGGATCCCTATCAAGTGGTATGGTATTTTTTATCACAGCATTTCAGTATATAAAATCAGATCTGTTTTGAAAAATATTATCATCTCTCTTTATTTTGGTGAGAAAAGTTGATGGGCTAAAATCAGGGGTAAACAATCATCTTATAGTTGCTTCCCTCTGTTTTGGTGAGAAAAGTTGATGGGCCTTTGAAATGTTGCAATGGTGATAATCTGGGAATATCTAATTTATTTCATCAGCTTTTCAACCAGACTTCATGAAAAAAATATGAATTGTATTGGCCAAGAAGAACAATTTCATTTTAGTAATGTATGGAAGAGAGGCCAGAATAATGCAAATCTCAAATCAGGTCAAGGAACTTGGATAAAAAAGGGGACTTTCAGAGTCTAAAAGGTTTTCGTCAACCATATAAATATACTTGGAGGTTGAATTATGAATGCTGGCATGCTACTGTTGAAAAGATATCTTGCTTCAAAGTATGGCAAGATGTAAGAAATATAGAATACAGAGGGCATATTTATTCAGTACTTTAGGATCAGAAATCAAAGAAGGAAATTATACATAATTGTGAGCAACGGACACAAAAGTAGGGATGTAAACCTTTAAGGTACATTGATGCAAATTATGTATATGAAAAAAAATACAGTACGGGGACATGGCTCAGCATTTTCCAATATTCAGCTCATGTGCAAGCATAATTATGCACCACATGACCTCATGTATGTCAGAGACTGATGGATGGAAAAGAGAAGGAAAAAATGGATGCTCTTGAGGTGTGTGTAAGTTTGAAATGTATTAATAGTCACTTATAAAATCTAAATCTTTGAACTCCAAATACCACCCCAATGCTTAAAATTTTTCAGAAGAAACTCAACCTAACAACATGGAATTGAGCCAAGTTTGCGCGACCCTCTATGCTAGTTGTTGCAGCATTTTACCTATTTTGTTTTTTTCTCTTTCAGTCCTTCTCGGTTTCAGTGAATGCACAACCATGGGATGATATTTTCTAAATTCCAATTTGTGGCAGGATGTGAAGGGGCACCATTGTTACCGGTGCTGTTTGTGACTGTTAACATGGCGTTCAACATATCATTGCTCCACCTCATAAAGATATCTTCTGCTGTGGTTTCTTGCCTTGCCTCCACATTTTCAGGTTCTATCCTATTCATGTTTTTTTTTAATTTAGGATGACATGAATATATTATGTATAATTTTAGTGTTCCAAGAGAACCGGTTACATGGGAGGGATTTATCCTGATAGTTTTGACCTCCAAGGGGCACCTTTCTTGTGTTATCAGTTTCTGTCCAGACAGTCCAATCAGAAAACACCTGTGAAATTCTTTCTTTAGATTTATGGCATCTCTCTTTTGCTCAAATCCTTTGTAAACATGAAACTAATGGGAGTCTAAAAAGCATGACAATTCAAGGAATCCCACTGAGCATCATATCTTGTTAAAGTTCCCTTGAGATTTCATTCGATTTACCAATCTTTGAATGAATTTCTGAATGACATGAGTAAGAAAAATTGTTGTTCTACATTTTGGGTTAGAAAGACTAAGCGGGTGACAAAAATGGGTCATGGAATTGAGCAGGAGCTTGAAAAATTAGTATTGAAAAAGTTTGAATAATTTAGCAATAGATAGACATTTTTGTTGGGATTATGTCTCGGATCCTTGTACCCACATCATGCCATAATAAATTCTTATTGGGGTGGATATTAAGATTTGATATTAATTGTTACATAAAATCTAACTGGTTAAATTGTTAATTGTTTAGATAAAGTCTGTTTCTTGATATCATATAAATTTTTATACACAAGATTTGTTGTAATGGTTTGTTAGGAAGTTGCTCAGGTTGTTAAGATATTTATTTATAAAAATCCTAGAGGTTGAGAGGGGTAGTTTAGAGAGGGAAACACTATTGGAGTTTGTATCTTTTAAGTCTGTATTACACCTATGTAATAATGGATTCTCTCAGAATTTGTTTCACGTGATGTTTGTCCGTGTTTTAATCACGGGTTTGTTACGGGCTTCTGCAAAGTATGCAACAAGTGGTAATAGAGTGATTTGGACACCAACAATTGGTACATTGGGGGAAATGCTATTCATAGATGTTGAACGTATAATTCTCCAATGATTTTCCAACTTTGAAAGTGAAGAAACTAGTTATCAGTCCAATCAAGCTGGCCATAACATGTTGGGTACATCCATTCTCTGGTTGCCTTTCCTCTTTCTGTTCACATCATGTGCTATCTGAACAAAATTAGCTGGTGAACTGGACAGCCAATCCCACACTCAATCACAAACATTCTCACCTCAGAATTCACCCATGCCATCTAAATTCATCCTGCATTCTTATTCTAACTCATTCTTCATGGTGCAGTGCCACTATCTATATACGCGTTCACGCTCCCACTCCCATACATTGCCATGGCCTCGACTCTTCCAACTGGCTTTGTGATGGGCGCATTTGTGCTCGTCATCGGCCTTCTCATTTATTGCTGGAACCCTCCCAAGTGCTAAAGCACCTTCAGGTGTGTTATTGTTTGTTCACTTTCTAAAGGTCCAATGGGAACAAAAGTTCCCTGTTAATGTTATGTACATTTGTGGATTCATAGATTGAATGATAAATAAATAAAAATGGATTGGGAGTTTTGAGTGACAGGTAATGTTATAACAAGTGATTTCTTCCCATGTAAACACATCAGATTGTGCATTCTTTTCCTTTTCCCTCCTCCATGAAACAGCTCTTTTGAAACCTTGTATTATAAATGTCAACATGCTCATGATTGAGGATGTACCTTATGTTGGCAGGGATTTTTTATTGCTTGCTTAGATTCATATAGACAAAATTCATCCTAATAGTGCCATTAAGTGCACAACTCAAAAGAGCCAAGTGTCAATTGAACACCAAAACCTTGTTGCAGTCATTTTTGTCATTTTTGTATGTTAATGAAGTAACTCTTTACACAGAAAATTAATATAACTCGAATGAATTGAATATGTATTAAGCATGGCTGGGTATACAACCCAATAACTAAATGAGCGATGATACACTTAGGCCGCTTTGTAGTCCCGTTACAGTCCATAAGCGGTTTCCCAGTCGCCTATATATGTAATTATTATTTTTTTTACTGTTTCAAAAAAAGAAAAATTATTGTATTTTAGTGTATGCTTTATTTTTTGTAACAGTGTGTATTTTAATACGATAGATTCTATGTTTGAAAAGCTAAAAATTTTCAAACGTAAATTCAAACATATTTTCAGCGTTTAGTTTTTTAAACCACCATTTTTTTTTTAAAACAAAAAAATCTTGTGATTGAAAAATTAATAAAATAATATTTTTTAAAAGTTAACTATGAAATGTAAGATTAAGATTATAAAAATCTCAATGTTTCAATCTTACATTCAAATTTAACCTCAATCAGGGTTGTATTTAAGGTTATCGCTTTGTGTTTTTCAAATATTATCTTGAGCACTTATTTGTTTTGTTTGGTACGTTGGTGGTATTCGATAGGAACTTGATTCCATTCTATCATGGTCAAGGTGGAATGAAATCCCACGGTGTGGGGGATTTTGAGAATTCCAGTGGATTCTAATACCCACTAAATTTAATAGTTGGGTCAATGCTAGTCAATTTTCAGTTTTTCAAAGGCTTAAGCCCCAAAAAGGTTTTAAATAACCAAAAAGGTTAAAAGTGTATATGGCTCTAATAACATGGACAATTTTAAAGAGTTGATATACTCGGGTCGATTTTATATTGAAAATTGGTAGTATACAATGCGATAATGCAGTGTATACTACACTATTGTAATGTATGAAAATTAATTTTTTTAAAAAATATACTAGTATATGTCAGTGGTTCCCAACTGCCCATTGGTAAAGTTTAATTTTTAAATTTTTTTTTTGAAAAATATATTAGTATATGTCAATGTATAATTCACTTTTTAAAACAATGCATAATAAGGACAAATTTATAATTTCAAAAAAAAAAGGTGAGTTATGAAGGGTACTACACAAGGATAGACAAATCATTTGCTTAAGTTTAAAATTTAATTTTTTTGCACTAAAAACTGAAAGTAACTTTTTAATTAAGCTAACTTTTTAGAATGTTTTTGACAATACTTTTTAGTTTTCTTCTTAATTAAAAACATAATCACTTTAATTAAGTTATACCAAACGGGTTCTTAGAAAAGGAAAGGCATTAGCAAAGTATCTGTCCAATTGGTGATGTTAAGTTGCATCACTTACCATCTTTTCCTTTGACTCTTTATTCCCTAATCTTTTCTTCTGATTGGTTTTGTTATATATGCATAAACATTAAGTAGTTATATATATCACACTGACATAATATATTAATTACACTTTGTACGCTATATATACAATATAATTTTGTACATCAGAGCGTCTCGCTTCGGGACGCTTTTATAGTATACACCATATTTATAACTCATTTTAGTATAAATAATTATACTAATAAAGTAAATCATTTTCTATTTGATTGTTTTTTATTTATTCTTGTTTGAAAATATAATAATAAAATTTTTATTATCTGATTGATCATGGATAAGTTGTGAATAAATGATGAATAAGATATTGATAAAGATTTATAAAAGTTAAAAATATAGTTTGACATGTGAACTCAACTTCTACCAGTGGAATAAAACGGGTTGAATAACTCAACTCCAGAGAGAAATGAAATATCAATACCAACACCAACGTTGTATTGCAAATATAAAGAACATCTATATGATCCAAAGAAAGATTATCATATAGGCATAAAAATTTCTATGAATATGTCATCATGTGTTATTGACCCCAAATTTCATTCAATGAAACATGTGATTTTATTTTTATTTTTCTTGTATAATTGAATATATATATAATTCATTACAATATATATTTTATTTTATTTAAAAAAACAATATTTATCTTTAAAAAAAGATGTAAAGATAATAAACAAAAAAAAAGTATTTAAGGTCATCTTTCACAGTGATCCAACAAGAATGGAAAGAGACAGGGAAATCCATGGATTTTTGTCATTTGTTTCCCCACCTTTTTTTTGTTTTTTTTTTTTCATTAACAATAAAGAAACAATGTCTCGCAAGTTGATGGACCCTTTGGTAGAGAATATTTCTCTCACAGAGGAATACTAAGGGTGGAATGGTATATATACACATTGTCCTCTGATCTCACAATTAGTTGTATGGGTTGGTGATGACCCTCATGGCCTCACATAAAGTTGTCTAGTTATGATCCGGTTTAAACCATTGTTATAACTGGATTGTGTAGCCTATTAGAGCTTAGAGCCCTCGTACAAAATAGTAATAGTAATAATAATGAAACTATGGTGAATTCAAATTATCAACAATATAATGATTACTAAAACCTGAGGACCATGTACTGTATACCTGCCACCCTTGTGATATTGGACCACATCCCACACTTGGGACCATCCCACTTGGTACCATAAAAAAAGCCAATGAAAAGCTCTCACATATCAGTAGAAAACCTAGTACAGAACCTAAACAGTTCTCACCCTTTTTTTTTCTTTTAGAGGAAAGGCTCCGACTCCATAGCAGAGAAAAACGAGGCTATTAGACCCTTAACAATCAGCCTAGAGGACTGTAGATCATTTTTTCTCCCATTCTACATCTGACAGAAATTGAAGACTTGACCTCTTACAAAGGGAGGGTGTCCCTACCACCACGCTAAGCTGAGAACTCTCAACCATTTTTGTTACTACAGACTTGATCCGTAGAATGACTACATTCAACTTGGTCTGAGAATCCAGTCTCTTCCCCTCCATTGTTTTCTTGTTTGCTGGACCAGTACTGTATGTTTTCATGACATGGTGTTCACATAAAAAAGGACACTATTTCCTGCATAGATTCTTCCGTACTTGTTTATAAAGCTTGTCCAGTTGTCCGTGTTCATACATTAACTTTACTTTTGCAACACTGTATCTGGACTGCTTTATAATATTAATGTCTTCGTCATAAAAAAATTCCTCTCTCCCCATGAGAAATCACATGAACTCACCACGCACATTTGTTAGATTAGAATTTTTTTGAAAAAAATAAAATTACAATTTGACTGTAATAAATTAATATCTTTTAAGCATTGATGGAATGAATTTTTTTTTTTTATCGGAGAAACCTTCCGTAAATCATGTTTGTCAAATTTTTTAAATTTTTATTAATAAATAGGTGGATAAATCAATGTCAAGACTCAAATCCAAAACCTAACTTTAACACGGATAAACCTGAACTATCGCGGAATGAACGTCTGAACTGCAAGGGAATGATCATTCTTTGCAAAAAAAAATTATTTATTTGCTACACACTCAAAACAGGTCTGAACTGCAGGGTTAAATGGCTATCACTGAGAGAGATCAATTTTGAAAACTTTTATTCTTTCAACAAAATCATAACCAAGAATTTCTTTCAACTCACAGATCGGTATAATTATAATAAATTAAAATTGAATCGAATTTTCTCCAATAAAGGGATTATAGGCCTCAGAATTTGTCAATGATGGATAATATCTAATCTATAAATCTCCAATAACTTAACAATCAAATATAATCTAACAAACTAAAGGCTCACTATCCTTATAACCTGAATATTTCTATGCCTAACAAATCCTACTCGTTTGATAACTGGGCAGAAGGACTCTGGGGAGACTATCTTTCAATCAGAAGATCTCTTTTGTTTTTTGGTGGGTAGAAGATCTCTTGGTTGATTTTGTGCTAAACATGTAATGAGGCCTTCAAGGGTCAAGGGTGGGGATGCAGTGTGGCTTCATCCTCATTTCCCTCTCATCTCTTTGCTATTTCCTTAAAGGGTCTTCCATTTTTTTACTTTCATATTCAGTTACTAAAGCTACTTTCTATAACAATACAATCATTTTTTACCATTCAAAAAAAGATGAATAACAATGGTGGTCAAACTAAATTGGATGATTTGGATTTCATATCACAATTTGAATAAATCAAAATCTATCTAAATATTTAAATTTATAACTTACTGCATATATCATGTATGTTCATATTAAGTCTAAGTAATCTTAGGCTAGATCCATAATAACTCATCAAAAGATTTACAACCCCCACATTTTGGATTCGAGTCTCATCTTATACTGGAAAAAAAAATTCTAGGGAACATGAACATGCTAAAACAGATATGCAGTAAAGCGTCCAATCACATATTTAACGTGTGAGATTTGAGAGTGAATACTTGTCACTCTCTCATTGAATAGTAACAAAGACTGATTGAATCCAACAGTTACAACTTCCAACACATCATCTCCACTAAAACACCAACCTAAAACCATTACCCAAGCTGCAACCCATATCGTGCTACACATCCATCATTGGTTATCAAATATGAATCAAATTAAGAACAAAAAAAAAGGATAATTAAATAAACAAAATTTGTTTACATGGATCCATCTTCTAAACAAAAACAACTAATCTGCCTCGGAATCCGTGCTCCCTCTTCGCCCTCTTAGAGGGTGGCGGTGGAGGCGGTGGCGGTGTTGAAGCTAGAAGGGAAGAATAAGGCGAGCCAGAAAAGGAAGGCCATGATGAGCACGGGCACAAGGAGGAGCAGAGGAGGTGGCGGAGGAAGCGGCGGTACAACCAGAGGGAGGAGGATGAGAGCAAGAGTCAGAGTCACCAGCATCACCACCGCCGCCGCCCCAAAATATCTTTTCATCTCTTCTTCTTCTTCTTCTTTCGAAGCTTTCCTCATGTAGACATATATATAGATTATAAAATGGGGGACATGAAAAACATTATGGGATATGGGATGTGTGTGCTTTTGGTTTTTGTGAGACTTATTTATTTATATGATGTTGAGATGTGTGGGGTTGGTGAGCGATCCTCCTCGTCAAAGAATTCTTGCGACATGTGTTTTTTTCTTTTTCTATTGATGCATGAACTTCGACTGACGTTTTTGAAGGGTTTAAATAGGCAGTTTGGGGAGGGCATAGTTTGTTTGCTTTATTCATTTAATTAATAGTTTATTTATTGGTTTACGTTGAACATAAACTTTTTCTTTTTTGTTTTCAAGTTGAACACAATCTTAGGGTTAGTTTGACGATTGAATAGAATGTTGAAAAGTTGTGTCCCATCCCATGTTCATTTTTTTATATTTCAAATAAATTTTCATCTTATGTGAAATCTATCATAATTGGATTCCTGTGGGTGGGATCCCATAACCTCTTTTACAGAGAGAGGGTGTTAGCTGATTAAAGCCCCATTTAACAACCCATTTGAGTTTGTTTTTAGCTTTTTTTAAAAATTAAAAGTTTCAAACAGGTTACCAAACAAGTTCATTTAATTGAAAAGTTGTTCTCATAATTACAACAAAAAAAGTGTCTTCAAAAATGTGTTTATTCCAACAAAAACAACTCTTGTTATTAGCAATAAATCCTTAATTAATTAAAAGCAACCCTCATGATTACATCCTAAAAAATTGTATATAAAGCTAAAAAACGTTTTTCAAACTGTGTTTTGGGTTTCTTTATAGCTTCTTTAAAAACTAAAAGCCTCAAACAAATTATCAAACAAACTCATTTAATTACAAAGTTATCCTCATAATTACAACAAAAAAAGATGCCTCGAAAAATGTGTTTCCAAACGCACCCTTAATAAAAAAGCTCGGTTCGTGAGATTTAATTTCTCGCAACATAACCAATAAAATGTTAAGAGCGCTAAGACACTCAGTCTATTTTACAGTCTCATACATATGATAGCGTAGTAAAAAAAAATGTAAAGAAAAAAATATGTTATTATGTCTCAATATATATTTTATTTCATATAACAATGTATACTTTTCTGGGAGAGTATATAATTTATATCTTTAAAAAATAATGTGGACAGTAAATGTAGCTGCACAAAGAGATTGGACATATCATTTTTAAAAAGTTAACTAGTATTATCTTTCTACCTTCAGATAAACTCAACTGGTTTGATCTCCGTGATTCAATCCTTGAAAACTCATTTTTAACCAAACTCATTTAATGTAGACATGATATCATATGAAATTTTTCCTTGCTTCAAATCATTTTGAATATAATAAAATGGATCAAATTTTGGGCTATTAAATGCTTTGTAAATATCACCCCAAAATTTGATCGATTGGTGACCTGGTGTAATGGTATTGATTTTGGAGAAGTGATGAGTTTGGATCACTATTGGTTGCTACTCTGATTATAAATTTGGTGATGATTTTCTTCTTTTTTTTTATTTTTTATTTTTAAGTCTCCATAAACCATATAATTTAGTGATCAATCCCTCAGTTCTTCGTATTTTGATTTTAATTCTCATATTTAAAGGATATGTTATATAGTTTATGGGAATTTAAAAATAAAAAACCCTTTTTTCATTTGAATTGACTCACTATTGCATGTATACTTCGACAGGGGTTACTTTCATCTCATAAAACTTAAAACAAATATGGAATTAGGGTTCTAATTAATTCACATAAGCCTAATTTGTGTTTTTTTTTAATATCGGAGAGGCCTCTTGTAGCGCCAAGCTAGGTAGGCAAAATTCATAAGTCAAATTTGTGTCTCATCTCTCTGAATGTAACATAGTTATGAAATTTGGAAGAAAAAAAATGTTTCCCATTTCTTGATGAGTCAACTAAAAAAGTATGCAGTTACAAGAGAACCTGTGGTTTGGTTCTAGACATCGTCTGATCTTGATCAAATCTAGGTTGAAGGTTGTGTTTACATGTTCAGTTTGGTTTGAATGAACATTCATGATGAGCTTAACAAATTTTGAGAACAAAAAACATCAATGACATGCCCCAGTCTCCGAATTAATCAACTCTTGTGGGTCGGTAAGTGCCCTTATACAACATGCACTGAGTTAAGAGTTATAGGATCAGTTTGATAATTTTGGTTTAGAAATTTTACTGATATGTTCAAAAATAAACACAAAAAATGAAGGATTCCAAACATAATTTTTTAGGAGTGGTTATGTAGAATGAGAATAAATGATAAACTGACTCATAATCTTATTGTTAAAAGATTATTTATTCTGAAGAAAAAAGTTATCTATTAAAAATTTAGAAAAAATTTAATTGAAGCAGTTCATTTTAAATACCCCAAGTTAATTGATATAATTTCCTCAAGTCCTATTGGTAAGTTACGTGATGAATATACATGAGATGGATAATCGTATAAGTTGTTAACGAGTGCTTTTAGGGCATTTGTTAACTCATATTTATTACTAACTTTTTAGGTAACTCAAAAATTAATCATAATATGGATCAACAAAAATGAAAGATTTTTTAAAATACCAACAATACCCTTAATAACTTCACCATTTTTTTTTCTTCCTTCCCACGCCCAATTATTACTTCTTGGTTGTAATCTCTTGTTACTTTAAATAAGATATCGTACTTCATGCCTAAGTTATATGTTGGTGCCCTATTCTCTCTAATACAAGAAAATAACACTCACAAATAATATATAAAAATTCTTTTTTTCCTTTATATATAGAAGAGATAATTTAGATTTTTCAAGTTGGTTTTATATCGTTGTTGACTGAATTTGATGAAATATTGTTGATAATGATGGTAGTCCTGTAAATAAAAGTAGTTGATGTTGTAGTGATTTTGTATCGTTAAACGTGAGCTTTACCATTCTTGTGGGTTTTTTTTTATAGTTAAATGTTTTTAAGCATCATTCAATTGTTTGGTATACGTACATTTTTTACATAAATACGATATTTTTTTTGAAAATATCTTATTTCTGCTCATGAGACTTTTTATTTTCAAGCGTGGGAGGAAATAAAAAAAAGTGATGAAGTTATTAGAGATATTGTTGGTATTTTAAATTATTTTCTTCTTTTGAAGCTAAATCTTCTTCTATTTTATTTTTTTGTTACCTACAAAGTAAATAATATATATAGATTAAAAAGTACTCTAAAGACATTCGTTAACAAAACTCAACCATATATATATTGGATTTAATAGCATATATATATGTATAACAATCCATAAGGAATGAATGACAATGTACGCATGTATAACAATGTGCAAAGCATGCATGATAGACAATTAAAAGGAAAGGAACCTAAAAAATGTGATTAATAACAATTGTGTATATATGTTTTTAGTATCTTACATGATAAAAATATTTGAAATTAATTTCTTCAGAAAAAGCATAATATGTTTAACCTAAACAAATTAACCTATATTCCATTTAGACATATATTCCATCCGCTACACGGGGGTCACATGTTTCAGCCTCCCATGTGAAAACTTCAAAATATAAAATATAGTTAAAAAATGTAAATTAAAGTGATCAGATAGCATCATTTCTGATGGGATGGAATCATGTTGTTGAGGTTGCTATGACCAAATAAAAATAAAGTGCTTTAAAAAAAAAAAGGTGCTGCTAGAAATATCATATTCTCTCATGAATTCAACTTACCCCCAAAATCTTTTCTTTTTTAATTCCACATGTGGTAATAACTTTCAACCAAAAAACAAAAATTTCCACATGTGGTAACATATTTCCCACGTGACAAGAGGATCCTTGCTTAATGCACTTATAACTGTTTAATAATTATTATTATTATATATTAAAGACAAATTTTTATGCAATATTTAATACAACATCCAGATGTTTTGATTTTTTATATATAGGTGTATCTTTATATAATGAAACATTTATACAGTAGTGATTTATAATTTATATAATCATTTACATAGAAAAATAAAAAAATCATTTGTTTAATATTACATGCATGATAAATTGAGCTTTGGAGAAGTTAGATAGCACTCCCTTAATTTCCATGAAGGATTACCATGGATCAAATCTTATGGGATCTTAAAAAAAAAAAAAAACTACATGCATATGTGACTTAGACTGTATATAAAACTACATGTAACATCTATATTGTTTTTATAATGAGATTCTAATCTTTTTAATTAATGTGTATGAGAGTTTGGTGAGGCTCTGAACATCGGCGGTCATGATGGTTAAATTTTGAAGATATGGAAGTGTAATGCAGCAAAGAAAATATTAGACATCATACTTTTAAGTTATATCTATAGTTACATATTTTTTTATTTTTTATTGTGATTATGTATTTTATATACCTATTTATTAAAATATATACCGTTCAATGAATATAATAATGAAGTATATATCCATTTATATGCATCATTACACTTTCTCGTGGTTTTCCTTGGAGGCAAGTCTTATTAATGTATGTTTTTTTTTCCGGTGAGAGTGTCACCAGAACATATGCTATATATCATTAACAAAATATTAGTCTACATGTTGAGAGGCATTGTCACTACATGCATTATACACAAAATCTATACATCCATGAACAGATTGTATAACAGGGCCTATTAAACTTATGATATTAGGGTCTTGTAATTTAAAACACCACTTGAACTCTATTGTACCACGAGCATATTTGGCAAGTACTTTTGGAGCAACAACCAGATCTCTAAGAACTTTAGAGACATGTAAACAATTTGTTCCTCTCTATGTATGTATTGTACCATGGGACTACACATCGATACAAAAGTTATGAAATTGAAATAGTTTTTAGTGAAATAGTTTTAAAAAGTTTTTCTTTTATAATAAATTTTTTTTTATCAAATAGTGAGATTGTAAATGCCTTATGAGAAAGTCATGTACGGCCAGAGATAGAGGAGCACTAATTCCACTTTGTGATGTAACAGATTTTCTATTTGTTTTTTATCTATTCTATATAATATCTTTGTAATAAACAAGATATGTGAATAGTGGATGTGGTGTACCGCTAATGTTTTATTCAATATCCGTTTAGATCTGGGTTTAGACGAATTCTGCGATCCAACATCAAACGTGGATTCAAACATTTTCTTCTAATAAATGCGATGTTTTTCACGTGGTCATCGTATAATTTTTTCTGCATTTGAGAAACTACAAAAACAATAGTTTTCAAAAGTGAGTCAAATTCTCAAAATTTCTCCATCCTAAAGCACTTTCAAACCGGCCTTAGGCTCCGTTTGGGAGCGCTTGGGGGCGTCAGCAATTGAGCAAACACAAAGGGAGGAGACCCAGCCAATGGACGAAGTGGGTTTTCGTGGAATCGGTGAACACAGAGAAAAAAAGGTGACAAATAGGATATGACAAATTTTTATAGGTTCCCGACGCAAGAACAAAAAACAGTGTTTGTGTTGATGTTTGCATCCGCCCACGTCCTCCGATGCCACTGCTCGCCCGACGCGCTCCCAAAGAGAGTCTTAGATACATTTTCTTTATAGGCTTTACATTGTATCTAATATACAAGGCATGTTGAAGCTTTTTCGAGTAATTGTATATGCGTGCATAGCCATGAATATGATGAATGCATTCAACAAAGAAAAAATTATGCATAGTTCATTTATAATAAAAAAAAAACTTAAAATATAATATTTTGAAAAACAATTAAGAAAATATGTGCAACCCTAATTATTTTGATTTTTTCTTTAATCTATAAACTCGCCTAACGAAATACATATCATGAAAAATAAAACATATACATAGATAAATCAACTATTTATTTTTTGTAAAAAATAATACTAATAAATTTCATACAATGCACTGGTAATTCATATACTAAATCTGGACAGTGTAAACTCCACTAATAAGTGTATTGGCGGTTGAGAGACTATCTTTATGTTTCAGATTGTAAAATAGAATGAGTATATAACACTCAAAAAATAAAAATCAATTCTATTAAAATGATAATTAATAAGACAACATGAGCTGATAGAACTAAAAACAGGGGGTGGGATGAAACCATGGGAATGTTGACGTGGTTGGTGTAACCAAAATTAATAAAATGTCACAAAAAGATCATATCCCATCAACCAAAGCATGATTGAAAGCTTTTGTCTTAATTAAATTTGGTTGTAGCACATAGGAAACTTGTTTTATTACACATGTCTAATTAAATTTGGCTGTAACACACAGAAAATTTTGATTTTATTACGGAACTCTGGATCCGTTAATCATCCTCTTAACAATAGGTTCCCGACCAGTGGATGAAGCGGGTTTTCGTGGAATCGGTGAACGCAGAGAAAAACGGTGACAAATACTCAAATAGGATACGACAAAAAATTTATAGGACACAAGAACAGTGTTTGTGTTGGTGTTTGCATCCGCCCACGCCCTCCGATGCCACCGCTCACCTGACGTGCTCCCAAACGAAGCCTTAGATACATTTTCTCTATAGGCTTTACATTGTATCTAATATACAAGGCATGTTGAAGCTTTTTAGAGTAATTGTACATGCACGCGCAGCCATGAATATGATTAATGCATTCAACAAAGAAAAAATTATGCACAGTTCATTTAAATTATATTTATAATTAATAAAAAAACTTAAAATATAATATTTTGAAAAAAAATTAAGAAAATATGTGCAACCCTAACTATTTTGATTTTTTATAAACTCGTCTAATGAAATACATATCATGAAAAATAAAATATATACATAGATAAATCAATTTATTTATTTTTTGTAAAAAATAATACTAATAAATTTCATACAATGCACTGGTAATTCATATACTAAATCTGGACAATGTAAACTCTATTAGTAAGTGTATTGGCGATTGGGAGACTATCTTTGTGTTTCATATTGTAAAATAGAATGAGTATATCAACACTCAAAAAATAAAAATAAATTCTAGTAAAATGATAATAAGACACAACATGAGCTGTTAGAACCACTAAAAACAGGGGTGGGATGAAACCATGGGAATGTTGACGTGGTTGGTGTAACCAAAATTAATAAAATGTCACAAAAAGATCATATCCCATCAACCAAAGCATGATTGAAAGCATGTCTTAATTAAATTTGGTTGTAGCACATAGGAAACTTTGATTTATTACACATGTCTAATTAAATTTGGCTGTAACACAGAGAAAATTTGAGTTTATTACGGAACTCTGGATCCGTTAATTATCCTCTTAACAATAGGTTGCCCAATGATCCTCATTTGTCCAATGATCCTTTATTTGTGGTAGGTGGATCAAATTCCCGCGCTTTTTAATCTCAAATTCCACTAGAAATTTTAAATTAGATTATTATTCTATCATTTACAAATTAATTAAATCTCCATTTCATCATTCTTTAGGTAGAATTATTTTACTATGAATCATTTTACCATGAATTATTATTTCATCAGATTTCTTAGTTCCCAAGCCTTCACCAATTGCATGGCTAAGTCTATCAAGTTCTCGAAATAGTATCGGTGGTTGGAGAAGATAATATTGTTTCTGGTTAGCCATATTGCCCACATACCAGCCGATATGATGTTGCGCCGGGATCACTGATTTCTCTCTGACCCCGGCTACTGATTTCATCACCTCCCATAGTTCCTCCAGTGAGCGGCAGGGTAGGTTCCGCAGGCCAAGGCCTCCGATAACCCTCCAAAGTTTAAGCAACTCGGGACAGCCAATAAAGAGGTGGTCAACGATCTCTTCCTCCGCCAGGCATAAAGCACACAAGGTCGACTCCTCCGGCCTCCATTTGACTCTGTGCAATGCGAGCCACATGAACATTTTGATTTTGAGTGGGGTTCTCCATTTCCAGAAAATTGAAGTTTTCCCAACCATGTTTGGCACACCATTGGACTCCCTATTCCACCATAGATAACCCTGTTTCGCAGAGTATAAGAGGGTGGGGCTGTTAGTCCAAAGACAGACGTCCATCTCGGCGCTACTAGGGGCCAGTTCGCTCAGCTTCATAAGCAGATCGGCAATCTCTGTGACCTGGGCTTCAACAACCACCCTACGCAGTGGGAGCGACCACTCTCCTCCGCTGGGCCCCGCCTCCCTCCATGCCTCTGCCACTGAAGAGTCTTACTATTATATATATATTTACAAAATTTATTTTTTTACCTATTTCACAATTTTAGAAGAGAAGTATTTTTTATAAATATTTATCAAACATACAATGATTTAGGTATTTCCAATACTTAGAAGATTTTTTTGGGTTTTTTTCTAAATTTTTTGTTATTTGAATAAAATATGAATAAGGTGTGGATAAAGTTTAAAAAATGTGAAAAAATTATAACAATTGATTTATAAGAGATGATGACAGTTGATTTGATAGTGAACTCACATATTTTTTAAAATTAAATAATTTGAAATAACTTAATTCTAAGGGCTGGTTGAAATGTGTATACCACTTTCAAGGTCGGCTCTGAGATATGAAAATTTAAGTGGGGCCCAATGCGACTTTTTTTAATGGGGCCTTATCCAATAAAAAAATCGAATTTAAATATAATCCAATAAATTCTTGTGATGTTGATATAATGATAGCATAAAAAATCAAATAATTTGATGTACTTTTATTTATTTTATATGCAAAAATTAAATAAATAGATAATGAATTAATAAATAGGGATTTTCAATTTGCTATATCAAAAAATGAGATTTTCATGTCTAAACTTTTTAATTTTATCTTCAACTAATCAGAATATGTGAATATAATTATAAAAAATTTATATCGAAGAACGAAGAACAAAAAATAAATAAAATAAACAAAATTAAGATTTTGATTGGGGCAAGGGGTTAAATACCATATAATGGATGTAAATATTGTCACATTACTTTTAAATTTTGATTTTTTTGTTTGAGAATGGTTGAAAAAAGAGAGAAAGGGAAAAAAAAATGTATGCTGAGAGAGAGAGAGCGCCATTGAGAAACCTTAAAAAGGAAAAGAAAAAAAAAGTTGAGAGTAGGAGGTGATTATTCACCTTCTAAAATAGGATTTAAATAATTAATTATGTAAAAAAAACATTAGATGGTTGTAATTATGTTTAGATGGATGAGAGTGCTTACATTTTTTCCTATTTGGGACTTATATGGTTTACAAAAATAATCATATTTGACAGTAGGCCACAGACTGAAGTCTTTCAAATAATCATTTTTTATATTAGCTAATTATGATATACACATTCTCTTTTATTCTAGCCTTTCAAACAACTATTATGAATTTATTATTAAGGTGAGGGGGGGGGGGGCGCATTGTGATTCAAGAGTAACCCATTTTCGTGACCCATGGTTGACACCTCTTTTACTATTGCCTGACTCCAGGATTTCTTATTTTTTACTTTTGATATTTGGATTTTTTTTTTTTTTTTGGTTCAATATTTGGATACCTACTTGTTAATAAAAACAAGCAGCATTTTTATAAAATTTATCAAATCATTTTGGTATTCAAAGGCCCTAAATAGGGCGATAGTCTCGAATACAACATAACAACTACTACTTCAATAAACATGGCCCAAATGGGCCCAGAGACCAATGGACTAAAGCCCATGTACTTAGCCCACATGTTGTGGCTTTTTTTTTCTTCCCATCAACGACAAGATTTGAACCGGCATCCTAGAGGAGACGGGTGTTCCTGTACCACCTCACATCATTAATGAAATATCTTATCTATTACGATTAGGCCACTCTTATAACCAGTCTCATTTTAACTTTATTTTCACTCATTCTCATTTTAAATAGTAAATAAAATTAAAGAAAAATAATATGTTCAATTTTCATTGCAGTCCCATCCGCAATCCACACCTTTTAAAGTATATATCGTTATATGAGATAAAGTATATACTGAAATACAACAATATATTTTTTTTTGATAAAAACAGTTGGTTGTCGTCCCCTTTCTATTATGTATAGGATCGAACCCAAGGAAACAAAATGAAAACAAATGAAAGAAACAAAAGAAAAAAAGTGGGTTCGTCGCTGAAGAAGATGGATCTATGACAACTACCTCCCCCTAACCTTAGAAACTATTCCAGAATATACGACCATTTGTAAAGGAGATCAAACTTGCTCCCGCGCAAAAAACTTTCTCCAATCCGAAATGCATCATAGAGACGATTTGCAAAATAAATAAAGAAAAATATACTCCATACATTATGATAGCACGGTAAAATTAAAGAAAAATAATATGTTCAAATAGCAATGTAGCCCCATCCACAATTCTTATATTTTGAAGTATATAAATGAAATATATATACTGAAATATAATGATATATTTAAAAAAAATACTCTATAAATATAATGTATATATATTTAAAAAAAATATAATCAATATATTGTGTTATCATATAGGGCTTAAACGAACCAAGCCGTTGACTCGGCTCGGGTTGGGCTCGGTTTGAGCTCGTTCAGGCTCGTTCATTTAGTAAATGAGCGAGCTTGAACAGTTTTAGCTCGGTTAGGCTCGGGACCTATCAAACTTCATTTTATGTTCAAATTCGACTCGTTTGTGTTATAAACTTAGTTGAAGCTTGACTAAACTCTTTTATAAAATCAGGATATTAAATATACAAAGTTTGTTGTTTAAACTTATAACTTGGCTCATTTATGCTAAAATTTTATTTTCAATCCCTAAAAATCCTAAATAAAAAAGAACTAGACGTTGAGGCTCGTGAGCTCGGGACTTGATTATACTCATTTATAAACGAGCCGAACTTGAACATCTCAAAGCTCGACTGCTCATTACCACCTATAATCATAACGTAAATAATTACATAAGGGATTATAAAATGAACTGAATGTTGAATGTACGAGTGATCACTACTAAAATAAGGCTGATATAACTCTATCCGTCCCGTTATATTTCTAGGTGAAACGTTAACCTAAACTCCTCCCAAGGCCCCAACTCAAATAGCAGCCCAGCCGCCGCAGCCTCTCGCGCGCGCACGTACACACGCCCGGACCTCTGATCTCCCCCCTAGAGCGCACGCTGTCGTCGTCCGGTCCGCTCTCACGCTCGCCCGTCTCGTGCACGCGCATTCTCTCGATCTACGAAACCCCGATGTTGAGGAGGAACATACGCCTGAGGAGGGAGTACCTCTACAGGAAAAGCTTGGAAGGGAAAGAGAGGCTTCTGTACGAGAAGAAGCGGAAGATCAGAGAAGCCCTTGAAGGTTTACGTTGAAAATGAAACCCTAAATCACCTCTGCTGATCTCTTTAGTGTTCATATATTAATGTGTTTTAGGGCTTTTGTTGCACAGAGGGGAAGCCGATCCCGACTGAACTCAGGAACGAAGAGGCGGCTCTCCGGAAGGAGATCGATCTCGAGGACGATCAGACGGCAGGTGCGGCTTTCTTCCTCTTTCGAGTTCATTCTTTTTTGGGTATTTTGAAGTTTTTGATTCAGAATCGTCACTGACTTTTGATGAATAGGTTTCTTAATTTCGTCTGAGTATAGGTATTAATCTGATTTTAGTGTATGTTGGAATCGGAACCAGCTGTGGCACATGCGGACCGCATTTGAAATCTATTGCCTTGTAATACATTGAACTCATCTGTGGAGATACTGAGATTTATTGATTAAACAATTTGGAGACGATGAAATCATCGGCATAGTCTGATTATGTGCTTGATATTCTTACAAACTCATAGTGGGTGTGTCTTCTCTTTTGAGGGTGTTTTTCTTGAGCAATTGGGTGTGAGTTGTGAGTATTATCCAGTGAAGCCATTGATGTCGCTTATATGAGGCTTTTTCAAGGTGCCCTTGTTCAACTACAACCTTATTGGCTAAATTTGTGAAACTCTGGTGGATATGGACTTTGTTCTGGACAGTTCAATCCGTGATTCATGATAATCGAAGAATAGGGAGATAGATTTATGACCCTTGCCCTATTACAAACGTAACAGCTCGATTTGACAATTTTAGTTAGCTGTTGTAGAATTACTTTATAAATGGTTTGCCTGGTTGGATACTGTAATTCTTATTTTCTCCCAAAAAAATTTGCACAAAAAAAAACCTCAGAAAACTTAAAAAAGTTTGAAATGAGTGTGTAATTGTTGGAAGCTAGCTCTAATAAGGAACAAAATTATATATTATTGGGAATATTATTACTATCTATGATTTATATTAGGTTGCAATCATAGTTTTAAATTTTAAGATATGGAGTTGTTTGTAATTTTTAATTGTCCAGGATATTTGTCATTTTCAACATAGGTTCTCTCTATTAAATGAATTTTTTTAACAAGAGTTTGGTTTTTGATGAAAATCAATATCAAGTATTGGTTTAACTATTCTTCTTGTTCTCCTTCCTTTCTCCTCTCTATTTCATCTCTTCTGTTATATATCCATTTGATCTCCAGGAAAAATCATTGTTCTTCATCTCTATCTTGCAGCAAAATTTAAAAACTCTCTTGAAATTCAGCAACTCTCTTGAAATTCAGCCTCTTCACGATCTTATCTGATCTATTCCACCAATTCTAACATTAAGATCTAGTTCTGATATGCTTCACCTTTGCAACCACCTATCTGTTACCGCCTCCCATTCTTCCGTGACATTCGTCACATCTGTTGTGATCCATCGCTGCCCCCATCATCTTCGTCCAACATCTTATTCACTATTCTTCATCCAACATTCATACCAGCCAGTTGTCAAGCTATTTGAAGGACCAGCAATGAAGTAATTTTTAAGAACATCATGCCTTATGTGGAAATCATGTGGGAGAGTGTTAAGGGCTTGATTAAAACTTTAGGAATTCACTATGCTGGAGCAGATATGGTTTTGTCTGAGGAGAACAATCTGGTGAATTGGTGATTGTGGAATATTCTTTTGATCTTTTGCTCTGTTTTCGAGCCCGGATCAATAGATCCCTCACTTACTATTTTTTATGTCTTTCTTTCGGTCTTGATCATTAAAAGAATATTGAACTTGATCATTACTCATTATTAAGTGTATATTACACAACAGTATTGCACACAACAAGACATGGTTGGAATGCTGTGAATTGATGAAATGTTATATTGTACTTGAAGGAAATATTTGCAGAATATTTATTGCTTTTTGTTGTGTGTGGAGACAGTACCGAGGTCACACATTGATGATGAGTATGCTTATGCATCTGAAAAGGACCCAAAGATTTTGTTGACTACATCTCGAAATCCAAGTGCCCCATTGACCCAGTTCGTTAAGGTTGGCAATATTTCCTTCCCATGCACCACTATATGTGATACGCTAGTGTTTGATAAAAACTAGACTATTCAAAATCCATTCATTTTGGTTATAATTCTATGGCCTGTTTCTTTATCTTTTTTTTAGGAGTTGAAAATTGTCTTTCCCAATGCACAACGGATGAATCGAGGTGGTCAGGTTAGTTATTGACGATTCTTTCTTTCAGCTCATCGATGAAACCTTTTTTTTTTAATATCAGCGTGTCATTTGTTGCTTTCGTATTATTGATGTTATGTTTCCATTTTAAGTTTAAAGAAATTGATTCATAGTATTATGTCAATAAAGGAGATGTTACTCAAGACTCATTTGTAACTAAATTATCCTTGCATAACTTTCTTTCAGGTTATCTCTGAAATTATCGAAACTGCCGTTCGCATGACTTTACGGATGTTATCTTGGTGCACGAGCATCGTGGTGAGCCAGATGGCTTGATTGTTTGTCATTTACCATTTGGACCAACTGCTTACTTTGGATTGCTCAATGTGGTAAGTCTACCGGATCATTCTTTTATGGTTTTGATCTTGTGATTCTTTAATTCAGCTATAAGTATCTTAATTTGCCACTAATTTGCAGGTGACTCGGCATGATATTAAAGACAAGAAATCCATGGGAACAATGTCAGAGGCATACCCCCACCTCATTCTTGATAATTTTTCAACCAAGGTACTGAATTAATAATTTTGCAGCCTCATTTCTTTCAAAAAAGTTGGAGAGAGAATTTTTTATATTGCTTCCTCTACTATGATTATATTATTTTGTAGTGTGTTTACTTGTGTAAAGTCCTAAATTGTTTGAATTGCAATTTGCTCGAATATCCTTTTTTTTTGGTAAACATGCTTGAATGTCTTATTTTATGCTAATCATCTCTTTACCATGGTTTCGAAATACGTTGTGTGAACAATATGAAGTCCATGTCCAGTCACTTTTTATTGGGGTTGTATGATATATGTCAGTGTCTTTGGTGTTTATATATAAGCACCGGAAAAGGGGTGATTTTATTGTTTAGTATGGATTGAATCTTTGACTATTTAAGATGTTTGTTTGTATGCAAAACAAGGGTTGGCGGAAATTTTCTCATGTTGGAGTCCATTGTGCTTTTCGTCCACTAATGTGAGAGGATAAAATAATCAAGTTATTTTTTTTACGATAAAAATAATCATGTTATTGTAAGTTATTTAGTTGTTATACCCTTCTTTCTTTAATTTTTTTTCCTTTTATTTTTATACAGAAATCCCTCGTCTCGTTTGTTTGGGGGCTTCTTTCCTCAGTAAAATTGCTCCTATATTTTTCTCAAAAAATGTTATTATTATTTTTTTTTTCATTTTTCCTGAACTTTGAAGCCCTTTTTCAAGACAGACGTCTTCGAATCTGAGCTTTGAAAGAAGAAAATTTTATCTGGACCATTCTTGTTGCTTAGATAGAACTCGTTGATGGTGAAGACACTATTTTTTCCAGCTCTGGTTGCTCTTTTTTTTTCCTTTAATGATTCTCATGAGAAGTTGACACCCAGTGCAGGAACATGAAGATGTTTGATGGTTCAGAATCGGATGATCTTTATGATTATTTAAGTCTCTCCTAATGGTTTTCCATATCCATTGCAATAATCAGAATTGTATAAATTTGTGAAAATTCCTTTTGGACTGTACAAACAGCTAGATGGCACATCCCTTCTTTGCAGAAAAAACATGTGGTACATCATAGTGCTCAAACTTTTGGTTTTGGTTCGAACTGTTACAAACCAAAATTGATGGACCATCATAAAGTGTTTTTTGACCTTGGGATATGGTTGTCAAATGTTTTAGTGTCCTTATATGTCCAAATACTAATGAAAAGTAAATGTAGAGGCAATTAAATGCAATTGAATTGAAAAAACTTCTATTAAAATGAACATAATAACTGATTGGTTTAGTTAGATGGATAAAATAACTTATAATCAGTTATCAGTTACAAGAAGCTTGAGATGTTTCTTTCAAGCACAAATACCATTCAATGAACTGCAGGAAACATTGGCAAAATTCAATATGTAATAAATATCATGTACAACATTTTGGGATTCTAAGCATTCGAATATTCTTTACAAGAAGAATTTGAAAAATTAAATTGTTCATCTTACACTGATGATAGTTCAACCACTGCCATGTAGTTGGGGGCACAATAATTTGTGTTGTAATACAAGTTCAGTAGCCTTCTTGTGAAAGCTCCATATTCTTGTGCATTTCATGTTATTGTCCATCTCCTCGTCTTTGATAAATCTCATATGTTCCACTTGAACTGTAGTATAAACTACAGCGAGTAAGACGTGGCAAATTATTTTGTACTTGTATCTTTTTACTGTGATTCCTTGTATGTTAAAGGTATAATGGGGTTGTAATGTGTATACTTGATGCCAGCTTGGTGAAAGGACTGCAAATATTTTGAAACATCTCTTTCCAGTACCCAAGCCTGACTCAAAACGGATCATCACATTTGCTAACCAGTCTGATTACATCTCATTCAGGTCAGTTCAGTTCATCCTGCTTGCTCTTTGCAGATATTGTATGCATAAATCATTGACTCGTTTGTATGAATGAAGATTGCTTGATGCATCGTTATTGCTCTGGAACAAGCAAGTTAAACCTGCTATCGATTAGCAATTTTATATAGGGGCCAAATCCAATTTGTTCTGCAAAAAGTCCAAACTAATAGGGACCTTTATTGAACATCAATTTTTATGGGTGTCAAATGGGGATTTTGAGAGCACTTATTGTTTCGCAGTGTTGGAATATGCATGGGGGTAGCTTTTTTTTTGGATAAGAAGATATTGCCCATTCACTAGTTGAAACAAGTAGTACATAGTCTGAAAAAGGAGAGAGGGAGAAGAAAGAACAAAAAATACCGAGAGCAACATAAAAAAACAAAGCACAAAAGGGGATTTAGGAGACAACAAACTGGCAAACTCTACCACCGCCTGGGTTCAATCAATCACTACTCCTTGATGTCTAGTCTTTCCTTCTCGAACTTGACAGATGAAGCCTCCACGCAATAGCCCCCAATCCATGATGAACATCTCCACTGAATCCCAACCCATGATGAACCTCTCCTCCATGGCAGTGGACAATTTTTTTTTTTTTGGTATGAAAGGCTCCGTAAGAGCATACAAGTCCCTGAAACAGGCCACAGGAGGCCTGTGTTTACAACAGGCTGGGCTACTGCCCAGAAAACCAAGCCCAACCGGGCTTCACAAACTTGGTCCACGGGCCCATCAGCCACTTCTCTCTTTTTTTTCTTGCTGAAAGCAGGATTCGATACCCCACCTCGTGAAGAGGTGGGGGTGTCCCTTACCACTCAAGGATATGCTCGTGGGACCATAGCAGTGGACAATTGGTATTATAAGAAAATTTCCTGCTCTTAGCATAGTCATGGCCCTTTCCTGCTCATCAACTATCCTGGGAATCCTTGATCCATGCTTAATAGTTGGATATCCCCGTTTGATTCGTGTTATTATGAGATGTATTTTGATTTCATGTGAGATTACCAGGGAAGTGTGTAAAATCCAGTGATTAGTAGTAATCATGATTGTTCCACTAAATTTTATGAAGGGATTGTATATATTCACTTGTGCTTGTATCTCAACCTTGATTTCTTGGGGTTGATTCATTCTTTTCTTTTCCTTTTCTGGTCAGAAGGAGTTACATTTTGAACATGGAGGTCTGGCATTAGTCCACTATGTAGGAACTTTCCCTGTTATTGCAATAAAATTTTAGGTGATCTCTCCATTTCCCTAAAAATTTAAAAAGGCATTGTCATTACTCATTTGGTCCCTTATGATTCTACTTATAAACTTTTGAGGGATTGATGTCCGTATGTCAAAGGAATCAAAATCTAATGAAGTGGCTCATGAAAGCGGATCACTAGAAGTAGGAGTTATATATACACAACATAATTCATCTGTGCAAATTGCTTGTGCCAATTCTAGGTAGCATTATTTCTACCTATGTTACATTCGTACATTGACACAGCAGGGTGTCCATTGCATGTCAAACTGAAACAGTGTACATATTTCATCATCATTGAAATATATGAATTTGGTACATAATAAGCACATAATGTCTTGATCTTTTGCTTTATTACCGATTTCAAAATCCTTGAGCTACAGCTTCAATGCAGATTGGAAATGCATTTTGTGAAGATGTCAAGGTACTTACTAGATACTGCTGATTAGAAACAACAAAGTTAATAGCACAAATTTGAGCAATGAAAAGACAACTGAACGGTTAGTGACCTGCAACTTGGTACATAACATCTAGGTCTTTCAGAATTTCGAAGAAACTCCTTCCAGATTCTTGTGCTGGAGACAGTTAAGATATAGGAAAACTCTGTGCAGCACTAAGACTGCAGGAAGTAATCCTTTGGATGGTGTGGAGGCGGGGGCTCTATTCAACTGTAAAGAGTATAGAATAATAAAAAGATGTGGAATATTTCTCCTGTAGTATGCGAAAATTTCAGAATGTTTAGGGTTGATAGGGTAAATTGTTCAAGCCTTGGGATAAATCAACTATTGCAATGTCTTAACTAGATGAAAGATGTTGTCTAATGAGGAGCACAGGCTAGCCTTTTTAATGTCCCCAGAAAAAGCTAAATTACTGAAAGGTTATAACTGCAATGCATATTTTCTTTATTTAAACACGAATAATATACATTCTCTCTATCAAATTGATGTTTATCTCTTTTATCAGTAGGATTATTTTGTTGGCGAAGATGGTGGAACTACTCATCTTAACATTCAATTGATTAGCTGAAAAACAAAATGTAAAGTATCACGTTTTCAAAAATCTAGTGCTTAAGTATTTGTTTGCTTAATGCAATCTTTCCCCCCTGAAGAATCTATTATGGATATCAATTGGAAAGGGCTCTAGCCTCTTTTTTTGTGGGTAGTGAGCTTTTTAATGCTTTAATTGGGGCTTCATTTGCTTTATACTTGTTTTGATTTTATACTTGAATAAGGTCAACTGTAAATGATACTGACTTCTCTTTTCAATCACTGAAATCGTAAGGCATCACGTCTATGAAAAACCTGGGGGTCCCAAATCTATTGAACTGAAGGAGGTCGGTCCTCGTTTCGAGCTACGACTATATCAGGTAGTTCTTGTTTTCAACAAAAATGTTCTTTATGGCTTGGATTTGCACAAGCATATCTGAAATACCTGACCCGTTTGTTGTTCTCATCATCTGCCAGATCAAATTGGGAACTGTTGATCAGAATGAAGCTCAGAATGAGTGGGTCATAAGACCGTATATGAACACTGCAAAGAAAAGAAAAGTTCTTGCTGATTAATTAGAGTCAAGAATCGGAAGATCATCATTCGCCAATTTTCAATAGAATTTGTATTTTTTCAAAAAAAAATTGATTTATGGAGATTGATAGTTGTATTGTTCTATTGGATGCTTTATATCATAATGAAAATTCCGTGTGGATTGAAAAAATGAAATCAGTGTCTATGCAACTGATCACGTGAGCTTGATCACCATATACATATATATTCAAATCAGTTATTTTATATAGATTCAATGCTTGAATGATATGCAACTTTAATGACAATGTAGGATGTATGTTCTTGGAGAAGTGGTACACCCATTGACTGGATATCCATGACTCTCAGTCTTCTTTTTGTAGCCTTGTTTGCAGCATGAATGGGTATTTTTAAAGTATATATTTGATTAATGAAATATACACTTATAAGAGTTAATGCACATATTTATATCCTTACATAGAAAATATATACTAATATAGTAGAGGATATATATTTATTAGATTATATATTACTAATCACTTGTGGAAAATCATAGGAAATCAAATATTAAATATTATAGTTTGTCATAGTAATTACATTGTTAATCTAATAACACATAATGGTTAGGGGGGGGGGGGTAGGAGAGGGAGGAGGGTGACAGGAGGCAGAGGAAGTGATGGTGGGCAGAGGACACAGGGAAGGGGGAGAGTGTGAAAGATAGGAGAGAGAGGGAGGGAGGGAGGGAGGGAGAAAAAGAGAGCCGGGAAAGGAGGGCCAAGGGGGTAGAGAAGGCGCGGGCAAAGGAAACAGATAAGGTAGTGGATCAAAGGTAGCCAAAGAATGGAATCACTATCCTCTTCGTCCCCCTCCCTGGCTCACTCTTTTTTATTTGTCTCCTAACGTCCTCCAACATCCTCCACCTACCACCTCGTCGCCCCCCTCCGCCTCCTATCACCCTCCTCCACCCTCATTAAATTACTATAAACATTAAAAAATTACCTCTTCACCCGTCTCTTTCTTCCCAATGGTAAAAATGACGAGGAAATGAGAGGAGAATATAACAGATGTGGGGGGAGGGACATTGGAGGTGGTGGCGATGGAGGGATGACAATGGTGGGCTATGGAGGGGAAGGCGATGATGGAGATGGCAATGATTTCAAGGTGGTGGGAGGATGCTGATGGAGGTGGTGGTAATGTTAGAGATGATCAATTATCCAAGAAATATTTGTATCCCATTCGAATCTGGATCCAAAATATAAAAAAATTATATTCAAAATATCAATGTATCCAAATATCTAAATATGAGATATAATATAAAATTATTCATATTTATTATATAACATGATTAATCACAATCATGATATATTAAATAACTATTATATTTTTTTCAATGTATGATATTTAAAAGATCATAAACTTTAAAAATTTGATTTTAATTTTCTATACCTTTTGGGCTCTTTTTGGATGGGAGAATAAAGGGAGGAATATGAGAGGATAAGAGGGAATAAAGGTAAAAAAATTGTTTGGGTGAGTGGTATAAAGTGGTATAACTATGCAAAACTATGTGATAATAAACTGATATTTGTATTCCAAGTTCCCTCATATAATTGTATTATTTCTCAACTGGTATAAAAGACACACTTATTAAATTACATGTCATCACATCAAAATCATCTGTCATCACCTCTTATACATTAATGAGACCCACATGTCAAATCAATTTTTTACATTTTATTTACATTTTATTATTCATCAATCAAACACCCCAACCTTTATTATTAGGTTATCAAAAAAATAATCAAATAAAAAATCATTTATTTCATAAAATCAGTATAAACCCAAATACCTTATGCCTTTATCAAAACGCTCTCTAATGCTCTCCCAATTAGGGTATATATTTAAACACTATACTTTTATTCCATCCAAAACTTAATATAATGACTTAAAATAAGATAACCACACCCATTTTTCGAAGTTAACATCGCTCGCTCACTTACCGAGGTCGTCTGTTTCAGTTCAGATAGTAAATAAAACCCAAATATTAAAAGACTTCTTTTTTAAAAACCTTGCACCAGCTCCACCTAATCTCCTCTCAGACCAACAACAGCAATATATTGAATCGCTTCTCAACTCTTTCTCTACAGTGTCAGTGAAAGAGAGGGAAAAAATAGTCCCTTCATTTTTACAAAACCCTAACGGGAGATCCGGTTTCCCCCTCCGGATCTCGATCGTTCGCCGATCTCTGAAATCCCACCTATTGTCGCGATCTTGGCCACGATTCCGATGTTCTGGCCCGGTTAGGTAGGCCGATTTGGGCCGGCATTGCATCCGCGGCCGGGTTTGGGTGGGTGGGTGGGTGTGGGGGGGGGGGGGGGGGGATGTCGTCGGCCCCTGCAGTGGCGCCCCCGTTTGAGCGGCCGCCGCCGAGAACTGGGGGTGCTAGTACGGTAGGTTGAACTGGAATTCTGTGTTTTTGGGGGTGTAAATTTGTTCTTGTTGGATTGTGGTTATGGAGATTTTGATTAACTGAATCTCGTAGTTTTGGTGGAAAGAATACATTTTTGTGATGGTTTATTTTTTTTTATTTTTTTTCATTTTCTAGATTTTTGTTGTAGAGATTGGCATTAGATTGTTTCTTTGGATTGAATATTTTTTCATGAGTTTGATTTGGTTTGGTTTGGCAGGTTTTCAAGAGCGGTCCGCTTTTCATATCATCGAAAGGTCAGTATTGTTTATGCTCCATTTTATCAGGATTTTGAGTGTTTTATGTTACAACATTGCCCATGTAGATGATGAAGTTCCAATTAGATTGCAGTTGTTGGTGAATTGACTAGTTAGATTTTTAACACACATTTTTGAATGATGGAAGTGCAAAGGCAGAAAAGCTCATATTTTAGGACAACAAGGGAAGAATCAGACTTAAATTAGGTTTTCCAGACATGGGAATGATTGGAGGTTTATGAAGCACAACGTGTAGGAGTAGACAAGAAGGGGTAAGAATACTCCTCGCATGCCTGAAAATAGATTTAAATATTGTATAGATACAGTGCACAATGATACCAAGAAAGCTTTTATAAATTAGGCTTTCCGTTGCATTTGGGTTGCTTCTCAAATCAGGAGTGGGCACCTTTGATGGAGAGGTTTGGGAGGAGATTGGAGGGATGGAAGTGGTGTGGAGTGGGCACCATTGCATTTGGGAAGCTTATTTTGCTGCAGGCAGTCCTTTCAAACTTCGCTTTTTTCTATATATCTCCATTGAAATGTCAAATGGAATGCTACACAGAATAGGTGAACTTTTTTTTTATAGAATTGGTGACCGAGGGATTGATCCCCTGACCTCCTTTACGGAAAGGGGGGGTGCTAACCAGCTAATCAAAGCTCGGTTCGCAAAATAGGTCTCCTTAAAACTTAGAAGTAGATTTCTATGCAGTGGTGCAAAAGAGGAGCAAGTAAAAGTGCATTTGGTGGATTGGGACTTGGTATAAAGCAGTAAAAATCTGGGTGACACGGGTGTTTTAAAATTGGAGAAAATGAACAAGGCCTTGCTTCGTTAATGACATTGGAGATTTGTCACGACAATCTCATGTGGTATAGGGTAATTAATGCAAGGTATATGAGGTGGTTACCTTCAATATGTTGGATTCCTTCTCTGTCTAAAATTGGAAAGGAATTTGGGTCCAGCTGGGATTCCCTTTCTAGCAATGAGGTAGGTGGTGGGAGATGTTTCAAAAATAAGATTTTGATATAATGCTTGGTGTAATACCAAAGTTCTTAAAACAAAATTTCCTTGGTTGTTTGTTATTTCAGCGAATCAAGCAAGATTTGTGAAGGATATTTGGGTAAGATCTGAAGAACACGTTGTATGGATCCCCACCTTTAGAAGAAACCTCTGTGGCAGGTTTCTAAGCTTCTCACCTTACTTCAATGACCACAGAGTATTTAGTTTATGAAAGAGCAGGTTGAGAGATGGTTTGGAGGCCTAATCCAAAAGAATGTTTCCCTGTTAAGAATTGTCATGGTAGTTGAGACAAGAGTGTCCAATACAAGCGAGCAAAACTATGAAATATAAACAATTTTGGGGGACAAAAGTATTTATAAAGTTCAATGCTTCATGTGGTTATTTATAAAGGGAGGCTGGTGACGAGGATGTCCAGAACCACATGTATTCATGGAAGTCCACTCTGTGCCCTTTATGTGCTCAAGTGGATGAAATGATGGAATACCATTTTTTGCACTATCATCTTTCAAGGGTATCTGGGTATGTGATCCACATTACGGGACATAGTGGGATTGGGTTATTCTTTCAACAGTCTGCAGCAATTATGGAAGGTTTGAAAAAATCCATAGAGCAAAGAGGATGAGTGGAAGACACTCATGCATCCTAATTCCTACTACTGTTGCAAATTCAGAATAAATTTATATTTCTACATATGCTCATATTTGTCAATCTTTGAAGATTTGACCATCAATATTTTATATCATCAATTTCTCAATTTTTCCTTATAAATCAGCGATTCTACTTTTGTTATCTGTTTTGGTAGAAACCCAAAATTGTGAGTCAACTCAGTTGTGCTGTCTTACATTATAATTAACTGTCTTCATACCTTTCCAATGATCGCAGATACTGTTGTGTGTTTTTTTTGTTTTTTTATTTAGAATAATATGAAATTTTGATATACAATACCAAGCAGTTTATGCAAGTGTTATTTTAGTTTGATAGTTCATGCGGATTAACCTGCAGGAATAGGTTGGAAATCTTGGAAGAAGCGGTGGTTTATCCTTACTCGCACATCTCTGGTTTTCTTCAAAAATGATCCGGTTAGCATCATCTGATCCTTATTCAATATTTATCTTAATGTACGTGATGGAGATTTTTCCATGTTATATAAAAATAAGAAAATCATTTAGTATTACTTTCAATGGTTTTCCACATGGACTCTCTTCTGATATAGATATAATCGAAACTTTTTGGTTCTGTATTTTGTATAAAATGGATTTGTGGTATTGCATCGCCATTGGATGAAATTCTTAGGTTTTGATTTTGATATGTTCAAAATCCACAAATACTGTCAATCAATATGTTAATTCAGCGTTCAAAAGGATATCAGGCATGATTTTTAGCAGAATGATATCACTTATGCATAAAATGCTGTGTATAAGCAAATGCCAAGTGGGGAAATAATACATTGAAAGTCATTCCCTTCTAAAATTTATTTTTATCCCAAGAATTTAGCAATTGAAAACTTGAAAATCATAGCTGCTGAAACTTTATTATTATTATTATTATTTTGAGAGTAGATGGGAGTTTCTTACTAATTTGGACCATTATTGATGAAGTGGGATGCGTCCAACTTGAAGATTGGGGAAGAAAAGAGTTGAAGTGAATGAAAAATGAAAAGAAAATACCACGATTTTTATCTGAAATTAGCTGCAATAACAATAAAGTAACCAGGCGTTTTGCTATGATTTGTTGGATTTTTTTGTGAGAAAAACTTGTCCAAAAATTGACAATTGCCAATATACTAAAAAAATCACATACTAATTGACCTGCGTCACACCTCCTCATGTCCATTTTCAACATTTCCATCCACTTATGCTCCATGAATGTTTTATCTTTTCTCTCCGAATGGATTCAAATAGCTTATCATCTCTCCATACCTCTATGTGCTTCCGTTTTAGCAAAACCCATCTATGATTCCCCAAAGTACACCACAAAGAGCAGCTGCAATCCGGTTCTACTTATGATGCTACTGCTTGAATAATTCCCCTTGCATTCTCTAGTGCTTCATGAAAATGTCATTTAATGGAATGCAATTGTGCGCTTAAGATTGAACTTTAATTGAATGCTTTCTTTACTTCTGTTGACTGTTTTATAGCAATGTGGTGGTGATTCTTGATCTTTTATTGAAAATTAATGTTGTATTAAAGTCTGTAGGTAGGATGCTTAATTGAAAGCTTTTTATTGTAATTTAACTCTGTTTCAATTTAGAAAGGAATATAACATTTCATTTAGGGTGTTCTTTCTTTCTTGAAAAGACTATTAGTGTTGGTTGTTTCACAGAGCGCACTTCCTCAGAGGGGCGGAGAAGTCAATCTCACCTTGGGTGGTATTGATTTGAACAATTCAGGAAGGTACGTATTGCAACTGTTTTATAACAAAAAAATTTATATCTAAAATCTGGTTTTAACAATATATTAGCAGTGTTGTTGTGAGGGAAGACAAAAAGCTCTTAACCGTCTTGTTCCCTGAGGGGCGTGATGGACGGGCATTTACCCTCAAGGTGATTTATCTGCACTCATTTTGGTTTCTTCTTGTTGTTTCTTGGGTATGATGCACCATTCTTCTTTACATTAATACCATATATGCCTAAGGAATTGGTTCTTGAACATTCCAGGCAGAGTCATCAGAGGATCTGTATGAGTGGAAAGCAGCACTTGAGCAAGCTTTGGCTCAGGCGCCAAATGCTGCTCTTGTTATGGGCCACAACGGAATATTCCGTAATGACACAGCCGATGCTTTTGAAGGATCTGTCCAACAATGTCTGTATTTCCTTTAAATTTTTATTTGTTGTTCTTCTTATTCCTTCAATCCTGAGCATCCACTCTATTCTTATTTTTAGCGTAGACATGATTTTTTATACACTGCAGGGAGAGACAAGCGCCCTGTAAAGTCTTTAGTGGTTGGAAGGCCTATTTTGCTAGCTTTAGAAGATATTGATGGGAGCCCATCATTCCTTGAAAAAGCTCTTCGTTTTCTAGAGAAATTTGGTAAATTATACATTGAACTCATAATCTTGTTATATGGTATTTGTTGGTCAAGTTTGATGCCTTTATGTAGTGAAAACACTGTTTTTGTTTTGTGATGTCTGATGTCGAGGTTAACTTTGTTTAATTTCTTTCATTGTAGCATCTTGAAACTTACATAGATTGTGGTGTAACTCTGATAGATGTACCACAAATGCATGGATTGGACATTGCAATTCTTTGTTTATTAAGGACGCTTGTCTCTGAAATTATTATTGGTCCTATAGCTGGCACTTTACAATGGGGGAAGGAATAGAATATTTTTTAACCTATATTTTATGTCATCTTGTCTACACAGTGCAGAATTCATGTTTTTCACTTCTATAATAAATAAGTATAAGCCAATCTTTCTTCCAAAAAAAAAGAAAGAAGAATAAAAATAAATTATAGGCTCAGGGAACTTTTGGATCTAGTAGAGCACGTGTTTCTGACCTTCATGTCTGTGTTGGTTGCCATAAGTATCTTTTATCTCTATTAATGAGTAACTATAAAAGATGGGAATGGCATCCCTCTGATCATTGTTCGACGTGTCATTCTGATTAACATGTTATACAAGCACAAAATGTGGAGACTGGTAGTGAATGCTTCGTAGTCTAGTTTTGTAGTCCATTATGTACACAAATATTTAATTGTGTATGGGGCTTTATAATATATTTAGCATTATGTTTTATGGCTTACTCTTGGAGTGAGTATATTTGCTCTGGATTCAAATAATATCATTAATGAACTGTGGTGGACCCATGATTTTTTCCTAGTGGGGGCCATCACTTATAATTAAACATAAAGGATAATGTTATGTACGATCGTTTTTCTAATCCCAATTACATTCTATAGGTGTTGTTGAATTTTTTAAAATATTATACTCCATCTAATGAGGTATATGCTTTTAAAAAAAATGTGAAACATTTTTAAAGAGACATATGCCTAATAGTGTTAGCATATGATGCTATCGAAGTATATGTGACTAGAATTAGCGCTAAAAAAGATAATGTGTAACGGGGTTCTAAAATTTTAATAACACAATACGTTACACCCATTTTTTTTAGCCCTAATCCAGTCCCATATAAGTTGATAAAAAATCATCGAAGCATATACTCACATTCATGAGGTATATGCATTGATAAAAATTTCACATTTTCTATAAATGCATCAATGCAATTCATGGAGCATATGCTTCATTTTTATAAAGGTATGTATCTCATTATATGATATATACTATTTTAACAAAATTCAAAACATATGTAAACTTGAATTAGGGCTAAAAAGGAGATGTACGTAACATTATCCAACACAATGAAGATATTTGATATCATATCTTTCGTTTTATTTTTTTGATCCTCAATTATCTCAACTATCTAAAAGATTAAAACCCTTAACCGTTTACTAGGTACATAATTGTCTTTGTTCTCTACAATTTCCTTATGCTATCAAAGTTACTGATTGCATTGCCATTGTATTTTTTTTTTTAAATCCAGTGGGGGCCCCCACCCCCACTGGCTTCTTCTTTGATCCGTCCATGTTAATGAAGGTAGGCTGAATTATTGATTTTGATAAGAAAACCATTGAAACACAAAGTGCTGTGAAAAATAATTACAGAGGAATCCAATTTTGGTTTTTGCATTTTCATTTAAGGTCGAAGAAATTGGCGAAGCTTGTTATTCTGTTTGTAATTGTTGTGTACTGATGAACCAACATGTGCATGCATCAAGACATTAGATATATTCTTAAAAGCAGCATGATTAATGTGTTTTTGTCTCAAGCAATAAGAAAGTCTGTGGGATCTTGGACACAGAGCTTAATGGTTGACAACCAAATTTGCAACCATGATGCCTTGAGTTCAAGTCCCACCAAACACCTAACAAGGTGGGACGGTGGTGACGGGTTGAGGGGGAACCATGTAGTTCTTCACTAAAGGTATTTTCTCAAGCAGGGGTTTGGGTTTATTTAGTGGTGGTTTTGAAATCAGAATTTGGGCTTAATTAACTTTAATAAATCAGCTTCTCATATTTGTTTGTCACCAAGGTTGTTGAGAGACACTCAGATCACTTTTTTGGGGACAATTTGTCACTCACTCGAAGGGTTCTGTCTGATTATGAGAAGAGGGATTCTGGGTAAGGGGGAATCAGAAGGAATTAGAAGGGAGAGGTCTAGATATAATAAATACCTTGACCTCTAAGAAGAGCTAGACAGTTTGAAAGTTGGCATGGGGTAATCAGATAAATAACAAGGGGTACTTGGCTATAGGTTTTTGTTTTCAGTTGTTGCACGATGGTGGTTTTTGTCAGAAAAGCTAAAGGAAGATCTAAAACCTACCTGTTCCTCTGTGCTCTCAATTTCCACTTCTTGAGTGGAGAATCCTTCAGTTGGAGCTCTAGCTGCTCTAATCTGGTTTCAAACATCACTTAGCACAGTAGGTATCTGATTATAACTATTAAGTATTATGCTGATCATGCTTTTTAAGCATTGGGTACTTTTTATACCCTGACTTAGTGGCTCTTTAGGATTATAGGATGTAGTTGCCTGAAGCTTTCCAAAGCTTGATAGGCAGTTGAAATGTAATGCTTTCAAGGTCAGGAGTTTTGGATTATATGGGATTTGGTGTTTACTTCTATGGAGGGCAAAGAGTATGTTTAGTAAATGTTACAACAAGGCATTCCTCTTACTTATTTTTATGAAGTTTTTTACATGTTACAGAGTTTATACCATTCAGCTTAAATCAACAACAAATAAAAGTACATATTTTCCCCAGGATCAAAAGTCGAAGGCATCCTGCGACAATCTGCAGATGTTGAGGAGGTCGATCGCAGAGTTCAAGAATATGAACAAGGTCCTTTTCTTCCTAAGAATTTTCTCATGCTAGATTATCTCCAGTAATATGTGATTGGTTAATTTTAATAATGTAGGATTTTTTTAGTACCATTGGGTTACATTAAAATTGTCATAATTAAGGAACATTATGTTGATGCTTCTGTTTCTTATAAAAATTTGTTATTTTTTATCTGTTATCAGGGAGAACTGAATTTGGTGCAGATGAGGATGCCCATGTTGTTGGTGACTGCGTGAAGGTTTTGTTCTATTTATGACATGGATGTGCATTCAACTCTCTTTCATTTGATATATCACATTATAACCTGTATATGCAGCATGTTCTACGAGAGCTACCATCATCTCCAGTTCCTGCGTCCTGCTGCACTGCTTTGCTTGAAGCATATAGTAAGTCAAATATGTGTTGTAGTGAGTATTGTTTGGTGACAGAGTACTTCTGATTGCAGCACACTGCAGTGATTGGATTATTGTCTTTAGTTATAATAATTGTTGCACACTGTGTTCCGAAAGCCTAGTTAAATGATGCTTGTTTGATCTATGTGATCATTGTTGCACTGCTTGATTTATTTAGTACCTCTGATTTCAATTTTTTTTAATGGAAAAAATGATATTTAGTGAAATGAAATAGAGAGGAGTAATCATATTAGAATACACTTGATCGTATAAGTCCACTCCTGTTTTCCCTTGTGCATTTTATTCTTGTTTTTTCTTTCACATCAAGGTTACCTCATCTCCTGTCCATTAACTGGCATTAGTGTTGATATTTGATAGAATCCTCAGGGTTGGTTGATGGATAGATTGACAGCTAGTCGATCCTACCTTGGTAACAGGGTTTTTGGGATGTGCCCCCAACCGACCTTATATTTAAGTTTAACTAGGCTTTTAGTCACAAACATAAGTTAAATAAAAAATCTACATATAGGAAAGAGGCGGGAATACTGCGTGGTGTTGTTGATCTGTGTTTGTATTTATTTTCCTAAACTACAAACAACACACATGGCAATGGGCCAGATAACATCATCATTGAAGGACAATATTGAATACTTGGAGTCCACCAAATTATTACGTCATATGTTTATATGCATTTTAAAATATCAATGATTGAGTACATATTCTGATTGTTGAGTTATCATTGTGATCACCAAGATCTGGTCCAGTAAACCCCTAGCTCTTGCGCACCCAGCTCAGAATGTCCTCCATTTTTATTTGTTTCTCCAGTCTGCAAGATTTCCTATCCTGATCAAGTATCCTGAAATTCCTGCTAAATCAGATTGGTCAGTGAGGATACTTCATTTCATGGAATTGATGGGTGAGGCTCAAAGTTCTCGCTGGTTCATATATCGTCAGCGGTTAATTTAGATTCAAGTTTCAACTCTAATTCATCCCTCACCCATCTATTGCCTCTCTATTGATTTCTCCTTTACTGGAAGATAATTATTTAGATTATAAATTATGATAGCTGGTTCCAGATGAGCATGAACTGCCAAAAAAAAAAATACAAACTAGCAACGGTCCATCAGTTTAAAGTTTTTTGCATACAGGATTTTCTTTAAAAATCCCTACCTTTTCTCAGTACATAAAAAAAAACCTATGAGATTAGTTATTAAATAGATCTCTTGATAGGGAACCAGATGAATTAGGATCAAATAATCTCATCTGAAAGAAAGAAATAAAAGTGAACCATTTCAATGTAATTTTGAAAGGTCTCATTCAACAGTGATATTGATGGTTAAGAAGATTTCAGTTCTTGAAATTTATTTGAAGAGTTTCATGTATCGAAATGTATTAATTAATATTTCTTATGTTACAAAGTCATTTGATTCATCATCATGACATCCTGGTGTGGTTTTTTTTAACTCCTACAAAAGATTTTTTTCCTCAATAGTTGGGCCCATGAAAAGAATTTTGAAGGTCTCTGGGGAAATGTTTCTGATGGAGGTTGGAGTCTGTTGGATGCATGTAGGTTTTTATAGTGATCCTTTCTACTTGCCATGAATCCAGAAACTGATAGACCATAGGAGACCATGGAGGCTTATTTTCTTACTAATTTGGTTTGTTTTTAGTGAATACATGGTTACTTAGTTGTTTTTCTTAGTTTCTTACCTCTGTCTGTTCTACTTTTTATTGTGGCAAGCAGTGTTTTACCTGGGTAAATCATTTCCTGTAAACAGCAGACAGACTCAAACCTAGAAACCTTCAGTGAACAAGGGGTACCTCTTTCAACCTGCTAATAGTTGGTTTGGGCTATACGTTTTTGAGGATTCTTCCACCAATGTACTTCACTTTTCATATATTTGTAGTTTTTATTTTATAAAATGAGGGCTTCATTTGTGCACTGAAAATTTCTGCATTTTCCCCATGATGGGTAAATGTTCTCCATGATTTTATTGTGGCTTTCTGATTAGACTAAACACTGAGTGATAAATTCCTGTTTATGGATATTTGAGAAGTATTAAAACTGTCTAGAGATGTCTTTTCCTAATTTATTAGTCCCGTTTTGTTTCTAGGGCCGTGAGTGTACTGTGTTTATGTAGGTTTAATGCTATATTTCTTATTTTACTTTTTGTAAGGAATTGAACGTAAGGATGCTCGTGTTGATGCTCTGCGTTCTGCTATAATGGAGACATTTCCGGAACCAAATCGGCGACTATTACAGAGGTATTGTGGTGTTTCTTTTCCTCTTTTTTTTTTGCAATGATTATTTCTTGTATATTCTTGTCCTTGTGCTTTGTTTTAATGTTCTACTCATGCTAAGCTTTGATTTTGGATTTCCGTTGTATTAATTTCACAGAAAATCATGTTTGAAATTTGTTTGTCTTTTCTGAATTATACTACAAAAGCTATGTTACATCATTGACGGTAACACATCTTATGATTGGGGATTTGATGATATATTAATATTTAAAGTATTATCAAAGTGGGGCAATGACGGCAATTGTGGAGAGGTGGAAGAAATTAGAGAACATTTGTTCTTTGGTTGTGCACTTGGCTCCCACATATGGCTAAGGTGGGTTCGGCTCACCTCTTGATTTGAGATGCAACTTCAACTATATGTGGGAATGGTTTCAAGAAAGGAACAAAAGAGGAAACCGCAGTAATATGGCTGAGTTCCAAGGCCTTATTCCCAACACGGTGTACTGGGCCATTTGGTTTACCCACATTTAGTGCATTTTTCAAGGGCAATAGTCTACGAGGAAAACATTTGGGTGGCTATGACGGTGTTTTTAAGGGCTTGGATTAAGATTCCCATAGGAGATGAAAATGCTTCAGATGTGGCAGGGATAGAGTGGAGACAGTGATTGATATCATATTCTTTGGTGAGGGTTCTATTGTAACCTTTGATTTTCATTTTATTATTATTTGTAATTGGAGATCCCTTGTCCCCATTTGTTCAATTTTTCTTCCCGTCTTTTAACATGCGCAGAAGCATAATCAGATTACGAATCTCAACAATCTGAATGGAAACTTTTTCTAATCTCACATAAGAGTACTTCTATGCATCGTTTCTATTTAATTTCTCTTGATATTTTTTACGTTTACTTGTCACTCTTCTGTTAATATCCCCAATTTTGGTTCTCAGGATTCTCAAAATGATGCATACTATTGCTGCTCATAAATCTGAGAATCGGATGACTCCATCTGCTGTTGCGGCTTGCATGGCGCCTTTGTTGCTACGTCCACTTCTGGCAGGTGAATGCGAATTAGAAGATGATTTTGACATGAGTGGAGATGGTGCTGCTCAGCTATTGGCAGCAGCAAATGCTGCGAATAATGCTCAAGCCATCATAACTGCGCTTTTGGAGGATTATGAAAATATGTTTCATGTAAGGTTTTCATCATTGCCAGATTCTATGTTCTCCATCAGGTCTTACTTGATTATTCATCATTTCTGACAGCTCTACATTTTAACTTGCACTCAATTTTGAGAAACTGTATGATGTTTTATTTACTGTTTTATTATATTTAACATCCACCATCTGATTAACTTTAGGATATCATTTGCCGTAGTGAATTTCTTATTTGGAATCAGTAATTTATGTACAATCTGGTGTGCTGTTGATTAGTTTTTCACTGCTTTATTTCTTTTTTGTGCATTATCTTAAAAGTATACTTTTAAGATAATGCACCGAGTTAAAGGATTGCTAAATGAGCTGCTATTGTCCTTTTCTCTGAAAGGTAATTTAAAATATTTAATTGTCCCTTTGTGGTGCATATCCATAATTATATCTTTTTATTTTTCTCAGGATGATAATTTACATAGAAGCTCTCTTTCCCCTGATTCTCCACTGGAGGATAGTGGGAGTGATGTGTCAACTGATGATGGAGATTTAGATATGAAAGAAAACGGATACCATGATGCAGAAAATGATATTGATCCTGAAATAGACGATGATCCAGAACGAGTGCTCAGTGGAAAGCTGAGTGAGAGCAGTGGTGGTGCTGGCAGTGACCTGTATGATTACAAGGTCAGTATACTGTGTACTCATTATTATAAAATTGTGGTTTAATACTTATTTTACCTATATTTCCATGTTGAACATTGTAAGTCATTGATGTAAACAATTTCTTTTCAAGGTTTTTGGAGGTGATGATTCAGAGATTGATTCCCCAGGGGAGAATCGGACCTCAGAAATGGAGTTAATCAGAGGTCCCAATCTTCAATATAATGAGCAAGTTTTGTCAAGCAAGATCCATGAAAATTCATTTCCTGAGAAAGAAAGTTCTGGTGATATACTTTCTCATGAGCCTCAACGGTCAATGGGAGATATTTTGTCCTCAATGGATCCAGAATTATCTATTCCTGTTCATGGGGTTGAATTATATTCCGAAAAGACTTTCATCAGACAGAATGGCTTAAACAACAATACAAGACGCCCAAATTTTTGGGGACGCAACAGAGTGAGTTGTTTGTTTTATTTCTCTTAATTGTTTTCTAAATGAATTTTGGTTTTTCATCTGTTGCATGGGATATTAGAGGTTTCAGAATAGACTTGATTTTGGAAATTGTTTCTGCCTGTGATGCTTTAAAAGGCGCTAGGTGGCCGAGTAGTGCTTGGGATTGCAGTTGGCCTGCTGCAGAAGGGTGAGATGGTGGAACCGGCCAGCTGGAGAGGAATGGGATGATGGTGGCAGTGGAACCGGTTGGGTAAAAAGGAGGGGAAGTAAAAAAGGGGGATGAGAGGAAGAAAGCAGAAAGAAAAGGGGGGTTGATATGGCTGGTTGGCTGGAGGAGGATAGGGGGATTATGGGGCAGGGTAGTTGGATTTAGTTAAAAGAGGTGGTAGAGAGGAATAAAAAAGAGAACTTACCTGCAGTGTTTTTTGGATGGTGGACGATGGGTGTCAAGAGGAGTAGGGTCCTCTTCCTTCTATAGTTTATCAGAATTATGGGCCTGAAAGGCAGCCCGAGCCCAATTGCCAGCCCAAAGCCAAATTCGAGTGGCAGTCTGAGCTGAATATCTAGGCGGTGTCTGGCCTCATTTTGCAACAATGTTTTTTGTGTGAACAACTCTTCATTTCCATATATATATATATATATATATATATATATATATACCCGAGTGATAGCGTGCGGTCGTGCGGATCCGACGTGCGTCGTCCGATCGCGGGTCCATCGCATCCAACGGTTGATGTGAATCGCCCCCGACCGTCTGATGCGATGGACCCGTGATCGACGGCCCGTGGTCGACGCCGCACGACCGCACCTAATCACTCCTCATATATATATATATATATATATAAACTTCAATTTTTGCTTGGATCATTTTTTTTTCTTGCTGAAACTTCTATTTATGCGTTTTGTTCCCAAAATGGTTGCCTTACTGTGAATTTGAGGACATACATGTAAGAGCATATCTCATTTTATGCTCTGTAATAATAGTAGTTGTAGCTTTTATTGGTCTGAAATTTAAGCTATTGTGTTAAGATTTTCAATGAGGGGAAAATCAAATTCCCAGTCATCACTGTTTGTGTGGTTTCGTCTTTTTTTTTTCTTCTCAACTAATATCAGTTATTGACTTTTTCTAGGCAAGAAAGAACCTCTCCATGGAGTCAGTTGATTCTTCTGGTGAAGAAGAGTAAGATTCTTAATCTTTCCCTAAACTTCATAGTCCTTACAACTTTCTCATCTTTCTCTCTGCTTTCCTTCTCACTATATAGATACAAATATATATATGTAGATAAAATAGAAGATAGATAATTGGATTCATATTGGTAGATTAATGTTTGAAATGGACATCTAGTGATAATAACAGACTCGTGTGTTTGTTTCAATATGTCACCTGGAAGAAATAATACAATAGGGACATTAGGAGTATCGTCTTCAACATGGATAGTGTTCCACAAAATCCCTGAACTGTATGCCCATTGTTACTTGGGTAAACATTTGTGAATAATGAGATAAAATTTTCAATCTTGTTTCTCAGTCTATGCAATTTTTGTAATCATTTCTTTCTTTTTATTGTCTAAAAACATCTGTGTCATATTGAACTTGTACATAAACTTTATTGGTGGATTAGATTTTGCATATGATGAGAAAGCTTGTCATTCCAGCAGGTGGTTTTATTTTTCCTTCGGAGATGAACACATCACACAGTTCCAGTGGACACTGTATTTCTCAAAAGATTGTATTAACCTCTGAAATATTAAAGATTTTTTTTCCATAATCTGAAATATCAACTAAATATTGACACTTTAAAAGCTTGAACACCTGCTTGGTCTTGAAATGGGAATAGGGTAGAATAAGAAGAGGAGGGATAAAGCTTAGATGAGTGGGGGGAATTCCATGAAGAAAACCAGGATATACTTATTCCAGCCTTCCCTTTGAATTATCAGGAGTAAAATCGGCATAGGTTATAAGGCGGATAAAGATATCTTTTTACACCCAAATAAAATAAGAAAAATACTTATCCCTAGTCCGGGGTGATTTGATTTTTATTCCTGAACAAAATTGGGTATAACCAAATGGGGGTGTTAAAATGTCAAATATAGATACTATCAATATATGTAGACCAAGCATATTGAACAATTGTTTGTTCAGCAAATGAAAATTAGATGATTTTAGACGTATTTTTCTTGAAGATCATATAGTATCACCTCGAAAGGATTAAACTATCAAATTCTTAATCTTATATTAATTTTGAATCCTCTAGATCACCATTTGTGGCACAAATGTGTGAAAGAGGTTAAAGTTTGACCTAAGGTGTGTATCTCCCTTTGAGATGACCCAATAATCATTTATACTGTGATCTATACACTACACACAAATTAAATAACTGGGTTGTCAGTAAAAGTCAATTTTATTCATTTTGAAGGTCAACATGTTCTATATTCTATAATCATGTGAGTTGAAACCTTAAAGCCCATATAAATTGCCATTATATTTGGAAAGAGATTTAAAAATTTTCTGGGCAGGATTAATGAGACTGCTTTATACTATTGAAACCTAATTCACAAAGTAGATGCTTATTATCTACTAAAAATACAACCTACACCCACAATTTCTTACTTTTTGTTCATGTGTAGTTGTCTAATTGTACATCTATTTCATACTTATTTTCTCCTGAGGGAAAATAATATTAAAAACTGATAGATCCTGGGTTCGAGTCTTGGCGCTGACTTACCCACCTGTTTGTTGGCGATTATTCGAAAGAATTTTTCGTGGGACCGGGGCAAACAGGCGGAGGTAGTTTTCCCAGCTCGACCGTAAGGTCAGCCACGGGGAGTCCCTCCGATATCAAAAAAAAAAAAAAACAGTTTTTTATTTTTTATTTAAAAAAAAAACCCGATGATTTTCAAGTTCTTTCCAGCAACTGACTGGCTTTGAGTATCAGGCTTGCTATTCAGAGACTTGAGCTCACAAAGAATGATTTGAGGAATAGAATTGCTAAAGAGGTAAGAACAAATCTCATATAACTATCTATAAGCACTTGTGATCATAGAATGCCACAATTTTTCATAGGTAGTATTCTGTGTCAGGCAAAGGGGAATGCAATTTTGCAGGCAAGTTTGGAAAGAAGAAAGCAAGCTCTGCACGAACGGCGCTTGGCACTGGAGCAAGATGTAAGAGTTAATAAATTTATTTTTCTAATTTTCTATCTGCTAGTGTGAACTGCATTCAGTCGATGATTTAGATATAATGATCCAAAAGAATTAGAGTTTTACTTTGTATCATGTCGAGATTGGAATGATGTGGTGACAACGAGTCATTTGAAGTCCATCCATTATTCAATTGTTAGGCCTGGTGCAAATATATTTGTCGCTTCTGATCTCCTATAAATCATTACATGAAGTTTACATTTAGTCCTTACCTGTCTTTTGATGGTTTGATCTATAATTATCTGCAATGCGACTTGATTGACATTTATTTGGAATTCTGAGGATGGTGGTGCCAACTGGATACCTGAAGTTTATCCGTTGCTTGATATTTGAACTGCAGTTTTTTTTGTCCTGTTTTATTTCATGTAATTAAAGGTGTCTATTGTGAGCTCCATATCTCCATTAGCTAGATTGATATACAAATTGATGGAGCCTTTTTTTTTCTTTCTATTGTGATTATTATGATATTAATCTATTTTTGGTGAGTAAAATTTAGTTTCTAAAAATGCTATTGCATCTTTCTGAATGTTATCATAGGTTTCAAGACTTCAAGAGCAACTACAAGCTGAGAGAGATCTTAGGGCTGCATTAGAGGTTGGCTTGAGCATGTCCTCGGGAAATTTACCAAGTTCGAGGGCTATGGATTCCAAGGTTTTTCCGACTTCTTTCTTAACTTTAAAATCTTATTGCAATACTGTATTGATTAAATATAATCTTATGGCTCATGCTCATATTCTTACTGAAGACAAGGGCAGAGCTTGAGGAAATTGCTCTTGCTGAAGCAGATGTTACTAGGCTGAAGCAGAAGGTTGCTGAACTCCACCTTCAACTTAACCAACAACGTCAACATCACTATTCATCTCTTTCTAGTGCATGTGACCGGTATCAACTTGTCCCAAACCTTCTTAGTGAGACTTGCCAATTCGCATATATAGCATGTTCTTCATAAAGTTCTTATATTATATCAAGACAACAACAATATGTGATCTCATTTTAATTGTTTTTAACATTATGAAATAAATCAAATCATATCACTTCAATATATCTCAGAGCTTCACTATTCTATTTCTTGAAATCATAGTGCTTTTTTGGGCTAAGCATGAGTTAAGCTCGAGCCTAAATGAAGTTAACTCAATTATGTTTAATAGAAAAACTCATGTAATTGAATGAAATTGTACATATGTATCTCTAATATGTCATTTAAGTGTACAATTAAAACCCTACAGTCTAGATTAGGTTATTTAATGTGTGTACTAATGCTTGTCGCCTATCGGTAGCTACACCTTTGTTTGCCCCACCGCCCCCGATGTATGGATGGGTGTTTCCATAAGAGTGAGTGGTTATAGTAGACATATTAAAGAACATAATTTAATCTGAATCATTGAATAATGTCTGATGTATTAATTCAGCGAGCTAAAGCTTGATGAGCCTAAACTAGCTGAGGATGTTTTCTAAACAATTTTAAATTTTTGTTGAGCTTATAGTAACCCAAGCCCAAGAAGGTAGGATTGATTACCATACCTCATGGGAAGGCTGCAGAACAAGGTTGAACTAATTTTCAACCCAAACTAAGAAATTGTTAAAGTAAGACAACAATATAATAAAAGTTTTACATGAGAATTGGGTTCCTCCTTGTGAAACGAGGAGCACTAATTTTAAAGTTCATACGAGTCCTTTTGGTGACATGAGCATCACTCACTCTTTTTTCTTTTCTTTTTTTTTTATTAAAAAAAAGAGTACCACTCGCTCTTCTTTTTTTTGAAGTTCATATTTGTTTCCTCGCATGATTATTCCAATAAACGTCATATAATTGTGACAACAATACTCTTTTCTAGTGTCAAAAAAAGATGTAATGTTGAAGTAAATACACTAAATCCATTCCTTCACATCCAAATACATGCCTACTTTTGTTAGTTCTTGAACTATGGCAATGTCAATTTTTTGCAGAAAAGCTCTTCAACAAGATTTTGATGCCACCCTTGCTTCTTGCAACAATGAAAGGAAGCATAGAAGTGAGGTATGTCTTTATTTTGATGCCCTTTCCCCAGTTCATACTAACTTTGTGATGTAGATCAGTGTTTTAAGTGTGACCGCACATACGGATGTGCGTCCTCTGGCGCACATCATTTGCCATATGTTGTGCATGTGCGGCATATGCTGTATGTGTGGCATATAAGTCTGTAAATAGCTGCACATAATTAGATTTAGAAATTTTACATTTGCTTTTTAAAATTATCTGATTAACATATGTGGTCCGCACATCACTTTAAAACAATGATGCAGATAGATTACAAAGGATTTCCAAGCTTGTTTGGTTTATCCTTAAAGAGTATTAATACAAAGGGAAAAACTTATTTAGATCATTCGAAATTGTAATTCCCCTCTGATGGATTCTACTATGATAAACTATCCGTCTAGTAGCTTGGATGAGATATTTGATTTGCAAAATCTTCTTCGGATTAGATAAGGTTCATCCTCAAACTCAAAACATTTTGGTTTATATGCTTCATATAGTGGAGTGATCTCTGATGAAAGGACGAACTTGCCTTTTAGCCTTCATGCTCCTTGTCAGCCGCACCCTCACCAAGAACACGTGTGGAGGTGTTGGAATGTTGTAGCCTTAGATGTGACGTACAATGTATTGCTTCATATTTTCCATTTGGTGTTGACAAAGTAAGCCATTTGCTTGATCCAAGCTTATGTTCTTAAAGAGATTTCTCATGGAATCATGTCGACTCACCGTCAGTCATGCCAATCTTCAAAGAACCCAAATGTGTCAGCACACTAGGTTGATTGTCGCTTTGGTAAACATGCCATATCTGTGTCTGGCACCTATTAGATACAATATATGACATAAGATGTGTTGAGCACGTATCAGACTCCTCTCATAGTTCTCAAAATTCAAAAATAATTTTCTGAATTAGGGCATGCCTTGGACACGGGATGAACACGCAACACTTATGCGTCATGATATTGTAATGCTCTGTCTTGTAAGTGTATGTTAACGCAGCCAAAGGATATTAAAATTCTAATGAAGTTGATATGACAAGGATATTAAAATTCTATAGTTTATGGATGTGTTCTTTGTTTTAAAAATAATCATAAATATTAATAGTATACCATTTACGTTATTTAGTTTACAAGAGATTTGTGTTTTCTGGAGGAGGAAAGAAAAGGAAAGAATACGAGGATGGAAATTTTACTTTGGATCACGTTTCTCAAGTTTGTATTACGGACGATTGTGGCTGTGCAGGTGTAAAGGTTCTGCCTGTAAAAATGATTGTTTTTGAGGTTCAAGGATGAAACAGTTGTAAATAAATTCAACATGATGTGGTTTTAGTCTGTGTAATGTTTCTCTTGTAAGTTGTAATTGGCATTATTTTCCCATGTAACTGGCATACCTAGATGACATCATCTTTTCCCCTAGCCAACAAAGTATCACTAGTCATCGAGTAGATGATAAGAATTTTAAAATTTGGTATCTTAGACGTCCAAAGAGTTCTCTTGGGTGGGCGTGTATTTGTACTCTGCTTAGTTTGTCATTCAATATGCTTAAATACTGAGATGCTTCTGCAATCATTTATATGTTTTTACTGTCATGCTCCTAACCTTCTCCAGAATTTGTTTAGGAGACTTCGTCTGGGACAGAGTGGAAGAACACGAAGCAGCTAATATTCACTTCACCTGCTAATAGACAGATTTCACGGAAGTTGTCTTTAGATTCCGAAAGTCCTGATTCAAAAAGTACAGAAGCCTCTACAAGCAATTCCGCGGAAGTGAATTCTAGAGCAACGGAGGTGAGGTGCTCAAATAAGATAAATGGTTTGGTCATTTTATTAATACCGATATAATACAATGTATACTGACAGTGTTGTCACATTAGGGCATAGAATCTCAAAGACATCCTCCGGCAACTTCTGCTTTGGTGGAACTCACGACTCGTCTCGACTTCTTCAAGGAGCGACGGTCCCAACTCATGGAACAGCTTCACAATCTCGACTTGAGTTATGGGATGGCTTCACAGGGATTGGTATACAAAGCTTCCCCTCCATGGACAAGTCCTAGATGAGAGATTCTTTCCTTGTCGAGCGTCCTGTGTATATTCCATTGCTCTTTCTGTCACGGACTGGTATTTTGTATTGTGTTATGTGTTGGGTGAAAAGAATTGTCTGTTTATGTTTGTAAAGATTGGTGCAAAGGATTATCAATTTATTTATTTATTTATTTTCCAGTGCAGTGTGTGCTCTGCATTGAGAAAGACATACAATGGATTTTAACATAATGTGATAGGTATGTGTGCTATTTGTTTTTCTGGTGAGGATTTCTATTGGCAAAATTATGTGTTCATTCATGGTACTTGATCCTCGATTTTTCTAAAATATGAATGCATATTGGTACATGCATGTACCAAAAATCTTTTGCAGTCCTGTATGCAAGTGGGAATGGATTTTCTCACTTGAAATTTTGGTAAATGTATTCAGCTGATTGATGAACTTTGATAACATTATTTTTGTTCAACTAGTAGAGACTATTCAGCCATGTTCCATGTTCTTCCGTGAATAAGAAAACCATTATCATAAATGATATATTGTCGATACAAGTGAAGAAGTGGCTCTCGACATCCTTGACTTGGCAATATATGTAAAACAACACTATTCCTCTTCTACTCAAGTTTTGAATGTCATGGAATCTTCTATCTTATTTTTCTTTGAATGTATTTATATTAGGCTTTGTTCTTAATGTATCAAGACGTGCGCCTACCATTTCCATAAAAAAACATGATCCCTTCAACCCTTATCAACAAAACTTTTGGGGACAGGTTTAAGACAGCTTTATCAAATGATGACATGGTTAATGTGAATTTTGTACTAAATTCGTCAATGTCGTTATGGTATTTGTATGTGTCCTGGGAGTGATGGAGAAGGGAATAGGGATGAGTACTGTTGGTGATTCGGAGATAATATTTGATTCTTTGTTATCTGTGTTGCTGTCTAAATTTTTTTCATAGTTATTGCTTCATCTGTCAATGTAGCATATTATTATTTTTCATCTATCAATGTTGATATCAACAAAACATGATACAAATTGTCTAATAAACGGACAATACAAAAATAAAAAAAATATTTGCGCGATTTGGGGCTGTCGCAAATAAACGAGTAGGTTAATTTGGAAATCTTTTATGTGATTGTGTATATCCGTCGCAAAGGCTTTTTGGGGCCACAACATATCTTGTCGCGGGAGGTAAAACTGTCGCAAAAATGTTTTACGGTGGCTCCTAAATTGCCACATTTTTTTACGATTGTGCCCCTGCCTAAATTGTCACAAATACTCAATTTTCTTGTAGTGATAATAACTTATTTCTAACAACGAATAACTCTTAAAATAAGTGACCACAATGGTGTATATATACATGTATGTATAAATGTATGTAGGTAAGTAACACAGTAGAAGAAAGATAAAAGATCTTATTTATGTCAATATTTTAGACCTCCCTCAAGAAAATGAAAATTAAAATAACCTTATATTATTGATAGATAAAAATTGATTATGCCATTAGACTACAAGTCCTCTTATGCAGCCTCCATAATTAGGAATCTCAATATTACATAATATAATAGCCACATATTAGAAAATCATACAAATCTACCAGAATTGATTGCGGTATTTAAGAAAAGAAAATCAGTTCTACAAACTATAACTAAAATTGGCATATTTACTTATTTAATTACCTTAACGAGGGAATTTGATCAATATTAAACTTATTTAGTGGTATAGATGTTACTCTTGATCTCATCGACAAAATATGGATTTTTTGGGATTTGAAGATCATCGAGCTTTATTCCTGTCTGTTCTTTTATTTCTTGAACTGTTTCTAGTGGTCCAATCGCTCCAAAAATGTGTCGGCCACTCAATCTACATCAATGTCTCCTCCACTAGAAGAGAACTCAACTTCGAGTTAGAATTGGGGTAGAGAGACTGAGAGGCTCTTCACCATGATATTCATATAGATCTGCTACATTGAAAGTCGTGAACATTCTCATGTCTTGTAGATCATTGACATAAACATTATCATTGATTTTCTTCAAGATTTTGTATGAACTGTACTTCTAGGGCTAGTTTGACAATCAGTTAAGATTTTAATGATAAGTTATTCTAATTTTAGGGGATAAAAAATCCATCAATTTTATTCATATTCACATTTGTCAAAATTGAGACAAAAAATAGAGATAAATATTATCTTAACCTAGGTAAAAAAAAATATATTCTCATTTTCATTTTAAAATTGGGACAATTATCCGTAATTTATCATGGTTATTTTTTATATCAAACAGAGATAAATTGTCCTTCCACTCACTTATCCCCATAATTATTCTTTATCTCACTACTTATCTATTTGCTAAGCCAACCCTAAGGTTTCAACTTATTGTAACATATCACTGAAACCTCTTTTTGCCCAAGAAAACCATCACATAATTATTTCCCTGAACAACATAGGACGCCAGCCCGCAAATTATCATTGCTAGAACAGGTTAGTTCCATGTGAAAGAGAAAATTGATATACCAGCTTATTCTCCTTAATCAAACACCTTTTTTTCCTTATTCCTTGCTTATCCACCCTTTATCCATCTACCCAAACACCCCCAAGAGTGTAAGGGTGTGCGAAAAAGTTTTAGGGGTGCAAATAGAGACACCCTATCATAAAACCACCCCAACCAGACCCGTTTATAATTTTCGGATCCGTTCCCAACTCTCCATCCATCACTCCCTCCTCAAATTAGGGTTTAGCCAAACCCTTAAAAAAACCCCATCTCCATCTCCATCTCCATCTCCATCTCCTCCATCAACCATGGCCGCCGCCACCGCCATCTCCAATCCCCAAACAGCTCCTCCTCCGGCGCTTCCTCCTCCCTCATCATCCCGTCTCAGCCCTGACACCGTCGGCCGCGCCGTGGACGCCCTCCTCAAGTGGAACCGCTCGCGCCTGAAGAACCAGAAGGCCCAGCTTTTCGAACACGACGACCTCCTCAACCTCGTCATAACCCTAAAGAAGATCCCAACGAAGGCTCGCACCAACCCCTTCCGCGTCCCCCTCCCCCACCCGGTCCACCCCTTCGACGGCTCCGACGAGATCTGCCTCATCGTCGACGACCGTCCTCGTAAGAAAACCGGAGGCGGCGTCGGCGACCCTCCCTCGGCGAAGCGGAAGATCGAAGCGGACGGGATACCGGTGTCGAAGGTTCTGAAGCTCTCGAAGCTGAGGACGGACTACAAGCCGTTCGAGGCGAGGCGGAAGCTCTGCGACTCGTACGATCTCTTCCTCGCCGACCGTCGGATCGTGCACCTCCTGCCGAGGCTGCTTGGGAAGGCGTTCTTCAAGAAGAAGAAGATCCCGGTCCCGGTGGATCTCTCGCGGAAGGACTGGATGGAGCGGATCAAGCACTGCTGTGTGTCAGCGCTGCTTTACCTGAGGACCGGCACCTGCTGTAGCTTGAAAATCGGGAGGACTTCGCAGTCGAGGGAGGAGATCGTGGAGAACGTGATCGCGGCGGTCGAGGGGGCGGTGCCGCTCGTTCCAAAGAAGTGGGGAAACGTGCGCTCGCTCCATCTGAAGATGAGGGAGTCGCTCGCTTTGCCGATTTATCAGACGGTGCCCGATATGGGGCTCATGATTGACGGGATGCAGATTGATAATGAAATAGAGGCGATTGAGGGTGGTGAGGGTGAGGAGGGAGAGAGGGAGGTGGTGGTTTCGGAGGAGAAGAAGAAAAAGAGAGGGAGGATCCATGAAGTGCAGTACATGGATGTGGTTGGTGAGGAGGATGGAAGTGTTGGTGATTTGGAGGAGAAGGAGTTGAAGGTGAAGGCTTTGAAGAGTTCAGCAAAGAAGAAGAAGAAGGAGGTACAGGAGGAGGAGCACGGTTTTGAAGAAGAGAATGAGGCGGTGGAGAAGGCTCCGAGGAAGAGGAAGAGTGAAAAAGCAAAGAAATCGGAGAAGGAAGCTAAGGTGAAGAGCAGCAAAAGGAGTAAGAAAAATCTTGAATCCAATTTATGATGAATGAATCAATTTTGTTTTATTAGTAATTAGTATGTTTTTGTTGGATTTGTCACTGTTTGAATGTGAACTGAAGTTTTGGGGGCTTGTTGCATTATCAGTATTTATGGTTTACAATTCTCTGAGTGGATTATATTTGTAGCCTATAATCATGTGGGATTTCCAAGAATTAGATATATCGATGGAGCATTCCTTTTATTTGTGGAAGAAGGGTTTTATTTACTTGCAAGATATGGAATTAGCCATATAAATAACAATTATTATGTGATTGGTGTGCATAACTTCATTTTTGAATCTTAATCACCATATTGCCCCGGGGTTAGCCTTACCAGTTTTGTGCATGAACTCCAATTTACGGGTCTTATCTGAATTGTGAAGAACTTTGAATGTACCTCGTATGAAAGAAATTTACCCTTACTTTTACCCCCATGAAAGGTGTATGCATTTGTATGGGCATACATAAATTCATCTCTTTCTATGTAAAAGTATACCCCCCCCCCCCCCCCCCCCCCCCAGGCTAAAAACGTGGCAAGGAAAGCGCTGGATGTATCTTTGTCTTCTGATACACTACACTGCTTCTTTTTGCTTCCACTTGCTACAGAAAATGTAATTCTTCCTATCTAGTTAAGACACTTTTCCTATCAACTTTACCTGGTTTTTTCTTCCAAGTTATTAAATAGTATCCAATCTAGTATAACTGATCAGTTTGTGTTTTTTTTTTATTGGTATGCAGCATTATATTTCATTGAAAAGATTCTGTACAAAAAAAAGCTTTACATTAAAGAGAAGAATTGAATTTAAAATAGTAGCTGAGAATGATTCAAGTAAACGTGGGAGGGTGGTGCATCCCCTTCCACATCTGAATGGATTCCAGGCTACTTAACATGGAGAGAGGATATTAAATCTCTATGGTGCTTCACAAATCAGAGACAGGATTAATTTACAGTATTATCCACACAATTTTTTTCAAATGGTTTCTCTTACTGTTCCTGTCCAGTAAGTCCTAGAGTGCAATCCATACTGTCTCTGGTTGAATTATAGTGGCCCCAATCTATTTTTTTCCCCAGCTAGCAATGTGGTCTGTTGTCTAGTTTGCTTCTCCCTGGCTGTTCCTTAGATTTTCTGTACTGTTTAATGGATCTCCAAGAGGTTTTTTTTCATCCTCATAAGGTTTAAGGCAGGAAGATCCCTTGTCACCCCTCCTATTTGGCATATCCATGGTGCTTCTCCTCTATTTTGAACTCAGTCTCCAATGATGGTCTTTTAGGCACACCATATATTTAATCAAAATAAATTATATTTGTTTGACTACAAACCGAGCTTGGGTTAGCCGGTTACCCCCCAACACCACCACCCCCACCCCCCCCAAAAAAAAGGTCAGAGGATCAAACCTCGGGGCATCAAATTTTTTGTTAAAATATATTTGTTTTGCAACTGACTGTGTCACTGTCACAGATGATTCAGCAAACAATGTTGGATGTTGAATACCTAAAAAATCTGCCCAACAGTTTATCAGAGTAGTCAGGACTAAAACTAAAAGGAGTGAACAGTCTTGGAGTTCACATTCCAAATACTTCAACTCATAACAAATAGCAAGGCTGAGATGGGATCTAGTCTGCAGGTAGGATGTGAAGAAGCCTTGAGGATATCCATTGATAAGAACTTAGTAGGAGGGAGTTTCAGTGCAAGCTCTTTATTTACTGAAAATCTATGTGGGAACTGAAGCCCATATCTCTTAAAACAACTCACAAGAAAGGTCATATGATGGAAACAAAAGCCATTTTAGATTGATGCCGGTTCTTCCTCCGCCTTAATTGCTATGGAGATATGTGACCATATCATGATAAAGGATAACCTATGTCCAATTGACCTTCCCTTTAACAAAAACATTTTCACTAGGACTGATTAGGTTAGGCAGAATCTGTTGGAGCAATGGATAATGGATACTGAACTAAAGCAAATTTGGTGGTATGGTTTGTAGGAATCATTGATATATTTAAACCTGATCACCTTATAAATAGATTTTCACATGTTCTTTAAGATGCCAATCTGAGTGATGCCTCCATTTAGATCTGCATTTTGTGACCGATTTTAAACATACCGATTTTAAATATATATCCATGCCTAGATTGGTAGACGATAGTCTTCATTGTCCTGGAAAACATGTTTGTGTAACATGGATGAACTGTAATAGTTATGACCTGATATAGTAGAGGGGGCAAGTATAATTTATAATAATATTTTAAGCCTTATTTAGGATTCATTGTAGTAATACTCACTATGGAAAGCTATATGGATAGATAACAGTATATGGCTGCGTTTGGTATAGTGGAATTGCAAAATTGGTTTTTTAATAAACACTGGGTTTAAAATTGATTATGCAGGAAGTTGACTCTCCTTAGCTTTTGAAAATTGCAGGTTTTGAGTACTATTTATCTGAAACATGTCACTAGGAAGCTGTTAAAATAAATAAAATTGTTTGGTTGCATGATTGCAGAAACAGTTTCATGTAAACGTAAAAGTTGTCTAATCGTACAATCAAACACTGCTATGTAAAATAAAAGATTTTTTTATTTGGGAACTACGTGAAAATCATCTTTTCATTGTTTTTTGGTCTTGAATAAATTGAAAGTAAGTAATAGGTTGAAAGGTAATTTTTTAAATGGAAATGTAATTGTGACATGTTTTTGAGATATGATAGTGATTTTCATTTAAAAATTATTATAGTAATCATTTATAAAAAAAAAATATAATATTAGATGTTTCTCATTAAAGATATAATATTGTAAATAAAGATTACATGTAACAGTACACGGAACATTAAAATGAATCACATTGCCTTCCAACATGTGGATAACATAGAAGGATCATGACCTTGGTTTCCATTAGAACAATCATCACTCCCACAACATGTTCATTTTCACAACCATCATTGCCCATGGATGACCATTTAAGCCCTATAAAAAACAAGCAAAGAAACAGACAAAATAAAAGTTTGGATTACTTGTGCGCATCATTAGTGATGGGATTGGGAAGAGCTGTCAAGGGAAAACGACTTGTAAGGCAACCATTGGGACCACAAAAAAGAAAAAGAAAAAAGAAAGGCCTCGTTTTTTCAACATAAACAAGACTGTCCCGTGACTTGTCTGGTTTCGCCAAAGAGAGAAAATATCAACAAAAATAAAATTAAATTAATTAATGAAAAAATTAAATCGATGAATTGATTTGGATTAATTTTAAAAATAATAAAATGATGGCTTTTTTATCATCAATTTTAAAATTAATTGACATAAGATGAAAATTTTATATATTTTTTTATTGGATAGCTATCAAGATATATGAACTGTTCATTAGACTGTCGATCGATAAACTGCATGTAATAATGAACTTTGTTGAAAAGTATCTAGATGTTACACGTGTGTTCTTTTTTGTAAATACTAAATTTTAAGGGATTATATTATAATTGTTCCAAAGGTCTAATATTATATAAATGCATATATTGATTGAAAAGATGGATTAGAATTTAAAATGTGCATGTGTTGTAGCTCTTAATTAGTGGTCAATTTTCTATTTAAATATAAAATGAATTAAGGGTAGTACTCAAAGGGTGAATTTTGGAGACTCTTTAAAATCCAATATAAAATTTAAGTATTGTTTGGATTCTCATGTGGATGGATTTTACGTTAGAAATGTTAAACGCATGATCTAAATATGACAATGACAAACATAATTTTTTAGTGTATCTCAAACTCCTTGAAAACAACATTTTCAAATTGCGGGGTTGCATTTTTAATAAATGAGGGCTTAAAACTTACTTTCAAACATGCCTACAAAATTCAAGAAAAAAATAGAATATCAAATTTGAATTTTATAAAGTAGTTTACCATAAAAAGATTTTATAAAGTAGTCAAATTTGGGATTTCTAAAACAAAAGTTGATTCTTACACAAATGTTGATAACAGTCATAACACACATGAAAATTTGCATGTTAAGAGGAAGAATAACATATGCTAAAGTAGATGTGTTACAGTGTTAATTTTTTAATGACGTTACTCATAAATCTGAATAACATCCAATTATGTGTTTAATAAATCTGAATAACATTCAATTAGAGTCATGAGTTTTCTTCTTATATTCTTTGGTTTGAATTCTACCGGACTTATTCTGTACACATGCTTTGTAGTTGTAGGTGACTGCCAATGTTGGATTTTTTTTAATAAAAAAACCCAAGTCTCCTGTGTGTATTCACATCAAGGTGTGAAAGGAGACATCTAAAATTAAAACATTATCCTTATTTTAGTCACTAACAATTGAAGTGCAAATTGCAATCCCTCAGAGTGAGGTGTGAAACGATCAAACGAATGCTCAAATGTGCGACCTCAATTGATTCTGTTTATTTATCTGTTTTGTTTGTTTGTTGTTAGTTGTGAAATGAAATACGTGCGCACCACGAAGACAGTGGGCGCAATCCAAACAATTCTGACAAATGAATGAAAGAAGATAGAAGAATCCTGGGTTCTGAAAAAGCAATAATATTTTTTTTTTTAAATTGATAGTTCTTTAGAAGTCTCATGCCCACTTAATATTGTTTTATTTTTAAACCATTTACTCTTCTATTGAAGTATAAGTTGTCATATAAAATAAAATATATATTGATATACAATAGTAATTTTTTTTATTTAAAAAAAAATATACTTAGGCCCATATTTTATGTTAGCTGTGACATTGTTTGGTTTCATTTATTTGTAAGATCTCGATGTTAGAAGTTTATTACATGGTGTTTATATATATATATATATATATATATATAAAGATAAACTTTGGTGATTAAGCCTCCGATTGAAAAATGAATAGGATTTACTCTTGGGCATATATTTATCTAAGCATAAGTGAGTATAAGTAAAGATAAAGTGATTTTGTGTTTGATTGTGTTTTGAATTATTATCGTTGTTAAACGTAAAAATAAATGTTTTGTTGGTTGAGTACAATGTGAATAAAGTATGGATAAAGATTTATAAAATGTGAAAAAATAATGATAGTTGATTTGACAGGTGATTTATAAGAGGTGGTGAATTGATTTGACAATGGGCCCAGATATTCTTTAAATAAAATAACCTAGCATAACTTTAATTCCAGAGGTTGATTGGAATCCATATACCAATTTATTTTAACATACTTTATCAAGGGTTATTTAAAGTTTCCAAATACCCTTTATCCCTTATACGATGTTATTCAAGGTTATTCGATGACTTATTCTCAAAACAGACTGACTAAATATTCGATGATTTTAGGCGGCTCACTTGAAATTTCTCCCAAGGTTTACATATTGGTATCATTTGTTGGTTTAAAAGGATTTGATTAATGTCGGTGAGGGGGACTTTCACATTCTGAAATATTTCGGTGAGAGCGACATTAATATTCTGCAATTCGTACTTTTTTCCCTCCTTCAGATCTAACGATCTTGCATTGTCATTTTTATAAATAAAAAAATATTATATACAATTTTTTTCACCCTCAATTAAAATCTTCACATATGTTAAATTTTTTTAAAATTAATATACCTTATCTTGTGAGATATATATGATAGATATTTATAAAAAATATGAAAAAATTTAATAAGACATGTTTTGTGAATATATAAAGTTATTGAAATACATAATATTATAATTAAAATTAAAAAAGAAAATATAACGTGACAAAGCTATTTTTTTGGGCAGCTCTATCCCCACCGACCTGCTTGCTGTCCCCACCAACTAGAAAAAATTAGCAAAATTAATTTGATTAGTTTTGTAATCCACTATCCCCACCTTCCCTCCCCACCAACCGAAACATTTAGAAATGCCATCCCCACCACCTGAAATCACTGAGGTGAGGATAATCGATGTATGTGTTTTGGAAGTTGTTCGACAACCCTGAAGTTGAATAGATGTACTGGCGGGCAACAAAAGGTCAGTCGACCTGGGGGGTCATGGGCGACGGGAGACCCGTCGAACAAACCATTAGGCAGCCTATGTTATGGATCGGGTTCGACAGACCTATTGTCGAACATATGTACTGTAGGACGACAACAGGTCAGTCGACTTGAGGGATTTATGATGATGGAAGACCCGTCGAACGTTTACAGTATAGTGATCTATGACTTTAACTATGAACATTCAAAATGTTTTAAACCATTTATACTAATTATGCTTATCAATTCATTCATAACACCGATCGTGTCTTTGAATGTTCATAGTTAAAGTCATAGATCACTACACTGTAAACGTTCGACGGGTCTTCCGTCGCCATAAACCCCTCACGTCGACTAGCTTGTTGTCGTCCTCCAGTACATATGTTCGACAGTAGGAATGTCGAACTCTATCCATAACACATGCTGTCTAATAGTTTGTTCGACGAGCCTCCCGTCGCCCATGACCTCCCAGGTCGACTGACCTTTTGTCTTCCGCCAGTACATCTATTCGACTTCAGGGTTGTCGAACAACTTTCAGAATACATACATCGATTATCCTCGCCTCAGTGATTTCAGGTAGTGGGGATGACCTTTCTAAATATTTCGGTTGGTGGGGAAGGGAGGTGGGGATAGTGGATTACAAAATTAAAAAATTATTTTTGTTAATTTTTTCTGGTAGGTGGGGACGACATCTAGGTTGGTGGGCGTAGACCTGCCCATTTTTTTATATGTTTTATAATTAGAATGTACAACGGTTAATTAATCAGTGATATATTCAGAGCACCACCGAAGGAATCTCTGTACTCAAATTAAATTTTCATTCTTCACTGACACTAGTAATGATTAGTAAAAAAGTGATTGCCCAAACTTTAACGAGTCTTATAAAATTATTATATAAATGCCATCCAACACTTCTCAGTATTTAGATGATATTTTCAGAAGTTGAATTAAGGGGCCGTTTGGTTCAGCGAAAAGCTTTTTTTAAGTCCTGATTCATAAGTGCAGATTGTATAAGTCCTGATAAGTTTTAATCAGTTCAGAAGAAAAAAGTGTTTGGTTCAGCGGAAATTATTAGCACTTATGAAAATAAGTATGCTTGGTTCAGTACTAAAGAGTAGAGCTTATGTTAGGGGTGTTTTGGTCCATTTAATAAGTGCTGAATTTAATAAGTGCTGAATATAATTTTATGTTTTGGTCCATTTAATAAGTACTAATTAAAAGGAACTAATCGAGCAATTGAAACCTAAAGGGAGTACTTTATATAGAACCATTTATTAATGAAAATATAATAGAGCCAGAGCAATTGAGTTGTTTATTAATAAAACTGTAGCAATACCTTAAAAATTTAAATGAAACTTTTATAATGATGTATGCTTTATATAGCAATTTGGATCAATCTAAAAAATGATTAGATGATGTGTTGAATTGTGTCCAAATCAGCACAGATTATTAAATTCATCAAATTTTGGATGCCTATACAGATTCTAGGATAGATCAAGATTCTAGAATGATAGAAGCCATTGTTATTTCCTTATTTTGTTAAATTATATCATTTTTAATTATTCCATATCTTTTTGTTAGTTATTTATATGATCATCAGAAAGAAATTGTTGCAAATACATGAGCAAATACCTAATGAAAAATAACCATTACCCAAGCATACCAACAGTACATGCATTTTTCAAAGAAATAGCAACAGATTGGGTCCAATGGCACCTGGAAAGAAAGATATAGAATCACAAAAACCTATAATATTCAATCAATAAAATCAGAATAAAAGACAAGCTGACTTGTACAAATGAGGTTTTGCACAGAAAACCCTAGGAATCACAACTTCCACATCTCATCGGCCCACAGAACAAAAAACACACAATACAAGATGTTGGAAGCAACACAAATGCAAGCATGGTATGAAAACCTAAACAGCTAAAAGTCAAAAGAGGAGGATTGGTACATGATCAAAAGAGATGGGGTTTGGTTTTACCTAGATCGTTAGCTTCGGAGGCGATCCGAAAAGGAGGAAGCAGATCGGAACCTAAAATACGAACCGGTTGGAGACTCTGTTTTGAGATCGTGAAGTATGCTCGAAGAGGATCGGACTGATTTCACATGTGTCGAGTTCCCTGGATCAGTAGAGGAACATCAATGTTCCATCTTCCATTTCAAAGGTTGAAAAATCCGGACAGATTTGGCACTGCTCGAAGAGGATGAAGTCGCCCCTTTTAGGGTTTGAAAACTATGAAATCGCCGCAGTGAAAGTGAGGAGAGAGAGAAGAGATTGGTTGGAAAAGAGGGTTTAAATACCCTATGTAAATACCAGGGGAAGTCAGGGGCAGTTTGGTATTTTCACGCCAGGGAAAAAACGCTGAGCACTGAATCCGGATCCAATAAGTGACTTTCGATGGGCTGATTATTTGCTTGAAAAAATGTCTGAACGAGGAACCCATATGAGCTTATTTGACCCCCAACCAAACAGTTTTAAAGCTTATTTTCAGTATAAAGTGGTATAAGTACTGATTAAAAGTTGAACCAAACGGCCCCTAAGTCTATACATCCCCCCCCCCCCCCCCCCCAAATGTTGTTTTTCGCTGGGAGGTTTTAAAATAGGTTTGTTATAAATATGGAAAATTGGAAATTTTAGGAAGTTTTGCATATATGTCCCTGATAAAATCTAATTTAGTCATAATATTTTTGTCAATAGCCAAAGTACATAATATCTAGCAATGTTTTACCAAACAAATAGTTCATTGAATCAGAAAAATTAACAAATTAAGAGTCATTAGTTCAAGTTTTATAATTAAAACTATTTAATAAAAATTTTAAAATATTATCACAATTTCATAATAAATATACTAATAATTATTATTAAATAAAAAAGTTAATAAAATCTTTACATAGTTATTAAGCCTAGTTATAATTTAGTTTTTTAAGAAAATTTTTCTTCACTTTTATAAAAATTAATATTGTAATATGATTTTATTATATAAAATTTAATATTATTTACCTGTACTTTTGAGATTGATATCCCCATATACTTTGAATTTAAGAAATATAAAATTCATTTGTAATGTTAATAATAATTTTTATAACTCGCGCGCGTACAATAAAAATTGTTTTAATTAACCACTGTCGATTCTTAAAAACTTTTATCTTTTATTCAAAAAAAAAAAAGAGAGAAAAGAGCACAACTCCCCATAAATACAGACGGATTTTTTTGAGAAAATTATCTTAAAAGGGGAAATACAAAATGTGACTAAACACATCATCATTAAAACAAAACATGTATAGACCCAGGAACGGATCAGGGGGAGAAAAAAAAGGAGCCCTCGAAAAATGCAAAACTACCAAATCAACGGCTGGAATCCCACAAATCCTGGCGGATGATGCGATCATGCCAAACGAATTCCATGGACTATTGCAAAACAGCCCATCGTTGTTTTATCTTTTTGAAAAACGTCACAATCCAGTCCCTTTTCACAAAAGTGAGGTTTAATTTAATAAATAAAAAAATGTCAGATCTAACCCAGTTTTAGCCTCTGTTTACTTTTAAAAAATGATATATCTTATTATGTATTTTTATAAAATATGGAGAATATACTCTAATAAATAATATCCACATTTATAAAGTAGTGGAACTGCATGGTAATGAATTTGCTAATAAGGTGATTGCCCAAATTTAAATGCGCCTTTAAAATTATAAATGCCATCAAACACTTATAAGTAATTAGAGGATATTTTTGGAAGTAGAATTAAGTTTATACATTATCCCCCTATGATGTTGTTTCTTCGCTGGGAGGTTTTTTTAATATATTTATGGTAAGTAGGCATGACCTCAATTATTAATTAAGAAACATGTTTAAAATGGGATAGACAAAAATACTCCAGGAGAAAGATATCTACCAAAGCAAGAAAGAGCTAGCAAAACTACCTCTCAATTACAAGCCTTCCCCCCCTAAAATTAATCCGACTTACCCTAGCGCAGGCGGTGCCCAATCCAATTTTCTCACTAGGTGGTTTAAAAATAGGTTAAATTTTAGGAAGTTTTACACATATGTCCCTCATAAAATTCAATTTTGTCAAAATATCATTGTCAAGAAACCAAGTGCAAAAAAATAACTGGCAATATTTTAAAACCAAATCGTTTATTGAACAAGAAAAATGAACAGATTAAGAATCACTGGTTCAATTATTTGATCAACTTGATTTGAACTGTGATATTATCATGACATAATAAATATACTAATTATTATTACCAAATAACTAATTTTATAAAAATATGAAATACTTATAAACATCTTTGCATAGTTATTCAAGTCTTAATTTTTATTTAACCATTTAAGTTTTATTTAACACCATAACATGATTTTATTATATAAAATTTAAACTTTTTATTAGATTGTATATTTTAGTAAATAATTATTCATAATTTCTATGAACAAATAATGTTAATTAACTTGTTATCGGTTCTTAAAAACCGCTAATTCAATTAGTGGGTTAATTGGGTTCTATTAGTTTTTTATTCCATAAGATTTGAAAGTAACTGAAATTGGAATTCAAAATAGGTTATCGGATCGGGTTTTAAAACATTAAGGCCCCGTTTGGTTCGTTCATAATTTCTATGAACAAATAATGTTAATTAACTTGGTTATCATGGAAAATGATAAGGAATTTGATTTAAATGTATACTTGTAAAATTTATTTCTTTATCTATATCACAAAAATAAAAAAATAATAAATTTTTTATAAATATTTAATGAATGCAAATAAATAAAATAGCCAATTATGTAATTAAACATATAATAATAGTAATTTTTTTAAATCAGTTGAATATTATAAACTCCTCTAAAAACTAAATAACCAATTTTATTAGTTAGGATTCAGAGGCATTGTTTTAGGCCTAAACCCATATCACACATCACATATTATATCAATTATAATAATACCTAAACCCATCACACATGCACAGTTTAGATTTTTCATATCACATAAAAATCATAACAAATTTTTTTAGTTTTTATTCCATAAGATTTGAAAGTAACTGAAATTGGAATTCAAAATAGGTTATCGGATCGGGTTTTAAAACATTAAAACCTAGTGGTTAGATTAGCAAGGTGAGAAAATTTCCATGTTTTGGCATTTGAGGCCGAATATTTATCATTTTCTTAGAAAATAAAAAGTTGAGAAAAAAGCATAACTCCCCGAAATACAGAGGGACTTTTTTTTAAAAAAAATTATCTTTAAAGGGAAATACAACGTGTGACTAAACACACGTAATGACCAATGAACGGATCTGTGGGAGAAAATAAAGGAGCCTCAAAAAAAGCAATACCAAATCAACGGTCGAAATCCCACAAATCCCGAAGAATCACACGAAAGAATTCGTGTCTTTTGGTTCCTAACCTAAATTTAACCTTCAACTCAACCCAAGCATCTTTTTATGTACTTTCCATTTGGACCCTCTTAATTAATTAAAAAATCATTCTATCTTTTTTTTTTAATTTTTTTTTACATGTATACTAATTAAAAACATATTATTTATTTTTTATCATCACAACTAATCTATTTATTTTTATATCATCAAATTATTTAACAATTGTGCATTTTTATCATCCTAGTTAAATCCCATCAAATTTTCTACCAACTTGGTTAAAGTCATGGAGAATTACTAAAATACCTTTATTTTTTATTTGCTTTTACAAAATACAGTATTGATTTTTATACCATAAAAAAATTATATCTATTTTTATACCATATAAGAAAAATAAAAAATATTAAATTTTATCATGAGAATGATTTAATGATATAAAAAAACCTATTTTTGGAAGTTTTATATGTAAAATATTTTTTTTGATTATCAAATAGTTTCAATTTTGAATATTAAAGACTATGATGTCTTTAGAAATAAATAAATCTTTGATATTTGCAAACAGCCCATCGTTGGTTTTGAAAAACGTCACATCCATATTCCTTTTCAGACCTATTAACACAAAGGGAACAATACATGCTCATTTAACTAATGAAAATGTTAAATTTAACCCTGTTTATGTCATTTTTATATTATTTAAAAATAATATATCTCATTATGTACTTTTATAAAATATAAAATGTATAGTATAATTAATTATATGTATTCATTTATAATATGATGAGTTTTTAATGAGATATATATCTTTATATAGTGAATGTGGTTAATTAGCTAGGTGTATATCCCCCTAAATACGACTGAGTGTAATAATGCTCTTTTACTAAACACACATCTAATTGAAAATTTGGTGGGCTGGAAATGGGTTGGGAAAAAAATTGTTTGGAAACGCTTTCTTTTATATTGTTGGAAACAATCTTTATATCCTTTCTAAAATTGATGTTTATGTTTATCCTTTTTTACCGTCTTATTTATATTCAATGCGATATATATCTCATTAAATGGAAATTGTAAATTTTTTTTATTATAAATTATTCTATACAATTCATTTGAGTATCTATATCTCATTTTTATAAAAATATATATATTGTTTACATTAAATGTACATTTTAAATCATGTGAGAACATGTGAGACTTTACACAATATTGTTCTAAGTTCAAACATTTCCCCACATACATACATACATACATACATACATATATATATGCGCACGAAAACCACCATGCAATTTTTTTCATCTTCTACATAAAAATTTTTATATTCTTTTTTTATTTTTAAATGTTTCTATACTATAAATATATCTCATTAAATGTAGCATTTATTAATTTATAATTTATAAATGATTATATGCAATTCATTTCGAGTATATATATATATATATCATTTTAAAAAAATATATACTTGTTTTTATTAAATATACATTTTAAAACATGCAAGGATTGCATGTGAAACTGTACATGAGACTGTTTTAAATTATAACATTTTCCCATAAATATGCGCATGAAAATTTTCATTTTCTAAAAAACTCTTCCTGATTGAAAAAATACCAATGATATTCATGCTTTAATTTTTTTAGAAAATGATATTTTTATTTTCTAGAAATATTAAAAATAATAATTAAACACTAGAGATACCGTTATAGTACAACATTTTTTTGGGAATTTAGAAATGGGGAATGTGATTTTAAATCTTATTATTTAATATAAAAATATTTTTCATGTTACAAAATAAATTAATCATTAAGATTCTTATCATACTTGGTTAACAAAATTCATTTGAATAATTTTTATTCCTAATCGGGATAGCGAGTGGACAAGACTTTTATTTTATATATATTTATATTATATTTCATTTAACCATAAATCTTTCTATCAATGGTAGGTGAGTAATTTGAACATTTCCTTTTTCAATAAGAAAAATATACACTCCCTTAAAATTATTACTTAAAAATAATAATAAAATTTTTATCCAACGCAACAAAATAGTCCAAAATCTGTTCTTCTTGACCTCATGCCAGAGGTGTTAAAATAGTACAAATTTAATTTTTACAGCCAATCCAATTTAATACATATAATATATCCAATTTTGTACACACATTTTTTTAATGTGATCTAATATACGATTTCGTCTGTGGATTGGCCTGACTCACCTACGAAACGGCCCCATCTATGCTATACACGTTCTTTTTGGCAAAAAAAATTAAAATTAAAATTTCTTAAAAGAAAAAACTTATTTAGAGTGAGTTTATTTGCAAAATAACTCACGCCCAAGACAAAAAGAAAAAGCTGCTGCTTTATCACTCTCCCCGACTACCGCTACGCCAGAAATCTAAAAAAAAGCAAACATAACCTCGAAAAAAGCACAACCCAATCATTCATGGCGGCGATGCTCCACCACCACCACCACCTCCTCCTCCTCCTCCTCCTCACCTCCTCCGCCGCCGCCGCCCCAACCGGTCCCATCAAGACTATCGTCGTCCTGGTCATGGAGAACCGGTCCTTCGACCACATGCTCGGCTGGATGAAGCGCCTGAACCCCTCCATCAACGGCGTCGACGGCTCCGAGTCCAACCCGATCTCCGCCCCAAATGTTCCCTCCCGCGTCCATTTCGGCGACGGCGCCCACTACGTGGACCCGGACCCGGGCCACTCCTTCCAGGCGATCCGGGAGCAGGTGTTCGGGCCGGGGAACGACACGGGGCTGGACCCGGCTCCGATGGACGGGTTCGCGCAGCAGGCGTACGATCAGGGAGGGACGGAGATGGCGATGGACGTGATGAATGGGTTTCGGCCGGAGATGGTAGCGGTTTATGAGGCGCTCGTTGGGGAGTTCGCAGTGTGTGACCGGTGGTTCGCGTCGGTGCCGTCTTCGACGCAGCCGAATCGGATGTTTGTTCACTCCGGGACCTCGCACGGGGCCACTAGCAATGACCGCGGGTTAGTTTGCGATGCATTTTAGTCCACAAATATTTTGATTTTTTTTTAAAAATAAATTAAATTGTTTGAATTTATTTAACGAGTAATATATGCAGTTAATGTGAGTATATAACGTTATTAAGATATATAGAATAAAATTTGGGGCTGTAAAAAAATTATGAGTAACATAGATCTTGTTTATTTGGACAGTGGATCAGATGCGTTTGCATGGTTCGCCGAGTTTTTGCCCCTGTTTTGGATGTGATAGAGTTATTGGCTCTATGTAGCAATAATGAGATAAATGATTGTTTTTTCATTTTTTTTTATGATTGGTTTTTTTTTGTTATTTTTATTAAAAAATTGACATTTTTTTGTTATTGGGTTCATTTTAGATAAATTGAGGATAAATGATTTTTTAAAGACAATCATAGCACTGCATAAATTGTTTGTGTTTAAACATGAAAGATATGTGTGTGATGTAACAATATGATATATTTTTGGTATTGTGAGTTTTAAATGAAATAAGTTTTTATAAATAAAATAAAAGATTGTTTTTATCATAAGATGCTGCGCCCCTATCAGGGGTTTGATGGGGAAGAGGAGGATGCTGCATATAGGGGTGGTCAAACGGTCCGCGAGTCCGAACCCGGTCCGGAAATTTGCAGGCCTAAGCCCGTCCCAACCCGGACTTCGGGCCGCCCGGCCCGGCCCGGATCTTCTATAGGGCCGGGCTTGGGCCTTGGGAAAAAACCCAAAGCCCGGCCCAAGGCCCGGCCCGAAAAAGCCTGCCCGTAGGCCCGGGCCCGGGCCGGTCATGGGCTCTAAGGTTTTTTTAAAACCCTCCCCAACGAATATTTTTTTAAACCCTCTCCAACGGCTATAATGGGATTCCTAATGTGGTGTGGTTTTCTATGTGTGGGGTTCCCAATAAAGTTCAATCAAAATTAAAAATATTGAAAACTCCACCACATTGAGAATTCCATTATAGCTGTTGGAGAATAAATAATAAAAATGATAGATAAAATGGTAGGTACCAACCTAGTTGGGATGTACTCATTTTATTGTGATGCAGTAATCACCCATAAAATAATATTCCATCATTGTAATGTTCCATTAAAATATTTTTCTATGAGTTTATAGTAGCTATTCAATTAATGTTCAAATATTTCTTGTTATAAACTTATAATGTACAATTATTATGAAGTTATATTAATATTTAATTCAAATTTTTTATTGTTCAAAATATTTTTATTTATTTTATTTTATATTTTAATTTAACTAAAAAAATGAAAAAAAAGATGTGGGCCTGAAAGCCCGGCCCGAACCTTAAGCCTGGCCCGGCCCGGACTTGGCCTGTTCGTGGCCGGGCCTATGGGCGGGCTCGGGCCTTATTTTGGACTTTAGGCCCGGCCCTGGCCCGGGCCGAAGCCCCTCAAACCCGGTCAAAGTCTGTCTGAAAAAAGCCTGGCCCGAGCAAAGCCTGACCCGGGCCCGGCCCGAGCCCGGCCCATGGCCACCTCTAGCTGCACATGGTGGGTGGTTCAACAAATTTATTATTGTCACGGTGCACATGATGCCATAGTCTTGTTAATTCTTTTTTTGTCATGGTTACTTCATTCTTTGTTAAGTGGAAGCATTCGATTATTTGATGTGACTGATTTCTGTTATGTGATAACTATGGTTTATTATCATGAGGGGGATATCCCTTTTCATGAGAGAGAGAGAGAGAGAGAATTTGGGACACTAAATGGTGTCGCAGGCCCATTATACATCTACTTGATAGGGACTCCCCTAAAAATGATAAGAGGTGAGTGTATTCACCACATTTGAATCATATTAAAGTACTTGCCCGGTTTATGGAAATTTTAAAAAAATTCCAAAGAGTGAATGTATTCGCAACATTTGAACCATATTAAAGTACTTGCCCTGTTTATGCAAATTAAAAAAAAATCCAAAAAATGATAAGAGGTGGAATGTATTCACTACATTTGAACCATATTAAAGTACTTTCCCTGTTTATGCAAATTAAAAAAAAAATGATTAAACTTGTTTAAATCTGCTTATTAGGTGTGCATTAATGAGTTGATGGACAAAATAAAATGCATGAATTTAACCTTTATTTGCACTTTAGATAAATATGTGTCATTTTCAACCATTTTACTATACTATATTGGCTTTTTTAAGAAATGGACGAAACCATTCTCATCAATAAAATCATGGCACAGGTGACTTTATCCCTTGTTTGATTATTGCACCTATTTCTAAACTTAATAACTTTATCCCTTGTTTGATTTGTGGATAGTTGATCCAATCCTGGTATAACAAATTATGTGAGATTAGAATAGAATTAGATGTTGCGATTCATTGCTCAATTATGATTTATTTTTTCACTAATGAAGCTCTTTCATGTCATTCTTCTTGATTTGAACACAAAAAACACAGCATGTTAGCCAAAGGGTACCCACAAAGAACAATCTTTGAGAACATTCATGATGAAGGCCTCTCCTTTGGCATCTACTACCAGGACCTCCCAGCAGTCCTCTTCTATCGCAACCTTCGCAAGCTCAAGTTCATCAACAAGTTCCACGCATACGATCACACGTTCAAGGACCACGCCGCCAATGGAAATCTCCCAAACTATGCTGTCATCGAACAACATTACCTCGATTCGAAGAACAAGCCCGCCAACGACGACCACCCCTCTCATGACGTCTACCAGGGCCAGCTCTTCATTAAGGAGGTCTACGAGACGCTCCGTTCTAGCCCACAATGGAACGAGACATTGCTTGTGATCACATACGATGAACATGGAGGTTTCTTCGATCACGTGCCCACACCGACGAAGGGAGTGCCTAGTCCTGATGGGATTGTTGGGCCCGACCCGTTCCTTTTCAAGTTCGATCGATTGGGGGTTAGGGTCCCTGCCATTTGGTCTCTCCATGGATCGAAAAAGGGACAGGTAAGCATGCTTGCCTATTTAATCTGGTTTGGATCTCATCAGAACTGATCAGTCACCATCTTACGAGCTAGACATGTCATTCTATTGGGGGACTGATCAGTTTCTAATTGAATTCCATCTCCATTTGATCACGTAACATGACTTATTTTTCCCTTGTGCATTGAAGTGGTCCATGGACCCAATGGAGTCCCCTTCCTCACATCAGAGTTCGAGCATTCGTCGATACCTGCAACTGTGAAGAAGCTATTCAACCTGTCGTCCCCGTATCTAACGAATAGGGATGCGTGGGCCGGAACCTTCGAAGGAGTTTTACAGAGAAGAACCGAACCAAGGACAGATTGCCCAGGTTTCTGTCAATGTAGAGACTACAAATTGCCTAATGTTCCATTCTTTCTTATGTTGAATTGTCTGCCATTGCAGTTCAACTACCGACACCAGTCAAGATCAGACAAGGCGAAGCGAACGAGGATGCAAAGCTGAGCGAGTTCCAGCAGGAGCTCATGCAACTCGCGGCGGCGCTGAATGGCGATCACCTCCTTACTGGACTTTACGAGAGGATCACGAAGCATATGACAGTGAGAGAGGGGATAGCTTACATGGAGAACTCTGTGAAGCGATTCTTCGAAGCTGGTTTTTCTGCGAAGCGTATGGGTGTGGATGAGGAGCAGATTGTTAAAATGAGGCCATCGCTCACCACCAGAACCTCACCTTCGATCGAGCACCCTTGAGGCTCTAGAACAGTTAGTGTTACAAATTCATGATGTATAGACTTTGCATGCCAATGCACAATAATAAGAAGTTTGTGTTAAAAGGGGACAGAAATTGTGTTTTATTCTTTTGCTCGATGGAATTATCTTATTATTAATGCTCAATCACGCAATTCTAGGCTAAAAAAATGTTAAAGTTGTTGGAGGAGACATGGCTGATTCTAGATGTGGCATGTTATTGGTTTAGGGTGCAGTTATAATCACCCCCACTTCCTATCCACCCTTTTTATTTTTCTACCTAGACATATATTTACACTTTATAAGTCTACTATTTTATATATACTCTACCCTAATCACTACAACCCCACCCCATCCACTCCTTCACTCATTCATGATCATCGTATTCAACTAATTGAAAAAATTAAAAAGACTAACATACCCCTTATGCAATTTTTAAACCCTCTTTCATCAAATTTAAAACTTTTCATATTCATCATCTAATTGAAAAAATAAAATAATATAAGAACTCTTTGTCTTGTAAGCTTATGGACTATGAGTCTAATCTCATGTGAATTAATGACAAAAGTGATAACATAACATCTTGTGAGTTATGATTGGTCGGGATGTTCAAATTATTATAGTTTTTATCAAATCAGATTAATGTTAGACTGCATTTGGTTGCACAATTGCAAAATTGATTTTAGACATTGGGTTCAAAACTGATTTTGCAGAAGCTGTCTCTCTATAGTTTCTGAAAAACTCAAGTTTTAGATATTTTTTTCACATAAATCTGTTTGCAGCTTTTGACCCTAATTTTTTCTGTTTGAAAACGGGTTTGGAAAAAATAGCTTTCTATAAACTTAAAAATTGCCCAAACCTATTCCAGGCAGAGCCTTAGTTAAATAAAGATTTTTTTTGTCTCTTGATAGGGGTGTAACTAGAATTGGTTGAACCCGACCCATATTGACATTTGAGCTGGTTTGTGTTGGAGCTTTAGAGTTCGGATTCCACTCGAACCCTGATCCGAATCTAATTGGGGTTGAGTTTGAGTTGAAGGTCCAGAAACCCGAACCCGAACCCGAACCCGAAGTAGGGAATGATAAATTTATATATTCTAATTCAAGATAGGAGCGTTGATATACTCAAATCCATTTTACAGTCTCATTTGCGTACTCGTTAAATCACATTAACACGATGTATGAAATTATCCAATATAATGTGGTATATGTTGTTATCTCAGTATATGTTCCGTTACGAAAAACATAAAAAAATATGTTTTTAATTCAAATGAGTATGCGTTTTTTTTATACAATAATGCATTTTCATTATTTAAATATATAAATCAAAACATGTACAAATTGTAAAAAATGATGAAAGTAACATTTTCCCTCAAGACAATTGGTTTAATTGTTTTCCCATTTACTATTGTTTTAACTCTCTAGGATTTGATCGTCTCTCCATGTTCTTAATTTTCAGGTAATGTAACGATGTCTGCCACTACAATTCAACTCTAGACGTCAGTCAAGATCAGACAAGGCGAAGAGAACGATGATGCGAAGCTGAATGAGTTCCAACAAGAGCTCATGCAGCTCGCAGCGGTGCTGAATGGCGATCACCTCCTCACCGGACTTTATGAGAGGATCACGAAGCGGATAGCTTACTTGGAGAATTTTGATTCTTTTTCTCAATAGAAATATCTTACTATTAATACTAATTCATGCAATTCTAAGCTGAAAATTTGTTAAAGTTGTTGGAGGAGACATGGCTGATTCTAGAGGTGGCATGTCATTGGTTTAGTAGGAATGACCTCTTCATCAACTAGGTTGGTTCATCAACTTGTATGTTGAACTGATCGGTGTACTTGGAATGACCTTAATTGGTTTCCATTCAACACAATTCATGTGATTTGTTGAACTGATTTAAAATCCAAAGCAACATAATCATTTTCACAACCATGGTCTTTCAATATCATTGCCTATGTATGTCCATTTAAGCCCTTTAAAAAATAAGCAAACAAACAGACAAGATGGTTTGGATTTGGAAGAGGTGGCCAGGGAAAATGACATGTAAGGCAATCATTGGGACTAAGCCGGTCAATTATCTAAAAAAATATTTATATCCGATATGAATTCCTATCTGAAAATTTGCGGATCAGATACAAATATGCCCGTATCCTAAAAGAAAAATATCATTATATTATTATTTATTTAATTATATATTTATATTTTTAGAATTAGTATGATTTTTTTTTATTTTTAATTTAAAGTATGTAATGTTTTATGTATACATTTATAATTTTATGTTTTAAACTAGGTAATTATTATATTTTTTTTCATATTTCAAACATTAGATATATGATTTGTATTTTTGAATATTGGATTTTTGGATATTTTAGTCATTACATATTAATTTTGATTTTTGGATATTTTAAATAATTATTCATATCCTAATCCGGATTTGCAGATCGGATTCAGATATTTATTTCCAATATTAGTCGATATCGGATGTGAATATTTTTTTGGATATCTAGTTCAAATACATATATGGATATATCTGATCCGTCCGATTATCATGCTTAATTGGGACCACAAAAAAGAAAAAGAAAAAGGAAAAAGAAAAAGAAAAAGAAAAAAAGGCCTCATTTTTTCAACATAAAGAAAGAAAGAAAGAAAATAAAATGACTCCTGTCTAGTTTGACCAAAGAAAGAAAATATCAACGAAAAAAATTTAATTAATTAAAAAAATAAATCGATGAACTGATTTGGATTACTTTTAAAAATAATAAAATGATGGTTTTTTAATCATCGGTTTAAAATTAATTTGAATATGATCAAATTTTTCTATATAGTTCTTGTTGGATAGCCATCGATGAATATGAATTGTCCGTTGGATTGTCCAACAAATTGCAAGTAACAATGGTCTTTGTTGAAAAGTACCAAGATGAAAGTTTAATGGATTCAATTGATTGAATCAGATCGAGTTTTATAATATTATGCCTAGTGACCAGAATAACAAGATGAGAAAAGAGCATAACTCTTCATAAAATACATGTAAAATTTTCATATATGTACTTCAACTGATCGAATCAGATCGAGTTTTAAAACATTATACCTAATGGCTAGATAACAAGATGAGAAAAAAACATAACTCTTTATAAAATATATGTAAATTTTTCATATAAGTAACTACTGATAAGAATCTCATCAACACATGTTTTAATGAATATACTTGTCCATCGAGAATTAAAAATCTTTCATTAATTAAAAAATTATTTATGGAACAATAATATACTTTAATTATAAGGAAAATGACAAAAAAATCTTTTTTTGAAATACCCAAATCAGTCATTTTTAAAAATTATACCTAAAAAAGTCTCATTTCACAGTTTTTAAAACACAAAAAACTAATATGTCTTTATGTAATTAAATATTTAATATCCCTCTTTATTACACACTAAAAACTATTTTTCCTATAAAACAACAATTTCTTTATACATGATGAACAACAATCATCTTAAAGATTTTGTTATTATATATCATAATGTGTTTCTTATATATATATCTTACATGATATTATTTATCATTTTTTATTGTGTATAATCATCATATGTAATTTAAATCTATGTTGTGGCCCAATACAACAGATGATATTTTAATATTTTAAATATTTATTCACATTTTTTTATTTTTTTGGCTATTTATATATTTTTATGATATCATTAGTACATATCCATTTTTTTTAAAAAAAACATCAACATTTAATGTAGTTCATCATTTAATGTAGATCCAATTTTTAAAAAAAAACATCAAAACTCAAATTATATTGATACATATTTCATAAAATCCACCTAATCACAAAGAATTTATAATAAAAAAATTGATCTACATGAAAATGTGTAAAATATATTAATAAAATTAAGATGGTGAATATTTTAACAAAATTAAGAGATATGGAATGTATTAAGGATCTAATTGCATAAGAGTATATTAGTCTTTTGTGTTTTCAAAATTGTAAAATGAGACTTATTTAAGTAATTTTAAAAAGTGGCTGATTTGCGTATTTCTAACTTTTGAAAGACTTTTTTAGTCATTTTCCCTTAATTATATATATGATATTAAAGTTTTACTAAATACAAAGACTTTTTTTGAGAAAATTATCTTAAAAGGGAAATACAACGTGTAACAAAACAAATCATCATTAATACAAAACACGAACAGATCTGTGGGAGAAAAAAAAAGGAGCCCTAAAAAAATGCTTAACAACCAGATCAACGGCTAAAATCCAACAAATCTTGGCGGATGATGCAATCATGCCAAACAAATTCCTGTCTTAAAGTTTGTAATCTAAAACCTAACCTTCAACTCACCCCCAAACACAAATGGACTATTTGCAAAACAGCCCATAATTGTTTTATCTTTTTGAAGAGGGCATTATTACATTTAATTTTTTTAACCGTCCAAAATAAAGTCTTATATACCTACTTAGAAATCAAGTGAAACATATATCTCGTTATATTTTTTTACGTTTATACTTAGAAATCTAGTAAAGCATATACCTTGTTAAATATTTTCTTAGTGCGCGTTTGGATATGAGGTTAAAACATTGGGATTCTTAAAATCATGCATTCTAAACTCAGCTTTGGAAATCGCTGTTTTGTTAACTTTTTAATTGTTGGATTTTTTAGTCTAAAAATGTAAGATAGTGGTTGGAAAAGCTAAATGTTGAAAATGTGTTTGGTTTTACGTTTAAGAATCTTTAACTTTTTAAACATAGAATCTACCCAAACGTAAATTTAAACGGGACCTTAATTAAACTAACTAAAAAAATGAGTTCATTCAATTCGAAATTGAGTGATATGCACTTTTTATCAAAAGATACCCCTCATTTGATGATTGAAGAGCTTTTTTTCCTCTTCAATCAAAACTAACAGACGGAGCCTTCTTCTAGAATCCGGATCCTAATGAATATGGATCCTACACTAAAAATGGAATCAGGGGTGACACCGGTATAATGTCATCCAAGGGGACTTTAAAAAATAGTCAATAAAAGAATTCAAAGAATAATCTCACTCTTTTAGGTGAGTTCAACGGAGGTGGGACACCTACCTAGTTTAGTAGTAGGTGGGACAACCCACCTCGCACCACAGGCCTTCTTGGATCTGTGGCAATTTTCCATTCTCATAACATTATTGTGTTTAATCATGTCCTATCATACATTGGTGCTAGCCAACCTACCTAGTTTAGTAGTTTACCTACCATTGTATTTAATCATGTCCAATGCAAGAACATTTTTAGTATTTTTGAACATCCGGCTAGAGGAACCTAAAATATTTTTCAACGTCTGAGAGACCTAAAAAAACTTAAAAATCTCCAGGGACCCCTAATTAATTTTTCTAAATAATAGATGGAAGATCACGTGGATCCCTAATTAATTTTTTTAAATAAATATAAATTTTTGAACAACATCCATTTAAAGGGACCTAAAGATATTTTTCAAGAACCTAAAAAAACTCAAAATTTTTTAAGGGCCAAAAAATAATAGATGAGAGATCATGAGGATCCCTAATTAATTTCTCATAATAAATATAAACATGCATTTTCATAAGAAAAATGAAAATCGAGATAGATGCACCGTTAGGTATATATCTCTCACGTTGCTAAAAAAAATCTCTATGTTATTTTTCTTTTCTTTTTTGGCTTTTTTTCGGTGCGGATTATATCCAACACGCCTTAGACAACTAGAATTTTTATTTTTTTTATATCGGAGGAACTCTCCGTAGCTGACTTTATGATCAAATTGAAAAAGTCACTTTTACTTATTTGTCCATAATCTCACGAAAAATTCTTTTGAATTTTGTTTAACAAACAAGAGGTAGTATAACACAGCGTTAAGACTCAAACTCAAAACTTACTTTTAACACAGATAAGTTCTGAATCATTGTGTTTTGATCATTGAAGACCATTAAACAATTAAATTATCTAACCCGCTTATGACCCATTTGATCTTATCAACTCAAGATATAAGACCCGCTCTCTCTCCCCCTCTCTCTTCCCTTTGATTACTAATCCCTCGAATGAAAATCGGTATTTTTAGTTAGTCGGGTTAGAAATATGAATGATAGGATATTTTAGTGAAGTGGTTATAAAAAAAATGTTACCGCAAAAATTACCCCCACTCACAGGCATCATTTGACTGACTGAGTCAATGTTCAACCACGTGACACACTTTAAAATATAAAAATAACTTCAAGGAGATGTGAAATTTGTTAACAATGGATGCTTCATCGTTTTGTTTCATTTATTGAAAGTCAAAAAAATTCATCATTGAACGAAAGCCAGCATGCTAAATTTAACAATAGAAAGCATATTTTGTGAGAGGAAATTAAGCCTGTCAATTATCTAAAAAAATATTCATATCCGATTTGAATTCGTATATGAAAATACAGAAAATATCCGATATCCGAAAAACCTGTATTCGTATCTGAAAAAATAATCCGTATCCGAAAATTTTCGGATCGGACATGGATATACCCCTATCCAATCCGAAAAATATTCGTATCAGATGGCATTAAAAAAATGTTAATATTAGTATTCAATATCTATCATTGGATTTTGATCAAATGACTCATATTCTTTCTAATAGTTGTAAAGTTAAGACTTGTGTTTGTGAATTTTTAATTTTAAGTCAATTTTTAAACTTTAAATAAAAATTTGTTATGTTTAATTATTTATTTACTTATTTCGGATAATTATCCGAATCCGTATCCGAAATTTCGGATCGGATACGGATACACTTTTTAAATATCCGTCGAATACGGATACATAAAAAAAATAAATTTCGGATACGGATACGGATATGACCATATCCGCTCCGTTGACAGACTTAGAGGAAACTAGAGGTGGTGGATTTTTGTTCAAGGCTCTAGTAAAAAAAAAAAAAATTCTAGTGGGGGCTATCATAGACTTGAATGAAACCAAGAAGGAGATGCATAAATACACATCATTGTCATATGTTTTGTTTTTTTAACATTTAGCGCAGGAGATGCATCATGCATGATTTGCTTTCATCAACAGTACTAGTAACCAAAAATAAAACATAAAAATAAAATAAAGACCAAAAAAATTAATGAACATGACCCAATTCTATAGAAAGATGCATGTGCAACAAGAAAAATTACCATAAAAAGGTATATATATATATATATATATATATATATATATATATATATATAAATTAACGCTCAAACAAAAAAAAATAATGTTTTTAAGTTTTAACAAAACTGAAATGTATGAATCAATATCCTTGTTGCAAGGTGCCAAGATATCAGTTTTTCTTTCTCATCTTCATTATTGATCAAAGTCTCCATCAATTGTATATATTTTCCTTCATGTTATGTTCTAGGTAATAAAACATACATAGGCATAAAGACATACTTATAGAACACGCGATCCATATTGATATATACCCTAACCTACTTTCATCATTCAACGTCAATGATAACATCCATCCCATGAGGAGAAGTGATGATCCTCATACCACCTAAGGTCCATGTCCATGTGAAGGGATAAAAAAGACATGGAGGCAGTTAAATTTGGGACACGAAATTCCATTCAAACCATGCAAAGACACAAAGTAAGAAATGAAGTAGTACAATTCCATTAGTTGGCCCTGTCAGAGTAAAAAAAAAACAACAACAAAGAAAACATAAACACACCCACATGAGATGAGACTAGATGCAAGGAGACATATTTTCATTGGAGAACTTAATATATTCGGTGAGCACTGTCCACCCCTCCGTTTGAATCCCTCCAGACAAGAAACCACCCTCACCCAACAAGTGAGGCACTCAGCACAGCACATGCAAGGAATGATACCCCAACTGCTCACTCACTCACACACTCACTCATTCCACTTTTTCTTCCCTTTTATTTTTTCTTTTTTGCTACAGCAAGATTTTGGATTAAGAAATATGAGTTTTTTTTTGAAGTGTTAGTGGATGTGTGAGTTGAGTAGTACTAATAAAGCTAGGCAGAAAGGGTGATTAGAACGAGGACACAGGCATAATACAAAAGCGAATCCACTTTTTATTCACTACCAAATCTTTGTTTATGTATTTCAAGGCAACCTCCCCACTTCCCACCCCACCAGATTCGGATCCTCTGTTGCAAGCAAAAGAATACATGCATTGTTTGGGGTTCTCCCTGAGGCTTGCCAGTTGCCACAGACGATCTGACTCCTCACGCCCCTATTATTTATGGGATATAACATTTTCATCTCTATTATAATTATACTCGATTTGATATCAAAATAATTAAATGAAAATTCAGAGGGTCGGAATTTTCATTGTAGAAAAGTCTCTAACCCTATTCATGATTCACGAGTTTTTTTTTTATGAGTACTTTTTTTTTCTTGATCAAATCTTCCTATATCAACAGGCGACAAGATTCAAATTCACGTCCCTTTATTAATGAGAAATGGAGTACTTCTCTCATCCTATCAAGAGGAGGTTCGGTTGATTCACGTGTGTTGTATGTATATCATATTCCAATTTTAAGTGATGTGTTGTTTGATAACTGAGTCATGTTGATTAGCTCGACTTTGATATGAATAATATTGATCTTTTCCATATATGTATGACAGTATGAGTAGACATATGACTGCGTGTTTGAGTTCGCAACATTGATTTGCTCAACATTTTAGGTCGGGACAGTGGTCATGAGCTGAGTTCAAGAAGTGTCCTTAAAGATCTAAAAAGACTTTAAAAAATCGATGACTCGTAACCTAAAAAACATCTTAAAAAAACATTCTGAGATCCCCAAACACAAAACAGTGACCAACATTTTATATTGCTTTCCCAATAACAGAAGAATATCTCGAAAAAATCTTTAATTAATATCCCGACGGTGCGCACCGATCTACACAAAAAAAAGAAGAGGTGAACCCACGTATTAAAAAAAAAATTAAACCAAGAAGGACAAACCCATCACAGGCACAAAAATCCCACCTCTCACAAAATGGAATACAGTCTGTTCTCACACACTCACCACTCTCACTTTTCCCACTCTATATAACCCCACCCCACCCACCCAAACCCTCACCACCACCTCCACCACCACCTCTCCAAAGCCATGTCAATGGCTTCATCTCTCCCTCTCCTTCTCCTCCTCCTCCTCCCCATTTCAACCCTATCCGGGCCCAACCCACACTGCACCTTCTCTGGCCAAGGCAGCCCGAACACCCTCCCAGTCATGCACGTGTTCAGCCCATGCTCACCCTTCCGGCCCGCGGCCTCCAAGTCCTGGGAGGACACCATGCTTGAGTTGGACTCAGAAGACAAGGCCCGCCTCGTCTACCTCTCGAACCTCGCCGTCTCAAAGAAGTCCATTGTCCCCCTCGCCTCCGGCCGCCAGCTCCTCCAGACCACCACCTACATCGTCCGCGCCAACGTCGGCACCCCCCCTCAGCCCATGCTCGTGTCCTTGGACACCAGCAACGACGCCGCCTGGGTCCCCTGCACTGGCTGCGTCGGTTGCTCCTCCTCCACCGTCTTCGCCCCTGCTAAGTCCACCACTTATCGTACCGTGCCGTGCAAGGCCGCCCAGTGCGCCAAGGTCAGTCCATATTACTCTGATACCAATTGTCAGTATGCATGATGCATGTTTTATTGCGCTTCCAACAAGTGACATCAGAGTGAATGTGGGTACACATATCACTCTGATACCAGTTTTTGGTAGGACCCTGATCTGATACCGAAGCAATTGAATAACAAGTGGTATCAAAGCAATACGAGTACTTAATATAATGTTTTGATACACGAAAGCTCACAACACCTATGTTTTCTCGGGTTTGTTGTTCGCTTTTATTGCGCTTTTAACAAGTGGAATCAGAGCGAATGTGAGTACCCAGATCACTCCGATACCAGTTGTTGGTACCCTGATTTGATACGACTTGTCATACTTGTGTTGTGGCCGTCTGTGTGGTATCAGAGCCACATAGGTACTGATCAATAGTTCTATAAACATATGTGATCAGGTACCGAACCCGACGTGCGGGGGCGCGACGTGCGCGTTCAACATGACCTACGGGTCATCGACGTTCCAAGCCGCGCTATCGCAGGACTCGCTCGCGCTCGCGGCGGACGTCGTGCCGAGCTACACCTTCGGGTGCCTGCAGCGCGTGACGGGCACATCGGTCCCACCGCAGGGCCTCATCGGGCTGGGCCGGGGCGCGCTCTCACTCATGTCACAAACCCAGGCCCTCTACAAGTCCACCTTCTCCTACTGCCTGCCAAGCTACAAGTCCCTCAACTTCTCGGGCTCGCTCAAGCTCGGGCCCGCGGGCCAGCCCATCCGCATCAAGTACACGCCCCTCCTCACCAACCCGCGCCGCCCCTCCCTCTACTACGTCAACCTCGTCGGCATCCGCGTCGGCCGCCGCGTCGTCAACATCCCCCCGAAGTCCCTCGCCTTCGACCCGGTGACCGGCGCCGGCACCGTCATAGACTCCGGCACCGCTTTCACCAGGCTCGTGGCGCCGGTGTACACGGCGGTGCGCGACGAGTTCCGTCGGCGCGTGAGGGGGACGGTGACGAGCCTCGGAGGGTTCGACACGTGTTACAACGGGGCGGTTGTGGTGCCGACGATCACGTTCATGTTCGCCGGGATGAACATGACGTTGGCGGAGGAGAACGTGATGATACACAGCACGGCCGGGAGCATATCGTGTCTGGCGATGGCGTCGGCGCCGGATAACGTGAACAATGTTTTGAACGTGATCGCGACCATGCAGCAGCAGAACCATAGGGTGGTGTTCGATGTGCCCAATTCGAGGCTCGGCGTGTCACGTGAGCCCTGTACGTTCTGATGTGATAAGTCTCAGATTTTGGTTTTGTTTGCATGTTAGTGATGTTTTTTTTTTGTTTTCGTGTTTTTGAATGTTTTTTTGGATGGATTAGTCACGAGTGGGTGTGGGTTGGACTCGTGATCAAAGATGGTGTTACTGGGTTTTTACCCAAGTTAGGGTTTTATTACAAATATATTTGTTTTGTTTGTTTACTGTGAGAGTCGTATGGGGTCTTTGAACGTGGAGTGTTAAAGTGGGGGCGATTCGGTCACGGGGGGGGGACGAAATGAATACATTGGTCGGATGCGGACAAGAAAAAGGTAAGGATCCCGTGTGACAGATTGATAATATGAGAAGGGTGTTGGTACGCAAACAATTTTTTTGGAGTGATTCCTACGCAACATTTTTGTTTTTCGGTGTGTTTGGATCGGAGGAGCCAAAAGGCTTCATAGGACACTAGAAAAAGAGAAAATTAGAAATATTACACAGGAAAAATAAATGAAAAACTTATTATTATTTGTTTTTGATGAAATGGTTGGTACGCGTCCTTAATTAAAGATGTCCAAAATAAAAGCAGAAACAAAATATAACAACTCACCAAGAAGTAGAGGTAGAACAAATATCTACTCTATCTCCTCGTCATACAAGAAATCACATTGCTCTACTCCTCAATAATAATTTATTTCTAATAAAATACACCCTCTTCGCACTAAGAAATGAAACACTTAAAAAATAGATACGTACTGTTTTTATCAAGGGAGCGAGGATCATATTTTGGGGTGGGCTAAACTTCATTAGTAAAAATATTTCTATGTTTTTTTGAAGAAACGTAGATGTTTGTTATCCGATTTCATTTTGAAATGAGGGAAATAGAGAACAAACAAGACACAAAAGATATGAAAACCATGAACATGAAGGAAAACTCTAGGCCTTGGGTTAGAAGAGGACTCTAACCGGCTCTAACCATGAACAATAAAAATATTTCTATGTTTAATAAAATTAAAAATATTAAGTCAAATTTTATATAAAACAAGTAATTTCTTCTTTTAATGTAGAAATCATGTATTCTGCAAGAAACTCTTTGCCCATGTTTGTTCGAGGATTAAATTATTATGAGATTTATGACTATTCTAGTATAAATAAAGATAAAATGATTTTGTGTTTAGTTGAGTTTTAAATTATTCTAATTGGGAAACGTAATAATAAATTTTTTTATTGTTTAGATAAAATATGAATAAAGTGTGGATAAAGATTTATAAAATGTAAAAAATAATGAAAATTGATTTAACAGTTGATTTATAAGAGATTATGACAATTGATTTGACAGTGGGCCCATGTATTCTTTTGATTTGAATAACCTGTAATAAGTTAATTCTAATGGGTGGATGAAATTCATATACCACTTTATACTAGTTAATTCTAACATACAGATTCTCATTTATTATAGTCATTTAAACATCCATAATGAGGTTATTTCAACTAATTCCAATTTATCCCGGATTTTTTCTTGAACCAAACATGGGCAAATTTGTCTATCTCAAACTGGCGATTAGATAAATTTGTTTTCTAATTTCATTTAATAGAAATTAGAAAATAAATTTATTATACTATTTCTATTTATATATTATAATCATTAAAAAATGAAATAAAAAATAACATCAGATTCCATGATGATGATGTTATTCTTTTTAAAATTAAAATAATTCTAATATAAACATTTCATAAAAAATTAAAATATCTTTACAAAATTGATTTTAAAAAATTGCATATTATAGATTTTTATTCCACGAAAAAAAACATATTTAGAATCTCAGAAAACAACAAAAAAATCTTCTCTGAAAAATGTGAAGTAGAAAAAGGCTTACTGAAAGATCTTCTAGACTGGGCCTGTCTGATAACACTTAAATAATGTGATTTTTCTTTTAATTAAACAGAAAGCTGAAAAATATTGACAAATGCATTATAAAAAACAGACTTAGTTAAAAAGTTACTTACAGCTTTTTTAATACAAAAGATTGTTTTTTTAAAAGCACAGAAAATGCGTTTTCCAATAATCAAATCTATTTAAGCCACTTTATTCAAAATCTTATTTTTTCAAACATGATTTCAAACAGATCCTAAAAAGGAACCTGAATCTACTTGTATTAGAAGCCCCACAGTCATCATTGAGCTTGCCCATAAACAAAATCTTTCCTAGTCTTGAATGCATTTTATCGTCGACTGTCAAATGTTCTCCGTAATAGGGGTTACCCCCCTTGAAGATAGATTGATTCCGGGTAAATCAAATATATCACACCATTGTTGTTCACCTTGATGCTCCAATTCTTTAATTTGTTTTCCCTTCTCCTTACCAGCTTCCCACATCCCCTCCAAAGTTAACAAGTCCAAGTCCATATCTGTTGCTGAGTTTAGCCACACCCCAGATGCACTTGCCATCAGGGCAAAGCACCATGAGGATCTCCACTGTCTCGACCTCTGCCCAACATATCTTCTATTGGGACCCATTTAGCTTTATATGACTTTGTCAGGATTTTGTTAAAATATATGTAAAATCATTCTTTGAGTGATTCACGCGGTTCAAACCAACTTTTATGAAAATCTAATTGAGTGTGACTTTTCAAGAATTAATGATTTCATAATCGATTTAAATCATAAGTTATTTCTAAAAATTGGTTTAAAAAAGAGCCTACATTATATAAAGACTTGGGGCATTTGGTGTATATTCTCATTTTAAAAATCTTCTCGCTCATATTGACAAGATAAGTCTCATATTCAAAACCCTTCAATAAAGAGGAATACCTCTACTACACAAACTACTAATTTTAAGCGATTCATGCGGTTCAAACCTCTACTATGCAAAATTTTCAAAAGATGATGGTCACACGTAGTTCACAATAAAAGCTGCCGGCATTCAAGTAAATCTTGTTGGTTGAGATATATATTTTATTGATAAATTTTCACATTGATAAAAAATAAGTTCAGGTAATTATGATTTTTTTTTAAAAATTAAAACATATGTAGACTGCATGCCTAACTATATAATGGGGTTGTATCTAGAACTATAAAACTGATTATAAAGGCTGGTCGGATCTAAACCCGAAACTGATTACATATGTAATTTACCCAACCCGATTTGGAATCAATCATATTTGGATCCGAACATAAAATCGGATCGGGTCCAGGTAAGCCTGTCAATCGAACGGAAATGGATCGGATACGTCAATATCCATATCCTAATTTTCAGATTCGGATACAGATATTAATTTTCATATTTGGATCCCTTCAGATACATATATTTTTTGGATAATTGACATGTTTAAATATTAACATTAATTTGGATAATTAAGTGATATTTTAGAAAGAGATGAAAATTAAAATTGAGATTTTAAAGCTTATTCTCTCTTTCAAATATTATATATTGAAAATTTAATAGTATTATAATATATTATCATTATTATTAAACATACAAGATAACAATATCGGCAATATATAATACAAATATATACATTTTTAAAATATACATATATTTTTTGAATCGGATACACTAATATCTATATCTGCACTCTGGATCTTCGAATATCAGATATTTCTGATTTTTCGGATATAGATTCGAATTGGATTCGGATTTCTTTTGGATAAATGACTGACTTAGGTCCACCCCTACCCAATCTTATGGACCCGAGATTCGACCGTTTTATATATAAGCCCGTATGTTTATTAGACTATTAGTTAACCTATAAATTTAGATCTCATTTGCCAAGTTCTAATCCATAACATTTTGGCCCATAGGCCATAACTAGCCTATTTCTTTTGGGTGTTGTTAAGCCATAACAAGCCTATTTATTTTTGGTGTAGTTGTAACTTGTAAGACTGTAAAATGTAGATTTAGTTTTTATGCATATAAGTTAACTTGTTTTAAATCTTTTTAGTGTTTAGTTTAACTTATTTTTATGCTATACTTTTTAAAAATTATGCTAGTTTTTTAATTTATAAATTGTTTTGCAAAGATGTTTTTTTCATTAGCCATTTTCGGGTCTAGGTCCAGGTCCAGATTCCCAAGGACCTGTCGGGTCATGGGTTGGACCTGAATTCAGCGGGTCTTATCATGAATAGTGTTCGGGTCTATATGATCTGGCCCAATCCTAACCCGTTGAGAGATCTAATTATTATTTTTTAAAATGAAACTTATCTACTTGTTTAATTGATATTAATTATACATTGATATTAAAAAGGACAAACAAGCAAAGAGGCTTTCAAGCACATGCCTAGTAGCTGTATCTCACGTTATTTTTCTTTTCAAAAATCCCTAATCTCACCGCGTAGAACGAATCAGTCAACGAACGCCTGGAATACGTTTCGGACCTTCGTCGCTCTCACCAATGTTTTCTTCTCAATAAAAATAAATAAATAAATAAATAAAATTTCAGAGTCAGCCCTCGCATTCGGTTCTCGATTTCCATTCTCCAGTCCTTCAACGCTGTCCCCTCCTCGCCCCAGATGATCCGACGACGGCGGCGGTGACGACGAAGCACGTGATGGCACGCGCGTCGCCCCTCTTCCTGGTATTCCTCTCCCTGGGCTTCTTCTTCGCCACCTACAACCTCCTCACCCTCGTCGTCCGCTACCGATCCGACGGCCCCGGATTCGCGGGCGCGTCGGCGCGGGATCCGGTGGTGGGGATGCCGGAGGGGCGGAAGATGGCGGCGGCGTTCGGGGGGAAGAGGATGCCGTTCCACGTGGCGCTCACGGCGACGGACGCGCCGTATAGTCGGTGGCAGTGCAGGATCATGTACTACTGGTACAAGAAGGTGAGGGGTTTGCCCGGGTCGGAGATGGGCGGGTTCACGAGGATCCTCCACAACGGGAGAGAGGACCATCTGATGGAGGAGATCCCCACCGTCGTCGTCGATCCGCTGCCCGCCGGGCTCGACCGGGTGAGTGTCTTTCCGTTCGGTTCGATTCTTTCCGTGATAGTGAAATGCGGGTCGCTTCTTGAGAAAAAGATTCGATTTTGCTCATGCCTTTTTGTTGGAATTATATAGTAGTGAGTTATATTCCTTTAGCCCCTGTATGGGTAGCGGAATAATTGGGGAATAGGGTGGAAAAGATGTGAATAAGTTTAAAAATATGTTTGTTTACAAAGAATAAATGGGTCTATGCCAGAACATGTGAGATAAGTTGTTATTTTTATTTTAGGTCCCCTGGAATTATGTTATTCTACCCAATTTATTTCAACAAACCCATATGTCAATCACCTATCATCACCTCTTATAATTCAGGAAGTCGACATGTCAAATCATTTTTTCACCTTTTATGATTCTTTATTTATCCACATCTTATTCACCTTTTGGATAGCAACTTAAAATGCAATACATGGCCCCTATTTGGATGGCGGAGAGAATAATGTGGAATAGAGGTGAATGAGCTTAAAAACCTGTTTGTTTGAAATGAATAAGTGAGTATAACTATGTCAGAATAGGTGAAAATAACTTAGTATTGGTATTGATATTTTAGGTTTCCATGGAATTGTGTTATCCCACCCAATCTATTGTACTTGTATAAGGGAGCCCCACATGTCAAGTCTCTTATCACCACTTCTTATAAATCAAGGTGCCCACATGTCATCATTTTTTCCACTCTTTTATAATTATTTATCCACATTTTATTCACTTTTTATCCACAACTAATCTATGATCAACCAAACAACAAAAAATTTCATTATTATGTTTTTCAATGATAATGACTAAAAACACAACCAATAGATAAATTACTTATTCCTTTTAATAGTGGAATAGTTATCAATCCTGGAATAGTTTATGTTGCTACCCAAATGAAGGCGAAGTATATAGTTGTATGTATTAAATACTTATATTTGTTATGCATATTTTCCATAGTACAATATGCACTAATATGCACTGACATAGTGGAATATATATTGGATTAGAGGATTTCATATGTTGCGTTAGTGATGTGGCGTTCCAAAAGTGTATACTGTTTAATGGTGCTTGCATGTACTTTCTAATGGCGGATTGCATGCGGTCCACAGAGTACCTTAAAACAATGACTGCAAAAAGGACTGATTGTATTAGCAATTTAGCATCCTTGTCTCATTATTGACTTTTTATGAACAGGTTATGTTTGGCAAAATTGGATGTGGAATTAATTGGCCCGTGGGTTTGAATTACTTTACTGATGATGCAGATGAATAATGTATATATTGTATGAACAAGGTCTTGTATTGATTTGGAATGACATTTGTCAAGTTGTATTGATTGATTGGAGCTGACAGTTTTTTTTTTTTGGAGGGTTGGGGGGGGGGGGGGTTATTCTTGTTTGGTTCTGCCAGAATGCTAGTTTATGCATGTCCTGGTACAATTTACAATATTTACATTGTGTATTTCAGTTGTCTTTATTTTGCTGTGGGAAGGAATTGGTGAATTAGGATTTAGTAACATCTCATGTATCCCGATGTGCATTGCATTGCTAGTTTTTAGGTAGGTGCTTACGAAAGACGGCCAAAGTAATCAGACATTTGATTATTTGTATTCTTTGGTTTATTGCATTCACTAATGAAAGATGTGAATGTTGGTTTCAGGGTTACATTGTCTTGAACAGGCCATGGGCATTTGTGCAGTGGCTAGAAAAAACAACGATAGAGGAAGAGTGAGTTGATCTTATATATTTTAATGACTTGGATTTCCCTTTCTACCTCCGTTATATCTTCACCTGAATCATTTTGTCCGTATTGTATATGATGCAGCTATATATTGATGGCAGAGCCAGATCATGTCTTTGTGAAGCCTCTTCCGAACCTGGCACGTGGAGGATTACCAGCTGCATTTCCATTTTTCTACATAAAGCCCACGGAGCATGTGAATATAATAAGGAAGTTTTACCCAGAAGAGAAGGGGGAGGTGACAGACATTGACCCCATTGGCAACTCTCCTGTAATTATTAAGAAGGTATTGATTTATGTTATGCAAATGTTGGTTTGCATTGAATAGTTTTTTGGAGGATATTTTCTTTGTATGATATATGAATTTTTGACTGCCATTTTGGAGGAAAATCAAAACGCTTGTGAATGTTTAGTCCCAATATTTCATGTTTTCTGATATGTTTCTACATGTTGAGGGTACTTATTTTTTTATTACTAAACTAAATTCACCATGGAAAGTAAGTAGATATTTGTTAATTGTTGAAGACTAAATATCAGGAGACATACTGTACCCAAATAACCCATTTCAGAACGAAAAACAAGGATGTCTGAAAGTATCATTTAGAAATTAGAATAGGCATGTTATGAATTGGCCGATCCGCCGATCCACTACGAATTGCTTTATTATTTCTGTTAGTCTTTGATGTATGACTCCTTGAAAAGATCCTACTCGGGCTCTTGTTGGAATCCTCATATACTTTCTCTGTTTCAAAATCCCATTCAGAAACCCTTTTTTTCTTCTTTTGAAACCTGCGAGACCCTGAAGTGTCTCATGCGCCCCCAGATGAGTTGATCAGGGCTCAGGGTCTTTTGTATGAGCCCTCAAGTGGACCAATTTAGTTTTGCTTTTCTGTATCCCTTTTGGGCTTTCTATCCATTTTATATAAACGAGGGCGTTAGCCTACCGTTGCACTCACAAAAAAAAAATTGGACCCATTTAGTGGTTCATTGACTAGAGGATCAATGACCATGTCTCTGCATCAAAGACACTAAATAACCAAAAAGCTGCCAACACCATAGGACAACTGCATCCTCTCGTGCAAACCAAACTATGTGTCTCAATGAGATGTTAATACTTCATCACAACCAACAAATAATCTTAACTGTTAAGTTATATAGAGTTAAAGGTGATTCTTTAAATACATCTCAGGCCACATCTAGATTGTTCTAATATATTTATCATATCTTATTATGAAGATTCTAACTCAGCATGGTGCAGGATAGTATAGTCACAGGAAAGGAGCATCTCAGGGGTATAGGTTGTGTGCTATTTGACTTAATGCTGACCATGCACAAGTATTTGTGCTTCACAGCCCCTAATAATTTCAAAATTTTGGGTCATAGCCTTTGTTTAGACACTTGTTTAGTAGCCTTTGTTTAGACTTGTTTTAGAAACTAAAGGTGCATAGACGTTAAATTTTCAACATTATCCTTCCCTAACGATTGATCCTTCTTGTTTTGTGTTCTATTCACACTACCGAACCCATCTTTTTTTTTTCCAGGAAAGGAACTTATGCAGTACATCTTGAGGTAAAGAGAACAGATGATTGGATCATGACACTTCATTTCCAAGCATAGTTAATGCCCAAAAAAATAAACTAGTTGATCCCCCCTGCTTCGGTTCCCCTTCATATCTTTTCTTGTTTACATCCATTTGCCATGGGCTAGGTTCCTTGCTGCCAGTTTAACTTCATCATTTTACCATCCTCTGTTTTCCCTCGTCGACATTCGTCTGTGCTCCTTTAAATTATATAAACTTAAACATGGTTTAATTTGAAGCCTTCATATATTTATATCTCTGACAAGGAAACCTATATCTGGGATCGGGAATCTAGTCAACTCTCTATGTTGGTCTCTGATTCACATGTTTCCATAACATTAAGCCTTCTACTGGTTCCATGTTCGACATGTCAGTCTGGGTTGTGTATAGAATCAAATTTTATAGTTGAAACTTTTTTCAGTTTACATGTCTAAAAATATGACATGTTAACTCCATGAGTTGAACATTCTTGTTATCCAATTTGCATCTGTGTATCCATTCAGTGGGCATAGCGATCCTGTGATGCGGTATCAGTATGTTTTTTTTTTGTTAACCAGTTAATAAGGAGGAGAGCTCCTCCAATATTCTCTCTCTCTCTCTGTTTTTTTTTTGGAAACCCCCGAGTTTCAATCTCCTGACCTTTTGGGGGGGGGGGGGGGGGGGGGTGTGCGCTATCTACACTCAAAGAAACAATAGAAATTGATTTTCCTTTTGTTATCTGAGTTCCTGTTTCAGTCTGATCTTGAGAAAATTGCACCGACCTGGTTGAATATTTCTTTAAGCATGAAAGATGACCCTGAGACTGACAAAGCATTTGGATGGGTTCTAGAAATGTAAGGATTTTTTTCCCTTTGAGAACTTCCTATTTTTGTATTAATAATAGACACCACCAGATCCAAGTTTTGCTGATTTTCCTTGATGATGTAAGGTATGCATATGCTGTTGCGAGTGCTTTGCATAAAGTGCAGCATGTTCTTCGCAAAGATTTTATGATACAGGTATTACTTTCATCCTCATGAGGTGTTTTCTTCTTGTTAATTCACACCAGTGCATGACTGGAATTCATGCTTTCTTATGATTTCTGAATGCAGCCCCCTTGGGATTTAAAGGTTGGAAATAGTTTCATTATCCATTATACTTATGGATGTGACTATAATATGAAGGTAATTGTTGCTTTATAAGTTGAGGTGTGTTTATAGGTGTCGTCTGAATTTCTGGTTATAATTATTTATTCATCCATCTACTATCGTGTTGCTAACTTTTCAGTCAATTCTTGCTGTTGAGAGATGTATGCAGTGATCATTCACTTATTTTGTTGATAATGTTCAGGGGGAGCTGACATATGGGAAAATTGGTGAGTGGCGGTTTGACAAAAGATCCTATCTTCGTGGACCTATACCAAGAAACCTGCCTATGCCCCCTTCTGGAGTTCCTGAAAGTGTGGTATGTTGTTTATCACGTATATGTGCTTAAAATGGCTCCATCTACTACCTAGAATTTGTTTATATTGGATGAGCACTTTCGGCTCCATTTGTATCATTTTCTTTTTGCTTAACTTCATTGCATGCTAACAAGTTACAACTATCATCCTCAGCAATTTTCTTAATTAATAGGAGGATACCTTATAAGTTGCCATGGCATTTTTTTTATAGCTTCAAGGAAAAATACATATCCTTTCCATGCTGGTGTTTGGTGAATCTTCTATAATCGAGTCATGGTGATTTTTAAAATTTAAGTTGACTATCTGTGCAGAAAATATCCTACTATTACAGTTACAGCTAGATTCAGTCTGGAAAGGTTGACTTCATGTATAACTGATCCTATTTTTAAGTCTGTTTTGTGCAAACTTGGGTGTATATTTTTCAAGATAAATCATTTAGAGCAACATTTGACTTTTTGGTGGTTTTTGTTATGATGAGTTGAGTTTGTGTATGATTGGGAAAGATGGATCTGAAGGTGTTTGAATTTGATCAATATTATGATAAATGTCCCTATGATCTTCATGAGAACTCTAACTGATTCCACTTGCGAGTTACGACGGACACAATGAATAGCAAGTTGGTCCCTTAGGCTTTATCATTTCCTTTTGCTTCTATTTTTTAAAATTTTCCCATCTGTTGGGACTTCCTACAACAGAATGTGAACATGAAACAAAGTTACTAGTAGAAGCTAGCTAGTGCCCAGATAGAGTGGATCCTATTCAGTGGGTATGCATGTTGGAATTGAAGCTTGCTTATTAATCCAAGTGATTCTCTTACAAGCAAAAAAAGAATCAATGCTTGAACAAATAAGATATCGAGACTACCAAACAACCTCTTGGCATGTTGGTAGATCTACCCCACTTTACTAAGGGTGTGTTTGGCACCAAAGCTTTCAACTTTTTTATAAGCTAAGCTAAAAAACTATTATCCAACAAGCCAGCTTAAATGCATCGTCATCACTTGATTTTGTTTCCGACACAATGTCTCAAAATATGTGTTTCATAAAATAGTCATCATCATTACACCCTCAAAAGGTGTGCATAAAGCATCTAAAAACTAAAAGTTGTTTTTCAAATTGTGTTTCCAAACGCACCCTAAACCCCCATTTGGAACGGGTATAGGACTTATTCTTGGATATACATTTATTTGGCATAAGTGAGGATAAAGTGATTTTGTGTTTGATTGTGTTTTGAATTATTCTCATTGGTAAACGTAAGAATAAATTTTTTGTTGTTTGGATAAAATGTGAATAAAATATGGATAATGATTTATACAATGTGAAAAAATGATGACAGTTGATTTGACAGTGGGCCCACATATTCTTTGGGTAGAATAACCTAAGACAACTTGATAACTTTAATTCCACGGGTTGGTTGGAATTCATATACCACTTAATTCCAATTTATTCTGGCATACTTTATCCCTACCTTTTTTTATGTTTCCCAACACCCTTTACCCCTTATTCCCCTTTATACCAGGTTATCCGGGGGCTTATTTCCGTTCCAAACGGGGGCTAAGGGGTCTTGATTCGAGTCTTCCTTTTTCTGATAGGAGAAGATTTAGCTACAAAAAAAAGAGCACACTTACCCACTAAAAAAACAAAAAAAGATGTCACGATTATTTGATAAGGGATGTGTAAACCTCTTAAAATGCCTTGTGATGTGCAGAATTGCTGAGAGTGAAGTTTTCTCAATGATAGTTCAGTTCAATGAATTTTCCTTTTTATTGGCTGGCTGTTCAATATATTTCAATAGTTTTTTCTCATTGATATGATCAAGTTTATCCCATATTAGGCTTTTGCAAGTCAAAGTGACAAATATAGATTTGTATAATTACTTTTATTTGCTTCTATTGGACGATGGCTGGTCAATGTCTTGTCCAGAAATTGACGTATTAATAGTTTTTATTTATTTATTTTAAGGTTGGCGTATTTCACACATTCTCCCTGTTTAACTTTTCAGGTCACACTTGTGAAAATGGTGAATGAGGCCACTGCTAACATTCCTGGATGGGATGATGGAAGATGATGGTGAGAATTCCACCCATATATAACCCTTGAAAGTTTTCAATTACAGATGCTCAAAACAGAACACACATACCATGAAAGGTTACATTGACAATAGTATTCTCAAAGGGTTGAAGATAACAGATAGTAAAAGATGCTAACATATGATGGTGGCTGCATTTTCACAATAAAGAAATATTCAATTGATTCAGGTCATAAGCTGCCAAGCATTTTGCCGGCCCTTTCTTTGGAAACGTTATTCTTTTTAGTCTGAGTTTTATTTTTTATTTTTTTATAAATAATATTTGGATTTGTCTTCGAAATATCAGCTGGACTTGTAACAGTTTTTTCGGTCTTTTTGACGCAAGAATGGCAATTCACTTTGCCATTGTACACTGAAAATGATACAAATGATCTCGTTTGGTGTTTTGTATGTCTGTATACACTGAAAATGTTATTGCTATGAATTCCTTTTTCTCCCAATAAATTTGCAATCAAATGGAATTAATCAGGTATGATTATGTTCTCTTTTGAGTCTTGATATTATGATTTTATGATCAAATAAATGTTTCCTTAATCACGAGAAGAGTAAGGTTTCCTTCAAATGTTTTCTTTCTTTCTTTCTTTCTCTGTTTTCCCAGTCAACCATTTAATTTATGAAAAGACTGCTCTGATGGATGTCTTTGATGAACATTTTCATTGTATAATAATACAACTAGTATCAACTGAGTGTTCATGGGTATGCCCCTCTTGCCCACCAATTGTCCTGCCAAGATCTTAAGATCTCAACACAATTGGGTTTGAGATCACAGTTTCTGTTAGATGAGCTCTACAAGCATCCATATAATTTTTTTTTTCTCGTGTTTTTTTATGGAAAAAATCTATGAAAAAATGATTACATGTAACTCATTTTTAGTTTCACTTTACACAAAATCATGAGCTTGCTGGGTAATTGAAATTCCAGTTTACTAGAATCCAAAATGGACCCCATGATCTCTTATCAGATTGAACTCCTCTCTGCTCAACTCATCCACTTTGAGCCAAGGATTATTTATTTACATTAAACTTTTCCCACAGCCATCCCGATTAGACATACCACTTTTGTTGCAAGTAATTATGTATATTGCCCAAAATGAGTTATTTAACATTGTAATAGAATGAAATATGGGGAAATTTTCATACACGTGCTGATGAAAGATTTTTTAATTAATGACACATTTTTAATTCAGGCATGCTGATTCACTCATTGATGATAATCCCATCAATACATATTGAATATGAAATTTTGCTTGGAATATGAGTTATGTGCGGTAGAATGTGATGGATTTATCTGTAGGGTTAAAGACATTTACATCCCTACAAACATTGGTAATCCATATATGTCCCTGTCAAAGTTGGGACACACATACAAGTCTTTAAGAACTCATAAAAACCCAATTATCATTCTTGGAGGAAATTTTCATCTAAATTAACATAATATTTTATAATATTTCATCACCGTATATTTGTGTAGGCATTATAGTTCTTATAAATAATCATAAATATAAATTAATTCACTCAAAAAATCAAATGACATTTATAGAACTTTTATGTTTTTTCATCTTCTACCTCGACATTGTTTGGAGGGGTTGAAAAATTATAGATAATTTAGTCATTTCGTGGTACGAGTTAGAATTAACTAAATAATTTTAATTGTGATTAAATTTTGTTGAGGATAAAGATGTATATGGGTTTTTGTGAGTTTTCAAAACTTGAACGCTGCTCCAACTTTGATAGGGATTTATATGAAATTATCCACGTTTACAGGGACTTAGATGTCTTTTGACCCTTATTTGAATCGAAATACGGTATTCGATGGAAATTAATGATCAATTTGATAATTTGATAACTCTGACTAAGAATTCTTTCTTTTCGGATAGATTCCATGGAAGAAAAAAAAATTGAAAGTAGTCAATGATTACTATTATAGAAGTTTTGTTATTGCTAAATGACATTTTGTAATCATTGTTTCAAACAATATATATTACATTAATTGAAATTAATAAAGTAACGAAGTAATGAAGATTCCACATTAGGCAGATATGTTTAAGGGGGCAGTTATTACCACCCCTTTTTTTAAAAAAAACAAATGAATCCCCCCCCCCCCCCATTTGCATCTTAACCCACCCCGAGAGACCTCACATATAGACCTGTCAATGGGTCGGGTCTAGACCCGGACCCGATTACACGTGTAATATATCCGACCCGATTTGGACCTGACCCGGCGGACCCGAACAAACAAACTGGTCGGGTCCAGGTCCACCCCGCCCCGACCCATTGGACCCGAGACCCGATTGTTTTATTAATATATGCTCATATATTATAAGACTATTAGTATTAGTTGATACATAATTTTTTATTTCTTACTTAACTTATGTTTGTATCCATAAGTTCATAAATCATAATCATAACATTTTTTCGTTGTGTTGATGTTGCAATTTGCAAGAACTTGATTGTTTAATATGTAATAAAGCTTAGTAATGTATTGTTGTCGGTTTGTTTTGGACAATTAACTTATTAGCTTTTGAATTTATATAATTAATTAGTTTGTTGCATGATTTATGTTTATTATTTTAGTTAATATGTTAGTGTTTATTCTTTTGAATGTTGTTTAGGTTAATATTGTTTTGAATGTTTGTATAATTAGTTATCTTTATTGTTTAGATTAATATGTTTTTTATGTTAGTGGTTATTGTTTTGGATATTGTTTAATAATTCATTTACTTTTTTTGAATTGTGTAAAATTATGTTCAAACAATCTCATTAATAATAATGTTTTATTACAAAAAATTTTCAAATAGAATGATAAGGCAAATAAATACATGAGCTCTTCCTCTTTTTTTTTTTCTTTTTTTTTTTTGCCAACCATCCGGGTCGGGTCGGACCCGTACCCGTCCGGGTCCACATTTTCCCGAACCCGCCGGGTCTTAGATTGGACCCGGACCCGTCGAGTCTTGCCACGGGTCGGGTCCGGGTCCGGTTGGACCCGGACCCGTTGACAGGGCTAACATACCCTCAAATATCCTCCCGGTCGTCCCACCGCCACGATCAAGCTTGTCACGCCCTCTCCACAACGCCTTCACCGCTGCGTGCTTCCTCGTGTGTAACAAGCGCTTCACGCGTGCTTCCGCCACGCGCCGGCACGCTGCCTCCTCGTGGCGGCCCTCATCGAGACTCTTTTGTTTCTTTCAATACTGCCTTTCAATGTGATTCAATGGTCACCACAAGCGGGCTCAACTTCGGCAAGGACCCGGAGACACTCCCCTAACCTCTTGGACAACCCATTCTCCTCCGTCTTCGACTCCGTCACCAAATCCACCCTCTAAAAAGCTCCTCTACCCCTTCTTCTTGAACCAGTGAACAAATAGAAAATAAAAATATACTAATAGAAATGAGAGGAGATGAATTGATAAAAAAAAAACATAGATAAAGAAGACATGTTGCTCCAATAGAAAGACATGTCGCGATGCTAATTTTTGGGTTCTACATTGATTTTTTTAAAAATCTCTTCTTCATCTTTGTTATTTCTTTTATAATCAAAGATCACCCATTGTATACGAAGAAGAGGAGGATCTCTTGCGAACGTTACATGATTGATAAAATGACTAAGAAAAAATCATTCAAAACCCCGATTGAATCCACCCGCCCTCCGCCACATCGCCCTAAACTTCGTCCTCGCTGGCCGGGACACCTCATGGTCGCGCTCTCGTGGTTCTTCTATGACGTCATGAACAACCCATCCGTCGAGGAAGACATCCTCTACGAGATCGCGCGGAGGAAGAGGTCGAGCTCGTCGGTGATGGGGACAGTCGGGGGAGGATCTTTGGGGGACGGGGTACTTGAGTCCTGTTGGGGTGGGTTAGGATGTGAAGGGGGTGGGTTGTGAAGGGGTGGGATTGATTTGTTTTAAATGCATAAATTTTTTTTTAAAAGGGGTGGGTTGAGGAACTGATGGGGTGATAATAACTTCCCCCTATGTTTAAACCCTCGATTTAACAAATCACGCTCTCTGATCATGCCATCTCATCTCTGTGAGAATTTTCTCTTATTGTTTATTGAATTACTGTCCAGATTTTAAACGTCACCCGTTACGAAGTTCATATGAATCACTTCACAATTTGAATACTCCAAGTGATTATATTTTTCCAAGTAAGATGAATGGACTTGATTTCCATTTGTACATGACATTGGTCACATCATGCTTTAGATTTTAAAATTCAACTTTTGAACGAACGATCTCAATTAATTGCCACGTCCGTCCAATTACAGCAAACTTGGATGACAAGTTTGAAAAATTCTTTGGACATAAAGTAACCAAAAAAAAAAATTTCTAAAAAGGAAGGAAAGATTCCGAATCAAATAAAAGATATGTCAACATCTTTTGATTATTATTTGAATCACATGTTTTAAGGAACAATTACAAAAAAAATAATTTATAATATAAGAGGACAAAAACACATTTAAATAATTGCACACATATTTACTATTGGCTTCAGAATCCAAATCTCTTCCTTTGGTGAGCTCCTACTGAATCTGATTCCATTGCTTGGTATTCTATTCTAATCTTTCCAAACCATTTGAAGACCAAAGTGTTTGTGATTCATTGTGTTCTTCAAAGACTCCCCCTTAAGAGAAATGGAAGCAGCAGCAGCAGCAGCAGAGAATGCAAAGCCTGTGATCAGAATCGCAGCCATATGTGGTTCCCTTCGAAAGGCCTCCTTCAACCGCGGTTTAATCCGTGCCGGTAAACGCAACTTATGCGCATTTTCTAACACTCTTTCGATCATTGTGACTTCTCACAATTGATTCTCTTTTCTATAGCTATTGCTATTTGTGAAGAGTTCATAACAGACATGAAAATCGACTACATCGACGTCGAGGGCCTCCCGTTCTACAACATGGATTTGGAGGAGGATGGGTCCTTCCCTTGGCCGGTGGAGGAGTTCCGGAAGAAGATCCGGGAGGCTGATGGGGTGCTCTTTGCCTCACCTGAGTACAACTACTCTGTTTCTCGTAATTCACTACTGCTCTATGTGACTTGTTGCACTCTTCCTGTTATATTTTCTTTGCATGCTAGTTTTGCATTTTGTGCACATGTTTTAAAATTTTTAAATAGTAAACATCATCTAATATAATATATGTTTTTATGAAAAATGATGTATTGCGTGGACCCATTGAATGAAAAAGATGAAAATTGCCAACGGGGTTGCTTAGGAAAGTATATACATCCTGAATGATCATCGAGGTATATGGACTGTATGTGGGATTTGTCCCTGTGAACTGCATGTAATAGGGTGCTAGAAGGGAAAAGACTGGATATAACTTTTAACTTTTTTGTGAGGTCATTGGCCAATTCTGTGGAGTCCCTATAAACTCCCTCCAAGGTTGAGGAGTCTCCCAATAACCCACCCTCCAAGGGACAAATGGACATTGTTTTTTATGCTGAGTTGAGATGTTTGTTGGATTAAGACAAGTACTTTAGAAGCTACATAGGAAGTATGGTTAGAATAGACAAACCTCCTAAACTAAATTCTCTTACGCTCAACAAATTTGTTAAGACATTTATTGAGCACTGTTGGAGATGCTATTGAGTATTGTCTTATGGCAAGTTCTTTAAAATGTTTCACCAATCATCGACGATGAGAAACTCAAACATTCAATCGGATAGAATCATGTTGGTGATGAACACCAAATACAGTTCTCTCTTATTAGACAAAATGAAGACATCAAAGCAAGGAAGATGGATATTAAAAGTGACTCGCGGTCACTACCTCACACTTAATAGAGATGAAGACAGATCGAACCATTTTTGCTAAAGATGAGAGGTTAATTTTAATTCCTTATTTTAATAAATATATTAAAACAACTAGAAACTCTCCCAGTCAATGTGCCTTTATTTGTGACTCCCCAAGCATCACATTCAACCACTCCACTCACTTTCATCTAATCCAAGATCTATAAACTTCCAAATAAGAAAGGCTACAAACCCTTCAAGTCCTTGAGGACCTTGACCTTGACCCCAAATAATTTGATTGCTCAGCAGCATGAATTTCAAGACCCAACTCATTATTTTTTGAGCTAAAGATTGTATAACTTCGAACAAATCATTTACAAAATCAAGTGGAGAGCAACCCTATGGAGAGTAACCCATGAATCTGGTCAAAGAAACAACCCTATCAAGATAACTAAAACAATGAAAGATATACTGTGTTTGCAGTTCCACTACATGTACTAGTTAAACATGGTATCACATTCAATTTTCTCTTTGTTTACATTTGCTATATAACATATTGGTTTCAGCTCTTCTCAAGAACGCCATCGACTGGGGATCAAGACCTCCGAATGCGTGGGCAGACAAGGGTGCCGCGATAGTGAGCGCTGGAGGAAGCAGTGCTGGAGCGAGAATGCAGTATCACCTGCGCCAGATCGGGGTGTTCCTTGATCTCCATTTCATTAACAAGCCGGAGCTCATCATACCCGCATTCCAGCCACCACAGAAGTTCGACAGAAACGGTGATTTGATCGATCTGGAGATGAAAGAAAGGCTAAAAAAACTTCTCTTGTCGCTGCACGCTTTCGTTCTCAGATTATGCTGAAGATCCTGATTTTATAGTGATTGAGGTCTGGAGATTCATATGAACTGCTTTTTTCAAATGTATGTGGCAAAAGAATAATGTAGTGGGTGAGACATTGCATCAATTATATGCAAATAAAACTCTGCTTCAGACATTACATTAATTTCCTTGTCAAGTGTTTTTTTTTTCTTTTCAATGTGTCCCTTGAATCTCAGCTAAGGATTGTCAATCTATGTCAACCACACTACATTGATGCACTAAAAACTAATGATCTTCCTATATATATTTGAGAGAAGGTAGAATGTTTAATAGTCTGCTCTTTCATCTTGTGTTTAGGAAATATTATCCATCTTTAGTTAGCCACTGTAGAGGCACAACTTTGAATTTGATTTTTGTAAATGCATTTAAGAGGAAATGCAGTTGTTGCATTAGAGCGTGAAGGTGCAGAGGACCTGATACACCACTAAACACCAGTAGCAAGAGTTTTTTTTTTTTTTACAAAGACCCGGACAGAAGGACACAGTACTAACCATACAGTGAAAACCCACTATATGTATTAGACAAACATGTGTTAGCATAGATCCAAAACAACCGGTGGATCAAAAGTCAATTAGAGAGTGCGAAGTCGTTATTCCACATTTTCATCCAACATATCTCAAACACAAGAGTTACCCTTGATTAGCCCTGTCAACAAGTCGGGTCCAGATCGGGATGGTTGGCAAAAAAAAAAGAAAAAAAAAAGAGGAAGAGCTCATGTATTTGTTTGTCTTATCATTCTGTTTGAAAATTTTTATAATAAAACATTATTATTAATGAGACTATGTTTGAACATAATTTTATACAATTCAAAAGAAGTAAATGAATTATTAAACAATATCCAAAACAATAACCACTAACATAAAAAAACATATTAACCTAAACAATAAAGATAACTAATTATACAAACATTCAAAATAATATTAACCTAAACAGCATTCAAAACAATAAGCACTAACATATTGACTAAAATAATAAACATAAATCATGCAACAAACAAATTAATTATACAAATTCAAAAGCTAATAAGTTAATTGTCCAAAACAAACCAACGACAATACATTACTAAGTTATTACATATTAAACAATCAAGTTCTTGCAAGTTGCAACATCAACACAACGAAAAAAATGTTAGGATTATGATTATGATTTATGAACTTATGGATACAAACATAAGTTAAGTAAAAAATAAAATTATGTATCAACTAATACTAATAGTCTTATAATATATGAACATATATTAATAAAACAATCAGGTCTCAGGTCCAACGGGTCGGGGCGGGGTGGACCCGGACCCGACCCATTTGTTTGTCTGGGTCCGCCGGGTCGGGTCCAACTCGGGTCAGATCTAAATCAGGTCGGGTATATTACACGTATAATCGGGTCGGATCGGATCCGGGTCTAGACCTGACCCGTTGACAGGCCTACCCTTGATGGATGGCGTCCCACACCATTCGGTCAGAGACCATGGGGAGAATAGTAATATAGTCTTTACATCCATGTCAATGTGGATGTGACATTATATTTATTTTTAGTTAGCTCTAATTCTCTGATTTAAAACCATTTCTAATTTCAAAAATATATTTTCAGCTAGTTTTTCTATAAAAATGTTTTGTTTGACAAATCAAGTCAAAATTTAAAAAACAAAAACCAAAAAATCAAAGCTCAAAAAGAACGTTTGAATCTAATTGTGTATGCTGGTTTTGTACAAACATAATTATTTAGCATGGGATCTAATTTTTCTAGTAAGAGGACCTCAAGTCCTGGGATGGGACAATCATTTTTATTTACATTGTTTCTCTACCCTCATGTCCTTATGTTAAACTCAGCTTTTAAAAAACATAATTTTGTAACTTTTTAAAAGGTGTTTTATGATCCACTTTGAGAATTTTATTTCGACTTTGAAAAGAAAATCCCGCAATTACGGTGGAACACATGACACTTGTGAAAGCGATCAATGGATTTATATGCATTTGTCACATAAAAAAACAATCCTGACTTAAATGAGTGACCAGTAACTCGTCTGTAGCATGTTTAATTAGTCCATGCTCTGTTGGAGTTGGACAAGAAAATGTGTTTGGCAATAGACTTTCAATAAAATCATATAGCGGTCGTTGTTGTTGTTGTTTTGTTTTGTTTTTGTAATCTGCCCCTTGGGCCTAATTTAAGTTAAAGATCAAAAACACAAAAAAAAAGGGTTTCTATACAACATGACCAAAATTATATGCACCAGGCTCTCTGGCCTGATTTATTCATAAAGACACAGAAGACATAACTGGTGAAAGCCATCTTCTAATCTGATCATGCAATTGCATCTTACTAGCAACCTTATCTATAAGATCCTGCAAAGGAGGATGCAAGTGACAAATAAGAATCAGATTTTGATATTTTTCCACATAACACAAACAAGCTGAAGGGACCATATTCCCATGTATTTACAAATTAGAGCACGTCACGTAGGTGGTTTAAAAACAATTAAGTTGTGCATGCAAGTGAAAGATAAATTTGAAAAAAAAAATTCTTGTCACATGGGTGGAAGCCACTTATTGTTTATTGACTGAGGAAGTATGTGTCTTTTGAAATAGAGAATCTTAACCCTGTGTTAACTAAATCGGAACATTTACACTGATGTGTATAGAAGCACCCACGTTTTTCTCTCTTTCAAGAGAAAAAAAAACTTCACCATCAGACCTAAATAAAATAATGTTATCTAAAAAGAACTTTTAAAATATTGAATCGAACTGAGAGGAGATTCGACTGGTGAAGATACAACTTCTGGCTATATCAACCCCCAAAACTTGTTAATAAAAAAAATCAGATCATTCTTAAACTATAAAAAATAAGTAATTGTATTTTATCAAAAAGAACTCTAAAATGATGTTATGTATATAAATATTTAAAGAGTGTCAAGAGTTGTGAAAATATTTTTTATAATTATTTTAGTTATCAAATAATATATTACTACATCAATTATGATTCAATTCTAGTTAAATGAACCAATGATCATTAATCTTATCATTTTTCTGTTTTAATGAATGGTATAAATTTTAAAATAATGCTTCAAAAGTAAGGTTGTGAAAATTCAAATTGAATTTACACGATGAATAATAAGTATACGATGAAGAATAAGTCTATTTAGCGGATTCAATGGGTGAGTGAGTGAATTGGCTGCTTTATTTTCTTATTTATCTTCAGTTTATTTATATACTTGACTATTTTAAATTTTTTTTTTTTTAAATGATGGATAACCTGATGAAATGGTAAAACCAACCAGTCTAACCGGTTCAATTCAATGACCAGTCATGGTTATAGAAATCTTGCTCTATAGCCTATGTTGTCCTTGAAATTTTTGATTTTTAAAATATATATATAATAAAAAAAGGGTCAATCATAGAGACCTTCCACTCAATGCAACTATACATTCTAGAAACCAAAAACAACTTTGCAAAATAATGTCACCAAATGATCTCTGTTAAGCTCAAATCTAGTTGAAAAAAAGAAGATAAATTACATTTTCACCTTTTCAAGAGTTTCAATTATACCTGTTGATTTCCAATAAACTATATTTTTACATATCTCATGAAAACCTTAACTAATGCATGGCAAGTGAGGTCAGTCATCTTTCTATTAAAATTTTTTTAAAAAAAATCTCTTCAAGATCCAGAGAATTCTCTTGTGAGCCAATGATAACTTATGAAGCATGGACACACATGATACCATATAGGCAAGGTAACATGAAATTTTTTAATAAACTAGGACAAATAACTCAATTAATATTTTTAGCAACTGATTTATGTGAGAATAAATCTTACAAATTTCATAACATCATGCTGCATAAGATCATATATTTGTACATGTCTATTGTGCTTCCGATGCATGTCTGTAATTCAAAAAAAAAAAAATTTTGAATTTTGGACACATAAAAAACATGTCCAATGCATGTCATGTTGTGTTTGTTACATGTTCTATATATATACGTCAAACTCCAATACATATTCATGTAAGTGCATGTGCTTTTATGTACACATCTCTTAAAGTTGAAAATTCATGATTTTTTGAATAATTCTCAATTTAAATGAAATCTTCATCACTAGAAATGAGATTAATTATGACAGACCCACACGTCGATTATATAACTGAAAGTGATCTAGATTTTCAATCACCTAAACCTTGACTTTACCTAAAGGTATATATGCCTCATGATCACCCATCCATCTTGGCATGCCCTAACCCCTCCCTGTTTATCATCATTTGTTTCCTTGTTTATCATCATTTGTTTGCAAACTAAAGTAGTCATTGTCTTTTATGAAAGAAAAGGAGCAGGTAAGACGTTGACAATCAATTTGAAATACATAAAAAATACATTTTTTTTTCCAAAGAAAAGAATACTTGACATGGACTTTTCAACCATGGCAAACCGACTCATATTTGATATAGCCTATTGTCCCCCTCTGAAGACTAGAGTGTGTATGCGCGCCTTGAATGTGTGAAAGTGAGGTGATGATAGAACAGGAAAATCGGGTCAAGTGGGTCCTCCATTTCCTTCAGTGGAGCTCACCTTCCCCCCCCCCACCCCCCCCCCCCCCCCCCACCCAATGGATAGAAGCTGCAAGCCTGCAATGCCAAGCAAAACAACCCCCAGAGTAGGAGAAGAAAATAAAATAAACAAAAATTTATAAGTAGTACACACAGTCATTCCTACCATTGTTCTTGAAGCTTACATTTTTTTTTATTTTATCGTAACCTAGTATAAACTAGAGTGGCGTTTGAAAACATATTTGAACATACTTTTACTTTTACATAAATTGAAAGAGTCATACATGTTTCAAAATAGTTCTGAAAAACATATTTAATTAAAAAATATATTCTAGCTTTTAGTACAAAATATGTTTTTTTTTTAAATGAGATTTTGAAAATTGAATTTTATAATTTATTTTATACATAATCATATTTTTAAAATGAGTTTTCAAACAACCCCCAATATGACTTGTTCTACAAAAAGATATGCATTCAATTATTCAAAATATACTTTGTTTTTATTAAAATACATATTTCAATGCACACATTCAATTTAGTTCAATATCTCATTAAAATACGTAATAAAAATGTTAACAACTGAAAAATAAGTGTGGAGGGAATAACTTCCCTGACATTGTTATAAGAAACAAATGAAAACACATGAAAGGAGACTGAAAAAAAAAGAAAAAAGAAAAGAAACATCCACCATATAGTCATCTCATCATTTACACCAGCACCACCACAAAAATTTTCTTCCCCCCCCCCCCCCCCCCATCAACTCCACCAACCAACCCCATCATCACATTCACAAACCCCTCCTTTGAAACTTCTCTCCATTATTCAATAAAAAAACCTTCATCATTCTCTCATCTCGAGAGGAACCCAAAGTGAGGGTCTTCTTGCATGGATTCCTTCAAACAATCAAGTGACTCAACCACCACCTTCCATTACAAGCTCTCCTCCTCCGAACCCCCATGCCTTCTCGACCTCTTCGTCCACCACGCCCGCAACATCCACAACATCTGCATCTACCAAAACCAAGACGTCTACGCCAAATTCTCCCTCACATCCAACCCCGACGAGACCCTCTCCACCCGCATCGTCAACGGCGGCGGCAAGAACCCCGAATTCAACGAGCGCCTCTCCATGAAGATCACCCAACCCGAATCCGTCCTCAAATGCGAGATTTGGATGCTCAGCCGCGCCAGGAACTGCTTGGAAGACCAGCTCCTCGGTTTCACTCTGGTTCCTCTATTTTCACTCAAAGAAAACAGAGTCACCACCGAAGACTACACCCTCTCCTCCACCGACCTCTTCCACTCCCCCGCCGGCACCGTCCGTCTCACGCTCTCCCTCGACCGGTCCATCCCCGACGATACGAGCATGACCCACTCTTCCTCCTCCTCCATATCGTCGGAGGTCGTGATACTAGACCCTGATGAGTTCAAGAGGATTGAATTTCCCGACATCAACGTCGTCGCGGAGAACCGGCAGATGGTCTCGGAGTACTTCGATAAGATGCCGAGGCCCATCCCCTTCATCCACCTTGGGTCTTCGTCGCCTTCTTCGTTGCCCGCCCTCACCGATTGCGAGATGAGCTCGACTACTACCAGTTTAAGCAATGATGGTGTCTCTGTTGAGTCTCTGGTGGGGGTGGAGGAGAAGAAGAACCCCCCGGAAACGCCGACTTCGAAGAAGATTTTTATGGAAGTGAAATTAAGGATATAAGTGTGGATGCAGAGCAGGTGGCAATGCAGAAGCAGATTGTGGACATGTACATGAGAAGCATGCAACAATGTTTGAAATGGTGAAGTTCACGGAGTCGTTGCACATGCGAAGATGAAGCTGCCTATGATTGAATGTGTATTTGGAAAGAATGGTTTTGAAATGATGGAGATCGATAAGATATTTAAAAATTTACATGCTCAATCAATAATCGGTCAATACAAGGAACTACAACGCAATGGGAACTGGGAATACAAGCCATTGTTATACAAATTGAACCATTGCATACATCACATAAACCCTCTACGCGAAAGAAGCCTTAAATCATCTCTAACCAACTGATGAAAGCTCATTGTCTTAAAACCTGAGTTTTCTATGGTCCGCTACATTGTAGTCGCATACATTGCCTTCTTCTAAGGACCACTGATCGGAAATTACAAATTGCATACACCACAAAAAACTGACTTGTGCAAGGAATTGCAAAATCGTTACTGCAACCTACTTTGTTGGGCTGGTTTGTGCACCAAAACTTTGCTTTCTTAATAAACTGTGTGAAATCTAACATTACAACAAAATTTGAATCTTGTTGAAACTACATTTAATAAACTACTTAATTTTGTTGCATGTTTTGATTTTTTTTTGTATATATACTATCCTAATGAATGGTCCACAAATTTTTTTGTGTTTAAGACTAGAATAAAATAAAAAATTCTAATAAAAAAACAACATGGGTTCATCCATTATCCAACTCCATGTCATTAGGGAGACTGGATATATCATGAAAGGATAAAAATGGCAACCCCAGTCAAGAATCCAATCTGAAAACAAAATTGTTTGGGAGGCTTATTGAATTACGATGCTAATTGATAAATTCTATGCCATGAGTTAATGTTAGACTCATCTAATTGCAAAGAGAAGCTAAAGTAATTTCAAAGAGGGAAAAAAAAGCTGAAAACAACAACAAAAAAATTACATCAATGTGGAGATGTGATGCAATTGGAAGAAAGAGAATTACATACAACATCTGAAAATTGATTCTAATGAAAGGAACACAAAAGGGGCGGCGATTAAAAGCCAGTGGGGGGAAGGGGGGACGAGGAGGACCATGGGAACCGATTAAAGGGGGGACAAGGAGGACCACGGGCAGTGAATGCCGATGATGAGATCCGACTAAAGAGAGGACGGCATTGAATGACAAACGCCAACAGCCGTCGAGGACGAAGAGTGAGGGTGTCGGGTAGGGAGAACCAAATGAAGGGGATGTTGTGTTAGGGTTTATTTAGGGGAGGCATACATGTAAATTTCATGTTGGGATAAAATCAAACAACCATAGGTTAAGATAACCGACGGAAGGGTTATTTGGATTTTGGTTGTGTTTTGGGGGGGTTATTTGGATTTTGGGGAAATACAGGGGGTTATCTGGATTTTGATAAGTTTGTGGGGGGTTATTTGGATTTTTCCCTTTTATTTAACATCAACAAGCGTATATCATATGCAAATTCTGTATAGGTTCTATATGCAATGAAACTTCTGATCAGAACTTGTGAAGTGTTCAATAATTGTTTTTTTTTTTTTTTAATAGGAGCTGATTTCAGAGTTGATATCAGGGAAACTTGCAGCGGATTGTTGTTTGTCAAATATTTTTATATATGATGTTACAAATATTTATTCATCTCATACGCGATGGGAAACTCTGATAATCAGAGAAATGAAACATATGGGATACATATAGAAAGTTTCCAGTCAATGGTTAACCCTGTCATGCTTAGAATATCAAACAAGACATCTATGTTTTTGAAAAACGATTTGTCAGTGAAACAATCTATGTTCAAACATTGAGACATGATCGACTTTAGCATGGAAGCATTGACAGTATATGATCTGGTATTTATTCTTTGCAAGCTCATAGCATATGAAGTGCAGTTTTATTCATTCTATCAAAAGCAACTTCATAATTAAACAAAAACTATTACATACTAACTGTTTCTTTAAATTGTTTGAATTCTATTGAATTGGTGATGTGACAAAGTGTGGAGTAAGCAGAAAGTTAAATGACATGATTGTGTGCACATTGACACCTGGAAATAAAATTGGTTGCATAATCGTAATCAAAGATGTCCATTCAACATAATTGTCTAACACTAAGGAACATTTCTGTTAATAGTTTACAAATAATTAAAGACAAGATTTAATGAATCGGTTATTTTGGTCTACTTGTATTTTTTATAGATATTTTCAACTCCAGTTTCACTAAGTGATCATATAGATAAAATGTACAATCCAATTCAGGAAAACTTACCTGTTAATGTACACCTTGCCCGAGTTGCGTATTGTGCTCCAAGAAGTTTTTTTTTTTTTTTGGTTGAACTCTAGTGCTGTTGTCATGCAGTATGTTCAAAGTCAAGTATCATTTCACAATCCAGCATCACCAAACTATCTCCCTAGTGGTTGGGTGTCCACTATAAACCTTTTTTTGTGATGCACACATCTAGGTCTTTATACTGTCCTTATTTCAGAATATACATATTCAAGAAGCAGGACTTTAACGATGGAAACATCTGGTGTTGTCACATACTTAACACCATAAGTTCTGTATGTGTTGGCTAACAATTTCAGATATGGGCATCCAATTTGAAGCAATCATCCAACGAGCCAACGATAAGTAAACGTTTGAGTATAACTTCAGTGTTAATGATACTTCTCAAGAGAAACATCAAGAGCTTTTGATAAGATTGCTTTCAGAATTGTTTTCTTTAATTTCAACATATGGCAAAGGTGAAGTCTCTTTTCATTCTTAGGTGGAACACGATCTTTGAATGACATACCTTGACTGTTAGTCGAGCATTCAGCATACACGTCACCATAGATTGTCATGTAATTGCTTGAAATCAAATAAGCCTCTTTGAATTCTCAAAATCATATAGAAACCAAACTTAAAACTGATAGACCATGGGATTGCCAACTCCTGTCATTACATACATAAATGTGGCCTAAGTTAGTGCATCCCCCATTTCAAGATCTTCATGAAACACATTCATAGCCTATGCTCAATGACCATTATTGAAATACACTTTGATTGACAGATTGAATCCTAAAGCATCTTTAATTTGCTCCTCATCTCATCCAAAAACCCTCATCGCCTCACAGATTCGGAGGGCTTCAGGACTTGGGCGTGCACTTGGAGGGCGGTGAATTCATTTATAGTAAAACAGGTCCATCTAATTAAGTCAAGAAAATGTTAGACACAAAGGTAGCTTCAGTTCTGTAGATTAATGCATGTGTGGCACTATTGTAACCCTTATTATTGACATGAACCATTTTTTGGTAGTGATTCTCATCAAACTCACTGTATACAACGCATGACAAGTAAATTATGTCATTTACATGAATCCAAGTCAAGATAAAATTGAATTGATGCCACTATGATTTTTTTTTTAAATCCACCATGGTTTAAATGAAAGTATTGCCAAATAATGACGGTAGAACCCCAATACTTGTTATATATTGTGGATGTGCGCAGATGATTGTTGGTGCTACGCAGAGTCGGACGGGAGTCGAGCTCCCCGCAGAGCTCGCGGGGATCGAGCTCCAAAAAATTTTGGGGTGTCTTTCGCGTATTGATTTTTTTGTCCTTAATGAGATGCCAGTATAAATGGGCATCTCATATTTTTTATTAGATTATGGGATTTCTATCTTCGGTGTGACCATTGTAAAAATTTCTCATTGATAGTGGATTGATCTCTGGTGTGTTCCGTAAATGTAGGCAAGCCTTGCCGAACCATGTAAATTTTTGTGTTTTTTATTTCGATTTGTTTGTTTATTCTTTTGATTGATTGCATCCCAAGATCCAAAAATCGTAACAAATACCCAATCCTTCCTTCATACCAACATGTTGAGCATAAAATGTGACTTAGCTCAGTTTTGTAGACAGATACCTATGTGACACTATTATTACCCTTTTTCAGATGAACCATTTTGATAGTGATTCTCATCGAAGAGTTTTATAAAGACTATTAAAAAAAATCATGATGTTTATGTCAAACAGAAAGAATATATTTTTATTCGGTTAACTCTTTTGTGTTATTAGAAGAGGGGATAAATGTTTTTGCTTCTCCGAATAAGTGAAGAGGGAAGGCGACATATTTTTTTTTGTCACGGACACATATAAAAACTGATTAATAAAAATATTTTTTTTCCATCAGTTTTCCATTATGCCAATTACTTCATTTTTCTTCATATACTATATTGCATGAACACTCTCTAAAAATGTGATGCAACATCATCTTCCACAAAAAGCGAAAAAAAATTGAAAGAGAGAGGGAGAGATCTTTATTGCTCCCATACCACCAAGTTTTTTTTTTTTTTTTTTGTTTGGTAAACTTAGGAGTGGAACTCCCAACTCCCTTAGGGAGGGAGTGTCTCGACCACCCTGCTAAGGGAGTCTTCCACATATACCACCAAGTTACAAGTCAAAAAATCTCTAAAAGCTTCTTCTAAACTTGGATACAGAACACAGATCATCAAAAGAGATTGTTGAGCTGACCTAATCCGATGATCTCTCTCTAGACCATCAAAACCTTCACGAATTCCATTAAGAATATGCGAACCCACGACTTTGAAGAAGAGTTGTTTGTGTGAAAGGCTTTGGAGGCTGGTCCTTAGTGTTGTTGGGCATATCTTCTTCAATCATCCTATTTGTTTTCTCTCTCTTTCGAGTGCTCCATCAAAGTGATATCCTCTTAGATTGAGGGAGTATGTATTTTTTAGTCCATAGTACACAGTTGCCCGATCAAATTGTCTTGGGATGTGTTTGGATGAGCAATTGAAACATTAAAATTTTTATAATTTTGGACTTGAAACTCGGTTTTTAAAAAATATTATTTTATTAGTTTTTCAATCAAAAGATTTTTTAGTCTAAAAATAAAATATTGTGGTTTGAAAATCTAAACTATTGAAAATATGTTTTGGACTGTATTTGAAAAGTTTTAGCTTTTCAAATATAGAATCCACCCAAATACAGATTCAAGCGCGGCTTAGTTGTCCTAATAGTAGGTGACATGTATTCATAGAAGCATCATCAAATATACATTCATCCTTGTATTTGTTGGGAAGGCAATCACGGAAGCCAACAATAAACCCGAAATTGAACATAAGAACGAAACATCACATCACATCACACGAAGAACACAAGATATATATGATTCGGTCTACGCCTACATCCATAGGGCAAAAAAATAGATAATCCATTTTGATAGCTGAGATCAGATATGTTGGAGTTCCACGATCAATGTTTGTGAGAGGAATACCGCCATCCATAGGTCCATTAGATTGAGGCAGTTCTAGATGTGCATTTGCAATCCTCCGATATATCATGATATCAACGACTACTTGTTCTACTAGAGGTCTATGTGGTACACAAATTAATTAAAAATCATGTTGGCAATAGTCTCGTGGTCAATCAAGCACATATTTTGATTTTTTTTTAAATAAACAATCTTTAATTAGATATATATGCTTTAAAAAAACGTATACATTCAGAACGTATCAAGTGTATCCATTGAATTAAAAATATAAAAATTATTACTGAGATTTATACCTCGTCGAAAGACGTATATCCGTATATATATATTTTGATAGCCTTTGATTGATAGCTATCAAAATATGTGTGTGTGTGAACTATTTGTGAGATTATCCCCACGGATTGCATATTACAGCGCTCGTTAATTATTATTTTTTTAATTTTAATTTTTTTTGTACTAGAGACCTCCCATGGACTATAGCTAACCTTTCGATTGAGCTGCATAGATTATCTCCTGCCTTTGCACTCCGATCCCACATAATCATTAAGTAAACTTGGAAGTTATCGGAGAAATCATCCAAAAAATCTTGTCTAAGGTTTTTCTGAAAGAGAACCAAAATAATTGAAGGACGAAAAGAAGTCTTTAATCTTTTTTAGCTTTCACATGAAATCTTGTAATGATGTTTTTTTTTTCACGTTGCTCACAATCAATGCACGTCCTCATCTACCATGACGCGGCGTGTTCGGTGAAACAGGTGGTTGTGACTTGTAAGCCTTACCTGATGTTCAACAATAACATCCAAGAACTCCATATGACTCCTCACTTGAAAGAGTCCTAACTAATCTAATCAGACTAGTTGTTTTCTTTCTCATGAGTGTCCCTTGGAGAGTGGTGTACATATCCATAAGGAGGGTGACCCCCTTTATCCACGTGGACAAATAATCATTTATTGATGACTTTTATTCTCGATGTGTCAAGTTATAAAAATGATATACGTTTCCAACCGTGTTTTAGAAAAATCGATTAACATTTATTATTTCTATGCAAATGATGAACAATGATCAAATCAGCATCAATCTTTTAAAAAAATCAAGAATAAAAAAGATATATCTCCAAATAAGGGTTACATATGTACAAAAGAAAATTAGAGGAATGCGACGGGTTGACAACTTGACATGTTAGAATCACTGCATGAATCCAAAACACAATAAAACTGAACTGATGCCAAAGTAATATAAAAATGCAAATCACCATGGTTATAATGAAAGTAATGCCAAATAAAAACTATTAGAACCCCAACATCCTATGCTTCCTTTCATTCCAAATTGTCGAGTGTACAATGCTTCTTGAGTACCCTCAAAGACAGTAGAAGAGCTGGAGTGTTCAAACAAGACAATGCAATTTCCCTCCCATGTGATGTTCAAAACATTTTTTTTTTTTTTTTATTTTATTTTATTTTGATGTCTCCATTTTATCCATATCCCCATTAAAAGGCAAGACATGTCTGTTCCCTTCAATCAAATGAACCACACAAAGTCCCCCCCACACACAACAAGACAGAAAGGTCCAGCAAATAAATCCATGGCAGAAGGTAACAAAGACATCATCTTTGGAGAGCTGTGTGTCCACATTGACCTTCCCATACAAAACAGCACATCCTCTGACCAGTTACAGAATACTCCAATCATCCCCATGCCATCTCTATCAAAGACATGCAAGTGTTGGGACCATGTCTTCTTCTTCTTCTTCCTCCTCCTCCTCCACTTTGTCTCAAATTAATGAAAATAAAATTAACTATACACAAAAAAAAAAACCATTAAAATATCAGCACAAACATTAAATAAGTACAGATAAAGATAGAGAGAACCTACTTAAGATATCACTTATATCACTCCAATCACACAAACACTCTACATCAGTTGCTGTTGGTTAGATTACACTGATTGTATCTAATTCCACCCAGAACCCATAAAGTGAAGAAAAAAATATTAAACAAAAGGCCTTGCTTTGGCCCTTGTCACAACAAAACCCAGAAAACCAAAACAAACCCGAACAAAGAGATTTCCACCATTGATTCAGAGCCCCTTCAAAACGGATGATGGGGCGGCCGCAGCTGAGGCGGAGCCCAAGCGAGCACATCCGGCGAGAAGTGCCCGAACAAGCTGTTTCTTGCGGCAGCGCCGGAGGCGGAGGAACCGCCGTCTCCGGCAGAGGAGTACCCCCTCCGTTCCCCCTTCTTCCCCTCCCCCTCCGCCTCCTGTTTCACGTCCTCCCCCTCCTCCGCCTCGTCCGCGGCGGAGCTCAGCCTGTGAAAGGTGGGATTTTGAAACGACGCGACAATGAGGACCACCGGTCCGGCGGCCGTGAGCGACCCCGCGATCGTCCCCCCGATGACCTGCCCTTGGACCCCGGCGAGGGATATCGCCAAAGGCGGCGAATTTACGGCAGCGGAGGCGGCGGAAGGCGGGAAGAGCGTGCCGGAGAGGGAGAGGATGTCGAACCGGCCGTGGAGGGCGAGGACGGAGGCGGCGGAGGTTGGGTGGCGGAGGGTGACGTTGGAGACGGCGCCGCTGCCGCTCAAGACGGATACGGAGAGGCGGCGCCGCCTCGCGAAGCCAGCGACCGCCTCCACCACGTCAGTGCCGGACGCCACCTCGAGCACCGCCGGTCGCATCGACGACTCGCTGTCCCTCGTTATGACCAACGGAGGTTTAGGTTTGTTCTTGGATCCCGGCGGACGCCCCCTCGGCTTCTTCGCCGGGGAAGGGTTGACTCCGACGACAGCGAAGTCCGACGACATCAAGAAAAGAAATATAAAATATACAGAGCAAGTGTATATTCTATTCTAATGGGGTCGGTTGCTTTTGTATAGTTATAATAATGTGTGTATATATATAACGAGCTGTCAAAAAGTGGGACCCACACAAAGCACATCTCATCCAGTCACATCTCTCTCTCTCTCACTCGGTCTGTCTCTGTCTGCATAATGTAACGCCATGTATGAAAATGAAAACCAGGTCTTTTTAAAATTTTAATCTCACAGGGGCGAGTCTAACTGTATCCAAGACTGGGTCAGCATCGAAATGAACAACGACCTAAAAATCAAATTGAATCACTTATAAATTAAACCGTACAATTAATGGTTGAACATATATTTTACTCTTTAAGAATTTATATTTCTTCAATAACTGGTTGGATCTAATAAGAGTGTAAAATATATACCTAAAAATTGATTGTGCAGTTAGATTTATAAATAGTACAATTCGATTTTCACATCATCTATTTGATCTTGACCAAATACTGGATCCGGTGTCTGAGTCAAAACAGTATGTCTTGTATTTGGGTTTGTTTATGAACAGTTTTTTTGACTTCTTCATTTTGGACGGTAGGCTCTTTTTCATAGAGAGTTCGGGTTATTTGCAGAATAACCCCTCACTGATCTTTTATCCAGGAAAAAGGACCTCTGTATCAAAGAAAAGCTTTAATTTTGCATCCCTTTGCCAAAAAAAGAAAAGATACTGGTAATCTTTTTATAAAAAAAACTTAGACTATATAACTTTAAGAAAAGATTAGTTTGAAACTTGTTTCAAAACAAACAGAGAAGGGGGGAGGAGAGAAAATTGAAAGGGAAGACAGAAGCACACTAGTGGTTAAAATATAGTTATTTGGATTTTGAAAAATAGATTTACGATGAAACATAATGTTTTAAAGATCGTGTTTGCGTTGATTTTGTTGTTCAATCATTAAACGTGAATCCAAACCCTTTTCCCTTTTTTTTTTTTACAATCACGTTTAAGAAGATGTTGAAACAATATTTTTTAAAGTTACTTAGTTTTCCATCTCTTTTAAAATAAATAAATTATTTTAAAAAATCCAAAACACAATATTATTATGAGCCTAGGAGGGCAGCTAGTCCTAGAGAAAACACTAGTAGCCGAGGGGTGTACTCGTTACTAATGTTAGTTTGATAATTTAGGTCGTGTTTGGATTGATTTTCATGTACAACTATCAAACGTGAATTCAAACGTTTTTTTCTATCATTTTCTATAAAATCACAAATGTTATTTTTTTGCGCTTAAGAAACCGCAAAAACAATACTACTTAAAACCAGTACAGGGTCTTGGATAAACATGGACTGGGTCCAAAGTAGGTATGGTAGGTCAAAATCAAACTTTCACACCTGCATTCGACAATATTCAACACAACAGATAGACCATGGTGTCTTTTTTTCGGCGAAAAATTCTACATCTTTGACTTATTGACCTAGTTATATTAACACGTGAGCAACAGTGACTACAAGTTGGGGGGTAAAATAATAAATAACGATGTTTAATAATAAATTATTATTGTTATAATTATTTACAGTGGAGTAAAAAAGACGGGAGTTGGTCGCGTGTCGCTGCTGCACCTGGTTGTGCTCAGATGAACCCACAGAAAAGAGACTCTGTCAAAATCCGCGCACGCGGTCAGTCTACGTGTCACCTTTCTATTGGGTTTCTTCGCCGCCCGTGTTTTCACAGTGACGGTTGAAAGTAAAAAAAAAATGAAAAGTGAAAACCACCCCGTTAAGTAAAAGAGATGGCATCCGGTCTGAGTTATTACCCATGCTCATGTTTGTCCTTGATTTCGGCTCCATTTGGATCTGAGGCAACAAACTTTAAATTTCTCATTTTGTCACTTTTCATGATTATCTAAATGAGGGCGTCTTTAAAACATATCGTCATATACTGAATTGGGGAAGATGTAGGTTTGAATCACCATAACACCTCTCTGATTATATAATTTGGTCAATGGTCAATTGTTGGAATTTTAGCAAAAGTGCATGGGTAAAAAGTATTTTACTGGACATGAGAATGATAGTGTATGACGTGTTTTGAAAAACATAAGGACCTAGCTCTAAGAAATTATAAGTCTTTCATCCTAAAAATAAATACCCCTTGCTCATGCACAAACATTTCCCCGATCCCAAATAAGATCCTTGACTAGCTTCCAAATATTCTCTCTATAAGGTTTTTGACCTCTGAAAAGTACTTAACATATTAAGATGTTTTCCTTAATATATTAAGAGTTAAGTGCCTAAATGACTTAGACTTTCTAACGGATGTTATTTTAAATAATTTGAAATTTGTAATAATCACAATTATGATTGAAAAGATAATATAGATTAATATATAAGAGAGAAAAGAGACGGAACATAATGGAGCAATGAAATTAAAAAATATGATAGATTATGCATGTTAACTGTTCCTCTCTTCTCTCTCACCCCTCTATATTGATCTTTTGTTTCATTTTATTTTGTTCTATCTTTGTTTTAATCTTAAATTACTTAGGATGTATTTGACAGCATATAAAAAAGCAGTTTTTTATTTTTTTATAAGATAAAGCTAAAAGTTATTATTAAACAGTCTAGCTTAAATGTATTATCATTATTTGATTTCGTCTTTAACACAATGTCTCAAAATCTGTGATTCATAAAGTAATTATCATTATTACACTCTCAAAAAATACGCATACAAGCATCTAAAAGTTAAAAACGGTTTCTCAACCTTTTACTGCAACAACTCATTTAAGAAATCGTGGTAAGGAATCTTAAAAAAAGTGCATAGCTGGTTAACTCGCGTTGCACCATACAAAAGGGTGTCATAGAGAGAGGACCGCGAGTGACATTCCCCAACTCCTTCGATGTCAGGGGTGTACTTGTTGGGTGCTTCTGTCATGTACGGGAATCAAGACGATCCTCAAATCCTGGTCGTCCATTCTTTTGCTTTCATTTGTCATTGAGTTTTCTTATCGCAAAAGAGTGTCTTGTCTTTTTTATATTTCAAAGCGTGAGAAAGTGAATGGGCAGTGTGTCCGTGTTTGTGTGATGTGTATAATTTTCTGTGCAGGGAGTGCATGCGAATCAGCGAGCCTTGTTTCAGTGGGTTTCATTATTACAACCTCCCCTCTGAGAGAGCAACCTGGCTTCAGTCTCTTCCCTCTCTCACCCACCCACCCCCACTTCCCAAATAATCAAAACGAAAATTACAATATTGAAAAATTATTATACAACTAAAATGAAATATCACTTATTGTTTGAACAGAGACATAAGGGATTAAGGGTTGATTATTGTTCTAGAAATAAATTACAATATTAGTGGAATGAGTGAATTTTTTTTATTGTGTTTTTAATTATTTTTATTTGAAATTATAATAACCATATTTTTATTTTTAGTTAACTATGAATAAGTGGTCTTTAAGATATGAAAATGTGAATAAAAATTTATAAAAAGTGAAAAATGATTTTACATATGAGTTCCCTAATTTAGAAAAGGTGATGGGAGTTGAAATTTATTAATACATATAAATGTTTAAATTATCTAAAAAATAGTCTAATTATCTATGTACTTTTTTCAACTTATCCCGTATGATTTATAAATGTACGCCTACCGTGTCGGGCATGACATTTGCTGAATATTTATTGTACACGAACTTTGTTACTAATCACGATTGTGGGTGTGGAAATCATTGGTGGAAATGATGATGGAAAGAGGAATGACAGAATGGATAGCATAATGAACACGAAGAGAAGAAATTTGAGAAAAACAAATAGGGGTGAGATTAGAAATACATTGTGTTTTAAAACATAGGATTGTGGGATTATGAAACTTTATGCCCCCGTTTGGATACCGGATAAGCTTCGGATAACCCCGGATAATCCCGGATAAAAAAAATTTTGTGTTTGGAAAGCTCGGATAAACCCAGATAAAGTGTGCCAAAATAAATTGGTATAAAGTGGTATATGGATTCCAATCAACCCCTAGAATAAAATTTATCTTAGGTTATTCCACTCAAAGAATAAGTGGGTCCACTGTCAAATCAACTGTCATCACCTCTTATAAATCACCTGTCAAATCAACTATCATTACTTTTTTACTTTTTATAAATCTTTATCCATACTTTATTCATATTTTACCCAAACAACAAAACATTTATTCTTACGATTCCCAACGAGAATAATTCAAAACACAACCAAACATAAAATCATTTTATCCTTATTTATACACACTTATACTCGGATAAATTTATACCCAAGAATAAATCCTATTCTATATCCAAACGGGGGGGCTATAAGTTAGAGTGGTGAGTTTAGTTAGGATGTGGGATCAACAAAAAAACAAGTGGATTTAGGATGTGGGATAGCTAGACTCACCCACTCTCTTATATTAGTGGAATTGATTGAGTGAAATAACATAATTCCATGAAGAATCTGCAAATCTGGACTACTTATACTCATTTATTCATTCCACTCAAACATGTATTTAGGCCTATTCTCATATTATTATTTCTTATTCTCCCCTATTCCACAACACGAACGACACCTTAATAAATAAATTTAAAAATTTATTTATTTATAAAGAATAAGTTAGTATAGTTTTATTGATATTTCAGTAATCCTTTAAAATTGTGTTATTTGACCTAATTTATTACACTGAAATTAAATCACATGTTATTATCTCTTATAAATTAGAGAGACACACTTCAAATCATTTATCAATGGTCAATCAAATTATACAAAATTTAATATTATGTTTTACAAAGAAAATAAATAAAAACACAATCAAACATAAAATTATCTATTCTTTATTTCTATTGGAATCGTTATCTGTAATAAAATAGCTTATGGTGACCGTTCATAATATCATTTTTGCAGTCATAAAACTTGAAGTATGTACTTACCTAATGAAATATATGCTATTATTTTATAAAAGTAAGACAAAATGCATATTTAAATGAATTTAATGAATTTTATTTTATATTTTTGAATAAATTGATCATTTGGAATGAATATAGGGTAAAAATGAGGATGTTTTTGGAGTGATAAAAAAAACTCCCTACATGTCATAGAAAGCTTTTTTCCCCCACAATGTAAAGAAATATTATGGAGGCTTTTGGAGATGCTCTAACATATAACAGAGAAATGACATGTTAAACTTTCATCCTTGGCCTTTATTTATAGAGTAAAACAACCAATGGATAAGGATAAAGATGATAGATCTATTGGTTGGTTGTTTTTATCTAGAAGATTTTCACTCTCTAGATAAGAATTTGTTTTAAAGGGAAAAATTTATATAACCCTCTATAAATTGTTCGAAATCTATATAACCCCCTAAATTTTCATGAATTATATATAACCCCCTAAAAACACTTATGTAAATTCAAATAATTTCATAACTTAAATTTTCTTTGATAAATTAAGAATATTATATTTGATTAATCCTGACTAAAAATACAGTATTCTAAAAATCCCCTACAATGTGTTAAAAATGAAAAAAAAATCACATGTAAATGGCGATTCTACCATTTCAGATAGAGTTTTATAATCTATTCAGATGGGTAAAATCATCATTTATAGAAGGTTTTCATCATTTTTAACACAATGTAGAGGTATTTTTGTATATGTTTTTAGCAAAGGTTAAGCAAATGAAATATTAACAAAATATTCATCACCTATCAACAAAGTTTAACTCAGAGGTTATTTGGATTTACATATGTGGTTTTAAGGGGTTCTCAGAATTTACATATGTGGTTTTTAAGGGTATCTATGGATTTCAGGAAAAATTAGGGGGATATTGGATTTTGGACAGTTTTACAGGGGTTATTTGAATTTTTCTATTCTTTAAATTGTTATAAGGTAAATCTTCATCTATTTACAAATTTACCATATGACAATCATGCAAAGCACATTACACATGCACTGTGTCATATGTGTTATATGTGTATTTCTCTTTGCATGTCACCGAAAAAATGCTTTGACAAGTCAACATATTAAACAGATTTTTGAAATCTCAATTTTTGGATGTCGGACTCAAAAGCTACCTTGTAATAGAAGAATAATCAATTGTGAAGATGGCTTGCATAGTTGCATAGATTAACCATTTGAGTTGAACAATTTCAACTCCTCGACCATCAGATTGGGTAGCATATACATTGATCAAAGGGACACCACTCCCGTGAAGAGATCCTTCATCAAGTTTTGCCAATAACATAACTAGAAATATGATGAAAATCCAAGTGGAAGTCACTGTTCCATAGTCCCTTTGGTCCAATCCTTGGTAAATCCAGAGGTAAAATTTTCTACCCCTTTAAAAAAATTTAATTATATTTTCTGGAAAGGGAGCAACCCACCACATGGAGAATCCTCTATACATCAGCACCACCACTCCGCCCATTCGGATCCGATCCAACCGATCGGAGGGACCCCGTTGAGTAGGTAGAAGAAGGTTAGAGGGGCGGCGGCGATGGTCGGCAAGGACCAGTGGTGGCACGTAGCCGAAGGCAACCGCGGAGGAGATGAGGTTAACCGACGAGGGAAAAGAGAAATTTGAACCAGAGGAGGGAGAGTGACATAAAATCTGATGGGGTGGGGTTGTACTGTGTAAAGTTTGGTATATATGGAGGGGTGGGGGTTACATGTTATAAAATTTAGGTGGGGTGGGTTAGAAACAGGGTGTGATAGAAATAAAAAGGGATTTATATAACCACCCCCCTAAAAAAAACCCACCCCGTTACTTGTTCGGGGGCTTTATTTCAACCTATCATATATTTCACATGCTTTTAAAATTGTTGAACCCCACCCCTTTTATCTCCATATTGATGGTTGTCTGTCGAGCTTTTCTACAGTAGTTTGACAGTCCTTTTGTTGACATCTTTTACACATATTCGACAGTTGGCTTATCAAACTGGTCAAAAGAGGCCCAAACCCATTATGTGAGTAGTATGACAAAGATATTATTAAAAGTTTACATTGATTCGACAGTTTACCGTCGTACTAGTTTACATGGATTCGACATTTGGTTTGCCGAACTAGTCAGACGATACTTTTTCATTCATTAATTGAGCAAAAGACAATCCCATGATACCAATGCTATAAATCTTCTCAATCAAACAATCTTTTTTAATGAACAATTTTGAAAATAAAACTATCATTCATAAAACTTGAATTAAATTTGTTCAAAAAAGGAATTTTCAAGAACAAAAATGGTTTCAACTTTTAGCAAAATACATACAATACATTTGTGTATGTACTTTATTTTTTTACACATATATTTCTCATTAGATGAAATATATTATTTTTAAGAAATAAAAAAGATGTCGATTGCATTTGGCTGGCCAGAAACGGGACTTGGGATAATATTTTTAATCTTTAAATGTATTATATTACTTGGACCCCGATGTCTTCAGGCTGAGTGAAAAAAAGAGTACATTGTTAGTGCACTATGCACCTGATGCATAACAGGGGAGAGGTGACTGATGCATTCCTAAAACAATTGGATTATCAGAAATAGTTGAGGAGGTGAAATCATAAAAATAACATTCGATTGGAGGTGATGATCTCATAATATCACGAAATTTGATGTGGATGTGGGTTTTGTGGAGGGGAACTAGATTAACCTCTAGCTATTGTTACTAATTGACAATGTAAAAGTTTGTCAAATTCCTCCATTAATACCCTAAATAAGTAAATTTACCATTTACACACAAAATTAGAATAATTTTTCATCAATTCTAATTGCCTTCTGAGGTCTTAAAACAATTGGCTACATATAATAAGTGCCTAATATCTATAGTTTTTAATAAATTATGTATTTTAACTTAATTGAATTTTTAATTAAGCTTGATATGAATTAAAATAGTCTCTAGGCAGTAGAGGCATGACAATATGAAGGATAGTGATCATTCTTTTTTTATTTAGAAAATATAGATCTCGCTATTGTCACTTTTATAAAATTATAGAAGTGAGTTACAAGTCAAGAGGGGGATGAGATGTTACAAATAAAAAGAAGTGAAATACATAGGAAAAGAAAACATTAGAGAGATCACAAGAGGGGCCGCTGAATTGTTAGTGATTATTGATGATATGATGAGAAATTAAATATGTGAGGCCGACACATAAGTTAGGTTGTCCATGATCAAGGTATTACTTCCATTCTCAAACCTCAGTTATGGATAATATCGATGAATGTCAAAGACTATGGTTTGATAGGACCTTGTGCTAGTTTACACTTAATTTGTTCTTACCAAATCATGTCTTAAGGATCAGATTCGGATATGGATATTAATTTTTTGATTTGGATAACTTCGGATAAGAATCACACGAATATTTTTCGGATAATTGATATGTTTAAATATTAACATGAAATTGAATAATCAAATAATATATTAGAGAGATATGAAAAATAAATTTGAGATTTTAAGGTTTATTATCTCTTTTAGATATCATATATAAATTATTTAATAATAATATAATATATGATGATTGAGATTAATCATACATGATATCAAATATGAACAATATATAATACAAATATATATATATTTATAATATTTGTTGAATACAGATATTTTTTTGATCGAATACACTCATATTCATATCCGCATTCCAGATTTTGAATATTTGATCTTTCTAATTTTTTTATATGGATTTGGATCGGATTTGAATTTTTTTTGGATAATTGACAAGCTTAACTTCAAGTAGCCTTGTCATTTATGCATTCTCATCAACTGTCACTGCTAGAATTCACTTCCATGCATGCTCCTAGCAGCCGCATTCCAATTGTTGTATGCTGGATTTCCGCCTGGGATGACGACAAACTCGGTTTCTCATCCGCCCGAGATGATAATTGACACACGATTTCCCATCTGCCTGAGATATTGACAGTAATTAACACCGTGTAGAAGAAGAGAAGAGGAGGGGGAGATAAATAGATCGGCACGGTGATTTTCAAGGGGGGTGGTTTTTTGTGGCTATATGGAATGTTTGTCTAGTATTTTTAGTTTTTAATAAATTTTATATTTTGATTTAATTGATTTTTTTTTTTTTTGAGTCTGATATGATTTAAAATAGCCTCTAGTCAATAGCAAAACATGACAAAATGAAGGATAGTGATTATTGATGTTATGATAGAAAACTAAATATGTGAGGTGACACATAAGTCAAAGTTGTCAATGATCAAGTTATTGCTTCCATTCTCACACCTAAATTATGGACAATGTCGATGGATGTCAAAGACTTTGGTTTGAGAGGATTGCGTGCTAGTTTACATTTAATTTGTTCTACCAGATCGTGTCTCACAGAGATTGAATTTGAATTGTGATGCATTTCAATACAATAGCACAAATATTTTTTTTTATCATTCAATCATCAACTTATCATAAATTACCATCCCTTCTAAACATGCATAGACATACCCATGAATTCACGTTTGAATCATCCAAGTCCCACTCATTTGAATTCTATTAGATCTTCAACATAATAAACAAATCTTTACTGTAACAAAAGAAAAGAAAAGAAAAGAAAAGAAAAGAAAAAGGCTCTACAAAGGTCCTTTCAAAGCATGGTTTTGGATGCCTTCCTCACAAGCACCCCCCAACAAAGCACCCTATAAAACACAAAGAACCCCGACATGATCCCTACATTCAACCACCTTATATCCTCATCAAGCCCTCTCTCAATCAACACATCCCTCCCTGTCACCACACACTCCCCACCACCACCACCACCACCCCATTTAAAGCACTTACTCCTCTTGCTCCAATACTCATTCACAATCATGGCGTCCAATGGATACTTATACATCGACGCATAGTACATAAAAATCCAATAATTGGGTATACTCTCCTTCGGTATAAAGTACCCAGAGAACAGAAAAAACGCCCCCAAAAACGTGCATATGAGCGAATTCCCCACAATGAAATCCGGCGATATCGCGCTCAAGAACAGAACAAGCGAGCTCGCCATCATGACTATTATCCAAACCACCCCAACGAAATAAGCGAAGGCCGAGACCGTCGGATTGAGCCCGACGAGCCAGTACACGGGGACGGAGAACAGCAGCGCCACCACCAGCAGGAAGGGCGCGAACACGAGCGCGTTCGCCACCACGTAGGACGAAAGCCTGTACGCGCCGCGCGACGCCTCGCGCATCAGCACGCGCCGCTCCTGCAGGAATATCGGGAGCGCTTCGACGGTCGACGATAAGAGGAAGCTTAAGCTGAACGCGAAGAACCCGAGCCTCTCGGCGACCGCGTTTTCGGAGTGCTTCACGTTTATGTAAACGCTGCCGAGGCCGAACCCGCCCACGATCGCCTGCGCCGTGCGCGCGAGGAAGAGCTGTTTCGTGCGGTAGATGATCTTCCAGAACCGGCTGCAGAGCGTCGTCACCTCTGTGAGTCGCGACGCGAAGCGCGGGATCGGGTTTTGGGTTTCTTCGATTTCTTGAATGAATATGGACTCTTCGATGTCCTCTTCTTCTTGTTCAACCCACGCTTCGTTGTTGTTGTCATCTTTCTTGAGACGGCCGACTATCTCCATCGCGAATTCGAGGGCGTTGACCCTCGGCGGGACGCGGAACCCCGAGCGGGACATCGCGTACTCGAGCGACTCGAGCGTGCCGTGGTGCGCGACCGAACCGCGCCAGAGGAGGACGAACGATGATAGGTGGCGGAGGATGCGGTAGCTCGGCTGGTGGATGGTCACGACCACCGTCTGACGTCGCACGCGCGCCATCGTTGCGAGGAGCTCGATCACCTGGAAGCATGGTGACAAAGTTGATGTACGACAATAAGTATCATCTTCTTCTGTACATTTGTAAATCATACGAGATAATTACAAAGATAATTAGATTATTTTTGGATAATACAAGTATTAAGGATTTACATGTATAAACTAATTTGAATGAATTGGGTAAGTCAGCTAGCACCCCCTCTCCTTAAAAAAGGTCAGATGATCAAACCCAGAATAAATTTCACTTTGTTACTACACCTGGAAGGCGGAGCTGCTGTCGAGGCCAGATGTCGGCTCATCGAGGAGGAGCACCGGTGGGTCGCACATCACATCAATCCCAATTGACACGCGCTTGCGCTCCCCACCCGATATCTTCCCCGATGACTCGTCGTCAGCATCACCGATGAAACTGTTCGCGATGTGCGAAAGACCCAGCTCTTGCATGAGCGCTGCCACCCTCTCTTCCTTCTCGCGCGCGCGCGCGCCCTTCAGCGCGAACTCCGCCGCGTACATGAGCGACTCTTTCACGGTGAGGAGGGGGAGGAGGTTGTCTTCTTGCGGGACGAACCCGCAGAGGCGCCTGAGTTGGGTGGGGGTCTTTATGGGGTGGGAGTTGATGGAGATGGAGCGAAAGCTGAGGTTTTTGTTGTCGGCGCGGCCGGCAATGGAGCGGAGGAGAGTGGACTTGCCGGCGCCGCTTGGGCCGACGATGGCGAGAATCTCGGAAGGGTTGGCGGAGAAGGAGACGGAGGTGAGGATTTTGAAGGAATGGACGGTGTAAGAGAGGTCTCTTATGGTGAGTTTGTATGAGTGGGGAGGAGGATGCATGGTGGTGGGTGGGGAGAGGGAGGGGGAGGAGGAGGTGGTGGGGGTGGTGGGGGAGGTTGAAGTGGTGGAGTAGAGGAGGTCTGCATGCATGGATATTGGGAGGTCATCAAGATGTATTGGGTGGTGGTGGTTGTTGATGATGGTGATGTTGTTTTGTTGGGGGGGAGGAGAGGAGGTGGAGGGGGGGACAACAATGGAAGTGATGGAGGCCATTGTTGTGATAGAATTAACTACATGGGGGTGATAAGGAAAAGATGGTTATAGAAAGAGAGAAGGAAGGGAAGGCATGGAGGTTGAACCTACTGAATTGAAGTTGAAGTTTTTGTGTTTGTTGTTGTGTTGTGTGTGTTAGGCAGCATTTGGCGACCAAAGAGTTTGATAGAAACTAGGCTTGGCAAGCGTGCCATTGACAGGAAAAGAAAACCCATTTAAGTAATAAAACAAACATTTTAATCTGTGTAATCTAGATGAAAATGATGATGAACGCTGACATACACACCATACCGTGTGTACAATTCCACACATGCAATTCTTCAGATATTTACACACACACACACGGATACACCTAGTTAAGCAAAAAACGATTTATGTTTTTTAATCCTTCAATATATAGTTTATACTTTCACTTGAATATATATATGCTAATGAAAAAGTGTTAAAAAAGTGTGTATTTAATTATTTAACTTTTTTTTTTGTTGACTCAAAACATGCGGATGTTTTAAAATGATTGTTCTTTTTGTAGTGCGGCATATGATTATTCGCCCATGATAATTATACCAGAATAGATAACAATTCATACTAAAAACAAATTTTGCTTGGTTGCCTTTTTTGTTATTTTCAATTGGAAACATAAAAGTGATATTTTATTGTTTGGTTTACCTTGGATAAAATGATGATAAGTAATGGATAATAGTTTATGACTTTTTATATAACAATTATATTCTTAATAAATGTGAGATGTGTGACTAATTTGATAGATGTGACCATTTTTGGAATACGTGTGTGAAACAGTTAGGTGAAATAAAAATTTTAAAATAACAAAAAATTAATATTTTTATCAATTGATATAAATAAGCCATAATAAACAGTTCTAGTCTTTCCTTGTAATAGTTATTTATCCTAGCTTATCTTGATCACATACATATCATGGTTTATCCGGGCAAAAGAAATTTCATCCATATTCTCTGTTAATTCTTCACTACAAACCATGGAAGGAGGGGGGGGGGGGGGGGGGGGGGGTTGGTTTAAGTATTTTTGTTCTAATTAACATCTAAATATTAATATGGTTCTTACAGCTTCTTTTTTATAATATATGTCGCTTTTGAAAGTTCAGGTAAATTAATCCGGTATTCAGGTGTGTGTTAACTGTCTAACAAGGAGCTATCAACAATAATCTATGCACTGGATCAATAGTTTTAGGAATTTAATTAAGTATAATTGTATAAAAAATAATTTATATATTATGATATTTTACGTTTATCTTCCTCCAATTATATATAGTCGATTTTTCTTTTACAATATTACTCATGATGAATATGTTGCAATTTATATACTTTTTATCAAACAAGATTGATAAATTTTTAGTCTCAATTTCAAACAAGTTTTGCTGGCTAAGATGCTCACGTTTTATTATATAACTATAGAAGAATCAATGGATGCAAGATGAAGCTAGGAGAATTGATTAATTATATAGTTGGTCTGGTTTGGAATACCTAACTCCAAATATCTACCAATAAAATGCTTTGGTGAAAGTAATCACTATTTATTTGATTGCCTGAAACAATCAAACTTGGCATCAACTACCATCTCTGCATCACCACTTTATTCAGCTGGCTGGTGCTTCCCATCATCAACTCCAAGCAAACACATTTTTTTTTGTAAAAAAAAAAAGAGGAAATAATAAAGGAAAATTTCAATGGTAAAGGAAATTTATCATTACCTTGAAACTATCATTGTATCTAGAGCCACTAATGATGCCACTAAATGCAAAGATAACAAAACGGCTGGGGATATACTCCAAGCATACATACATAGAAAAGATTTGTTTGTTTTGTTATTTAGTTGACTCATGATTTTAATGTCTTTGTGTGAAAAATTGTGCTCACATTTAAATACATATTTTTCACTCTCTCTATGCGACGTGAGAACCCTATGACATATGATTTGATATATATTTTTACATTTTCTATAAATACATCTATACAATTTATTAGAGTATATGCTTTAATTTTTTTATAAAACATGTATCTCATTAAATGACGTATATTATTTTAAAAAAATTTTAAAAAATGTGTAGACTGAAATATTAAAGCTAAAAAAGGGGTTGTGCGTAATATTATCCTTATTTTTAATGTAGTTGGTGAACTGAATGGACTTACTGAAAAATGTATAGTTAAACAAATTCTATTAGAATTGTAATTTGTCTAATTTAATTATAGGGATTTACTCGTGCATCATTTTGGAATGGTGGAAATTCCACCTTCTTAGCACAATATTATAATTATCATAATTTTGTATTATATATATTTTTAGTTTATTCCTTTTTATGGGTAACTTTATACCTATCATGTGTAATACTTGAGACAAATTGAATTGTTAAAAGTCCATAGGTGGATGAAGATACGAACAAAGATTATTAAAATTGATTGTCATGATTGGATTTAGAACTAAATAAACCAAAGAAAAACCACAGTCCAACATGTGTAATATTGAACATCTAACTTAAGATGAAGCTCGGATGCAAATTTTGTATGTCTAGACATTGCGTTATATTTATGTCATATATAGCAAATAAATGGCTGAAGTAGAGTTAATAATACAAATGGATTCTTGATTGGTCCTCCTCGGAGTAATGAACACACTGCATTAGACGCACAGGGATCCACGGTGGTGTCGGTAGGAGTATTTATTACGAGATTTATGTTTATTTTAGTATAAATAATAATAAAGTGATTTTGTGTTTTATTGTACTTTTAATTATTCTTGTTAAAAAACGTAATAATAAAGTTTTTTTTATTTGGGTAAATGTGAATAAGGTGTAGAGAAAGATTTATAAAAAGTAAATAAGGTGACAGTTGAATTATAAGAGGTAGTTACAGTTGATTTGACAGTAGACCCATAAAATTTTTGGGTTGAATAACCTTAAATAACTTAATTCTAAGGGTTGGTTGGAATTTATATACTACTTTATACCAGTTTATTTTGGCATACAAATTCTTATTTATTTCAGCCATCCAAACAGCCTTAAACCCCTTATTTCACATTATACTCATTTATTCCGCATTTTATTCTCAATCCAAACATAAGCTAAGGGTCATCATTTGGCCCGAAACCCGAAAATCCAGCCCGCCCAGCCCGGTTCCAAAGGGCCAAAACCCCAAAGGTTCAATTTATATATGAAAATTGTTAGACTCACTCATTTTTACCAACTAAAACTCAGACCATACATATTTTTATTTATTTTTAAATAATAAACATCATTTAATGAGGTATATGCTTTAATATAAAGTGTATATCGTTCCATTTTGAGTTGAATAAACTAATTTTTAGTAAGTATAAGAAAAAAAATTAACAAGGTATATACATCATCTAACAAGGTAAATGCTTTACTGTATTTTTAAAAAGGGATATAGTATATGTTTGTTAAAACTTTTAAGATGCAGATTATAGCTTTTAATTTAAAAATAAGCAGTTATTTCATGTTTGTTTAAACTTATTAAAACTTATTTAAGCTAAAAACAACTTAAAACGCCAAAATCTCTAAGTTGGGTTAGGGGTGCTTTTCATATTATAACTTATAAATTATTATTTTTTAAATCTGTTGGACATTTAATACCCTTCAATTTATTTAATAAAGATAAATATTCCTTTCATCTACTTATAAATCTTTTCATCTCCTCTAAATATTCCTTTCATCTACTAAAAATCTGAAATAACTCATATAAGATTTTTTTTTCTTGAAATTTAGCTCATGTAAGATTAAAACTTTGGATTGTAATTTTTTTTAATAAAATTTAGATTACAGCTAAAATATTTTAGCTGTATTTTTTTATTAATAGAAATCAAGTTCTATTTTTTTTGTCTCTCAAGTTCTACATTTTAAATTAATGTGAAATCCAATATTTCATTAAAAAAAAATTACATTTTATTTAATGTTAATGGATGATGAGTGAGTCATCATCATTTTATAAGTAAAATCACATTCTTTTATAAAAAGAGAAATTAAATTTAACTTCTACAATTTGAAGGGGTATTTTTAACAATTACACAACAAAAGCAATTTTACAGCTTATTCTAACAAACATCCACAACTGTTTGTTCTCTGCTTTTCAACAACTACAACAAACATGTTAACTGCTTATAAAAAAAGTTATAATCTATAATCTATAAGTTATAATTTATAATATGTAAATTTAACCTATAACAAACATGGCTATAGTACTACAAAAAAAAAAGAGTGTAACAACACCGTTTATATATAGATACAAAAAAATCACAATTTACATTATTTCTAAAATTCTTTAAAAATTAATAATTTTCAAAGTATAACTCCGATTGGGCTGTCCAATAGCTCATTGGAAAGAGGCTTTAAATATGAGGAACTTCAAATTTGTTTGTATGAATTTTCAAATTTACACCACCTCTCTCGATCCAAATGAAAGATTTATACTACGATAAAAAGTATAGTCAAAAGAGAAACATTGATTATCCTTTAAAATGAATAAAAATACATTTTCCATCAATAAAACAGATTTGTCTATCACAGATATTTTTCTATCGAAATATCAATCCAAAAAAATAAATCATGAGTGATATATATCATTAATATTTATCAAAATAGATTTTATTTTTTATTATATTCTATAAAATTAAGATTAATTTTATTGTTGACTATATAAACATAAGAATATATAGATTAAAAAACTATTTTATGTAATATTTAAACATGACTAAGTTTATATTTGATATATTTTTCATATACTAGGATATATGTAATAAATATGAATTTGAAAAAAAGTGATATAAGATTTGAAAATTCCCTTTAATCTCAAATAATGTGCAAAATATTTACTTGCACTGCGCATGTGCATTAACCATTAACTAGTAAATAATACAAGTACGTGAAAATATTCTAACATGTGCAATGAGGGGAAGAATATTGCATGTTAGGGGAGAAAAGCCCAAGGGCCAAGATCTTGTAGCCCTTCATTCATAAAGGGAAAATGTTAGATTCGATCATTTTTACCAATTAAAACTCAAATTACACGTGTTTTTCTTTTAAAAAAAATAATAAACATCACCAAATAAAGTATATGCTTTAATTAAAAATGTACATCGATCTATTTTGAGTTGAATAAATATATTTTTAGTACGTGTAAGAAAAAAATTAATGAGATATATACATTATTTATGAAGTATATGCTTTATTAAATTTGTCACGAGATATATAAAACTGTATTTTGGTTGATAAAAAAAACTGAGTGTAACGGTGCTCAGTAACTTGGGCTATCTAGCTACCATGCTGACACTAGTGGGGTATCCTGTTAGGTGGTAGTTTTGTTATCAAGGAGTAGGTTGGATTTTGGGCTAGGTGAGATTTATGTAGAGCTCTCGTCTACTCACGTGCCCTCATCCTTTTGTGCACCCTTGTCTTAAGATTTTGTACGTTTTGAGCACTCATTTTATACAACTAGTTGTTGTATATGTGCAAATGCACATAGAAAATATGTAATATATGTTTTGATTAATAATAATGTTAAAAAATTTAGTTACAATAACATTTTCATAATATTAACTCCAAATGTAAGGATTCTAATGTCTATAATTTACCCAATCAAATGATGTAAATAATTGTGTCAAACATGAAAAAAACAATTAACTTTTTATCATATGATCGTTCATGAATGCTCCACAAACAAAGATGATTTTGATTTATTATGTGAAGATGTGATGTTTTTCTTAATTTGTCATCCAGCATACTTATCTATATACTCTAGTAATCTTGTCTCTAGTAATTGTCTTCAAAGCAGTTCATGTTATGTATCTATTTAAGGATAATAAAATTATTCTTAAAATTATTGGTACACATATACATATATTCTTATAATAATGTCATATATGTAATAAAAAGAAAATTATATAAAATAAAATAAAATTTATATTCTCATGCAAGAAATTAAACGTCCTACAACCAATCTAAATTTTACAATGTTCTAATAAGTTAAAAATCCTCATGCAACATTTAAAATATTATAATGTTCCACCATCCAAAAAATAAAAAATAACAAAAAACATGAGACATGAAACGAAAAAAATAACACAGTTGTTAGCCGAGAAACCTAGTCTATAAGATCATTCTTGTAAAAAGAAAGCAGAAGACAATGGACATATTAATATATTTTTTTAACTAATGTATGAAGAATAAGAAAATCAAATCAATTGCATATATAATTAAAACATTATATTACTCAATTAAAAAAAGTTTGATAATGCATCACTTTGAGATAACTAACATCATTAATTTTTAAAAGACAATTAAATACCTCAATGTTGACTCGACAATTTTAACCTTGTAGATATGTTCTCTTTTTACAAATATTTGATTGATGAGAAATGACACAATATTAAGTTACTGAAATAATTCAAGCGATGAACAATTAATATTTGTGTCATAAAAAAAAATTTGTAAAAAAATGAACTTATCTAACCTATAAATGAAGTTTACCTTTTTTGAACACCAAAAAAAAATGATAACTAATAACAATCTAACCCAACAATATTTTATTTTATTATTTTTTTCATTTATCCAAATCACAAAATAAAGTTTGATAGATAAAATATCATTCCATCGTATATACGTAAAAATATGTCATACATACCTTATATTTAGTTAAACTACACACACACACACGATCTACTTGAAGGCTCAAATAAACCAGTCATTCTTTTTTAAAACCATGCGTCCATGCCCATTTTATGATTATTACGACAGGATCAGATAAGATGATCCATATTTTTTTTTTATAATTTTTTGTTTTTATGAGGATTGTTTCCTCCTGTAATCTGACATGAAAAATAGAATAAGATAGAGCATTGAGACCCCGTTAGACAATTTTCAGACTTAAAACTGTTAGATCATTAACTTGACCATCCAGATCTCTTTGCAAAAACAAATTATTATAAAACTAAACTACATTTATCATTATCAGTAAATTAATGCAACTTTAATTTTCTATAGTACCGTAGTAAGAATATATATTTTGCATGACACTTACATGTACAATAAATAAATAAATTATTTAAATACAACAATAAATATAAACACTTTCAATTTGAGGAAGCAAAGTTAATTATTAGGGCTCCTATCCATTACGTTAGATGTTATGTAACAAAATCTTTCCAATACTTAAATAAATGGCAGTATATGGAATTAATTTAATTTTTTTATATAACATATTCAGGGATGTTGGTAACTTATTTATTTTGGTTGAAAGGTGATCTAGAAGTAGAATATGATGTAGCCCGATAAAAAGCTGATGATAATACACCACAATAAGAACATAAGAAGATAAAGTCATAAATAACTGAAAGTATAATAAATATCATAAGAAAATCAAAATATCTTATTTTTTCACTTTACAATGTTTACAACCCATTAAGTACAAGACATCCCAATATGATCGAATTTTTAAAATAAAAAAAAAATTAAAATTTAACACAGATTTAAAAATGAAATCAAACTTGTTAAATTATTAGTGTTCAATGCAACTGTATAGCTTCACATGAATAAATTGAAATACTATTGTTATATTAAACATTTCATGCTAATTTGTAACGTCATCCGTATCCTTATAAAGGAATGATAATTATGCCTTAAATGTTATCATCCTTATCGGTAGATTTGTTATCATAAGAATTTTTTTTTGTATAAATAGGAAGCTGATTTTCTTTTTTCTTTTTTGGTATTTCACATACACATTTCATCATATCATGCATGACATATTAAAATTTAAGCTTTACATTTCATCAAATTTATGTGATGACTAATATAAATATATCATAAAATGATATTTATAATTTACATCAATTATGATAAAATTATATTAATTATATTAATATAGTTAAATTTCAATATCATAATATTACAAGGATAAAGGGATTCTTATAAAATGAAAGTGTTTTGAATATTTTAATATATGCTGACTAAAATTATATTAATATATTTATTAATTAATAATTATATTTGAATATTGTAATATTATGAGGATATAAAGGGATGCTCAATATTATAATATATTTTATACTCCATCCTTATAAAGGAATGATAATTATGCCTTAAATGTTATCATCCTTATCGGTAGATTTGTTATCATAAGAATTTTTTTTTTGTATAAATAGGAAGCTGATTTTCTTTTTTCTTTTTTTGGTATTGGAAGGTGCTTTAGATAGTGTGATGAAGAATGACATTTAGTTCAATGGAATTATTGAATATGGTTTACCCCGATTTGTAAACTCAGATACATCTTAATCTTTTATTTGATAGGAAGAACATTACACATTTGAAAATAATAATAATATGTAGGCCACTTTTATTCATTCTAGTCATTTCCTACAAATATATAGAGTAAGCCTACTATCAACTTTATAGGATAAATGTCACTTGTATTTCAGCATGCAAAGTAATCTTTAATAAAGGAATTCACGAGGAAGTTCGATAGAAGGGATAGAGCTCATGCTTGTATGTGCAGAAGGGCAAGATAAATGAATTCCCCATTAAAGTGAAGCTTCTTCTAGGTAATTATTTAGATGTAGATATGTAATGTTGAATGGCGTGATTCGTGAAGTATGTTGGAGGACACTTTCCATAGAGATGTATTTTTAAAGAAAAAAACATGATTAAAAAACATCGGAGTAAACTATAGTTTTTCATTTTGAATAGTGCACGATTGAAAAACATGATAATACATTAAAATAGATTTCTATAAATGATATGTATAATAATATTTTTATATGTACCAACTTTAATTAGGATAAAATATTAGGACATGAAAATAAACCCTGATCATATTATTATCATAATAAGGGGATGCTATAAAATCAAAGAGTAAAAATATTTATATACACGAACGAAATATTACATTGACCAAAACATTATCATTATATTCAGATCCAAGATATTATCTATAAGAAAAAAATAATCTCTCTCTATTTTGATAAGGAAAATATACGTGTAAAATGATATTCAAAAGAAGCTAAGAAATAAATCCTATTTATATTTTAAATAAACTGAAATCCAATCCTATTCTAATCTTAACCCTTACATATTGGATATTAAAAAATGATAATGGTAATATTGTCCGATTCTAAATTTAACCATTACATGTTGGATTCTTAAAATATGATAAATTTAATATCATGATAATATAATTAAAATAAATTTATGTAAATACATGTATATCATTATTTTATATCTGCCAACTTTAATTAGATTAATTTTTTTTATCTTATAAGCAAGCAGGGATATCAGAATATTATCATGATAATGGAGGTTTATAAAATCAAATCAAAGGAATATAAATATTTAACATAAAAGTATTTTTGAACTATGCAAATAAAAATAAGAAATATTGATAATACAGATGAATTCATTATAAAAATTTAAAAATTTAAATAGATATCATCACATACTTACACATATCCTAAAATCCATAAAATCTATGGAATTTATTATTTGGTGATTTCTAGATATGAATAACATGAAAATTTCTATGTACCATGCAAACAGAAAAAAAATGAAGATGGATAAATACATATTGAAAATTAACTAAAATTTAAATAGATATCATCGTATCTTTTATACAGATCCTAAAATATATAGAATTCAATCATAATAATAATTTTTTTAAAAAAAATTAAATTTATATGTATCATGCAAACGGAAAAAAATAACTGAAGTTGAATAAATTCATATTTAAAATTAACTTTAAATAGATAGCATCGTATTTATATATATAGATCATAAAATCTATAGAATTCAATTATAATAGATTCAGAAGAAAAAAAACTATTTAAAAATTGTGAAGACAGCTACACATCCTATATTATGAAGAGCTAAATTGAGGAAAAAATTTCTGATAGAAAAATTCATTTATCAAAAGATCCAAAGATCTATGTCTCATCATCACATGAACCCCAAATCTGCCAAAAAAAAAAAAAAAAACAGGGAAGGGGGGCCTATCTGAAAAAATGACTAATATCATGAACCCCAAATCCTATCCCTAGAATCAATCATTTATATATTGAAGATCGTGATATAGGCCACCTAAAGATGTATTAAACTCCACAAATGCCTCTGTGAAATGAAAACTGAGATTTTTAAATGAACAAATCATAAAATTTCATATTCCAAATAAATGATAGGAAAAAAACAACTGAGTAATCAAACAATCTAAAAAACATACCCGTTTCAAAAAAGAAAAATGAACACCACCTTCACGTTCCAATGATTGACACTGCATAAAAAGTTCACAAGCCAAAACCTTTCAGAAGAGCAATAAATAATGAATTCATGATGAATTATTAATTTATATGTGCCAAATTATTCAACAATCAAATAACCCCTTGAAAGAAGAAAAAATCCAATCAACATGACTCATATATCTTCTTCTCTAACTCAAATAGTTAATTAAATTCGGACATCATAATATTCTGATGATTAGATCAGATAGAAAAAAAAGTATTCTATTATGATAATGAAAATATCATAATGAAATTATATTGCAAAAAATCTATGAATAAATACCAGATCCATTGTTGTGTTACTTCCAACCAGAATAGAGAATCAAAGATATGATGAATCTGTTAAAGAAAAATAAATTACTTATTTAAGAAAATTTTCTTTTAACAGCAGAAACATAGAAACAGGGCAATTTTTTTAGAAAAGAGGAACCAAAGAAAAAAAACAACTTATTCAGTATAATTGTAACATAAAATGGATTAAATGAAACAAATTAAGCATGATATATACCAAAGAGCAACCCACCTTCCTGAGGTCAGAAAAAAACTTTGAGAGAAAGAAGAAAAAAAAAATGATAGATTCATTTATCCAAAGGAATGGTGATGGGAATGAATGAGTATTTAATGGCGCGTGAATAAATGTGGCGGTTTGTGGAAGAGCATTAGCCAACATCTCTCGAAGATGATGAAGGGATTGAAAGGAGAGGGGATGAATGATGAAGGTGGTAGTTTGTGAGAGGGAAATTGAAGTGTGGTCTACTGAAAACCACATGTATATGAAATTTCGTTGTCAAATTTTAATGGTCTTGCTTTTGCTTGTGCATATAAGTAGTGGTTTTAAAACACATATATATACACAATAAATAGCATTAAGTATCATTGAAAATAAATCAGGAATTGTTGCCAATAAATGGCATTCCTTATAAGTGCAATGAATACTAAATGTGTAATAATTAATAAAAATTTAAGTGTAAAATAATTGAACACAAATGCCATGCATCATATGTTTTATTTGAATAGGCGATGGCTCATATGTTTTATTTGAAATTTTTTCATAGATATGTTACAACATAAATTTCATAATAAAAATAGAGTATAAAATATATTATAATATTGAGCATCCCTTTATATCCTCATAATATTACAATATTCAAATATAATTATTAATTAATAAATATTAATATAATTTTAGTCAGCATATATTAAAATATTCAAAACACTTTCATTTTATAAGAATCCCTTTATCCTTGTAATATTATGATATTGAAATTTAACTATATTAATATAATTAATATAATTTTATCATAATTGATGTAAATTATAAATATCATTTTATGATATATTTATATTAGTCATCACATAAATTTGATGAAATGTAAAGCTTAAAATTTTAATATGTCATGCATGATATGATGAAATGTGTGTAGTGAAATAAATTATGAATGAGATGACAATGATATGAATGGATTTTCATGGGGATTGAATAGAATTTTTAAATACATATAATTTATATAAATTATTAACATGATTTTATGATATATATATATATATAAAAGATATGATGAAATGTATGCATTAGAATAAATTTATTGTTAAGTTTACAAGAGACTAAAACGGGAATATCCTGAATATAATTTTATTTTATAAGCATCCTCTTATCATAATAATATTATGATAACTAAATTTAATTATAAGTTAATCAATCTGTTATATGATAAAATGTATATATTAAAATAAAATATAAATGAGATTAAAATGTTGTAAATAGATTTTCATTGAATTGAACAAAATGTAGGGGTATCCTAATAATATTATGATAACCAAATTTAATAATAAATTAATAAATATGTTATATGATAAAATGTATGTATTATAATATCTATGAATGAGATTAAATCAATGTAAATGGATTTTCATGGAATTGAATAGAAATGCAATGTTAAAATGGAATAAGATGTTACATGATAAAATGTATGTATTATAATATCTATGAATGAGATTAAATTGATGTAAATGGATTTTAATGGAATTGGATAGAAATGCAGGGTTAAAATGAAAAAAATGGTTGTGAATAAAGTGGTGTGAATGGGCTGTAATGGAATTGAATGGATTGACAAGGGCTAAAAGGTCAAATGGCAGGTTTTTGGTTTAAGAGACTTTTATATAGTAATATAGATTAAGACTTAATGTCTACCAATTTATAATAAAAAAATACAAGATGTAAAAGTTTTTTTTCTTTTTTGCAATATAACCAAAAGCAAGTTTAAGAAGTGAAGTCAAATTAAATAAAACGCAATGGTATTTTCATAGTACGTAGTTTTTAAAATATATTTTATCTTAATTTTTTTTAAAGAAAAAGATATAGGTGACAATATGAAATGTTTAAATATTTTTCGTATCCGATTCGTATCCTATCTTAATTATTAAGATACAGATATTAATTTTTGGATCTGCATCTCTTCAGGTACGGATCGGGTACGAATATTTTTTGGATAATTAATATATATATAATTATTGACACTGATTTGGATAATTTAGTGATATATTAGAGAGGGATGAAAATTAAAATTGAGATCTATAAGGCTTAGTCTCTTTCGGACATCGAACACTTGAAAATTTAATAGTGATAATATATTATGATTGTAATTAATCACACAAGATGATAAATATGAACAATATATGGTATAAACATATATAATTTTTATGGATAATGTTACATCCAGTCTATTTTTCAGCCTTAAATCTAGTTTACAAGTGAATTGAATTTTAAAAAAATAGTATATCTAATCTAAAGAGATACATATTTTATTAAAAAATGAAGCATATACTACAATGAATTGAATGAATGCATTTATACAAAATTTGAAAAAAATTATTAAAACATATACCTCGCTAAAGTGAGTAAATACTCTAATAATTTTCTATCGACGCATATAAGACTAGAAGTGAGGCTAATATAAAAACCATGTGCAACAACACTCAATTTTTATTATATTTATCGGATACAAATATTTTTCTTATCGGATACACAGATATTCATATCCACACTTCAGATCTCTGAATATTAGATTTTTTTTATTTTTCAGATATGGATCATATCATATACATTTTTTTTCTCTAGATAATTGATATATTTACTTAGGTCCCATTTAGAAATGATTTTGAAAGTAAGGTTTTCCTCAAAAAACTAAGTTACAAGAAGCTCTCTCTCCAAATATTATAAAAAAGTTAGCATTTTAACACATTTTTGCAAAAAAGTTTTATAGTTTTAATTAAGCTGTATTTTTTTCAGTTTAAAAATGGGTTTGGGGCTTTCAGTAAACCTAAAAACATCCCAAACCCATTTTCAAACATAACCTTAATTAAATACTACAAACAATGCAAAAAAAAAAAACCCTGAAAGCTAGTTTTCTTCATAAAAATGGTTTTCTGCAAACTCAAATTTAAATCTAATTTTTGAGAAAAATTTAATTCCCTGTTTGAAAAAGGATTTGAAGTACTTTTGGGATTATACAAAGCTGAGTTTCCCAAACCCGTTTTCAAATAGCAAAAGGTGCTACAGCTGCTGCAGTTTAATTAAAAGTTGTAGACACCTTTTTATAAAAGAAAGGTCTAAAAATTAATTTTTTTTTATTTTCTAATATGTAGAGAGACAGTTTCTTGCAAATTCAATAACACGTTTTTAAACGAAGTCTACAAGTCACTCTTCGGAGGGATACGAACAGGGGTGGGGCTATTTACAGCTCTTTTTTTACCAAACACACCCCTATCTTTATACACTCCACCCAAATAAGTTGAGTGCTTTAAACATCTCAAGTAAATGGATCTTATAAAAAATTCATTTATGCAAGAGGAGGAGGAGACGAAGGCTTGGGCAGAGGGCGGGGCTGGGTTGGGTGGGGAAGAGCGCCTCTGAGAAGATATGTTGGCAGCAGTCGACATCCGTGGAGATCCGAGAAGGCGGAGAGGCGGTGAGGAGAGTCGCCCTTTCAAAATCAACTTCAGGCTGATGTGCGGTTTTCGAGGCGAGTGCGTTGAAGCAGTGGTCGTTGAGAGAGTGGTGAACGTAGGCGGAGATGAAGCAGACCAGGAAACGAGGTTAGGGGGGATGAAATCGAAGATGTGAACAAGTTGTCCTTCTTCTGCATGCATAGACACTACCAGTGTCGACGGTTTCACATTTCATAGACACCTCATGTGTCGATCCTTTTAGAAAAAAAATTCTTAACATTTCATTTGTCCTTCCAAATCTCCACAAAAAAATAACAAATTGGTTGTCTCCCTCACCTCCCTTTATGGTAATAGCTCATGTCCCCTTCAAAAATCACTTAGTTTTGTTTCTAAAACATTGTCGACAGATCTAGTGTCTACAAAAGCTAACTATGTCGACAGTTCTAGTGTCTACAAAGTCTAGAAACCATTTGGCTTTGTTTATGGAACCTCATCGACAGATCCAGTGTCTACAAAATCAGACTATATCGACAGTTTCAGTGTTTCTGGGTCCAGAAATCACTTGGCTTTGTTTGTGGAACCTTGTTAACAGATACAATGTCTACAAAATCTAACTTTGTCGACAGTTTCAGTGTCTATGGATACATAAGACAATAAAATACATATTAAACATAAAATATTTTCACACACATAAAAATCCAACAAGAAGTTGTCCCCGCCGACGAAAACCATACCAACAATGGCGGTGGAGAATCGGTCCCCGCGAATTCCGCCGACCCGCCTCCTCCATCACCCTCACCGCAAACCCTACATCCACTACTAATCCCACCCCCTTCGCCCCCTCCTCCTCCTCACCGCCTCCCCTCCTCCTCCACCCCACCCTGCCTTCTCCCGACTCCGCCCCAGCCCCACTCTTTGCGGCTCTACCCACCTAGCACTCATCTCTCTCCCTACCTATGCACACCCAACACAAATGGATCTTGTACAAGATCCATTTATGTTGGGTGTGTATGGGGGAAAAAAGGGGTGCAAATAACCCCACCCTACAAACAGAGCACATCAACGGGCCTTCTCTCCTCCGGATTGTCCGCTGCAGCCATCCAACCCGACCCGAATCACTTGTATTTATAACCGGGTCCCCTAAACACGTGCCGTTTCACAGAACGGAAAAAAGCAGCCAATCCTCGATCTCTCTTCCTCTCTCTCTTCATTGAAAACAAAAAAAATAAACCCCGAAAGGGAGAGCCCGATCGGACGATCAAGCGATGGCCGACGCGACGGGATCGGACGGCAATTGGGACGGCCGGAGAGGCGACGACGTCCGCTTCAGCTTCGACGTCTGGCCGCGCACGAAGATCGAGGCCTCCAAGTGCGTCATCCCCTTCGCCGCCGTCATCTCCCCGATCTCCGGCGGCTCCGGCGACGCCCCCGTCCTTCCCTACCCTCCCCTCCGGTGCAAGCCGCCGTGTCCCGCCGCCCTCAACCCCTACTGCCGTGTTGACTTCTCCGCCAAGATCTGGATCTGCCCCTTCTGCTTCACCCGCAACCACTTCCCTCCCCACTACGCCGCCATCTCCGAAGCCTCCTTCCCCGCCGAGCTCTTTCCCCAATACACCTCCATCGAGTACTCCCTCCCCGTCGCCCCCGGATCCCCGCCCCCGCCGCCGCCTGTCTTCGTCTTCGTCGTCGACACGTGCCTCCTCGAGGAGGAGCTCGATTTCGCCAAGTCGGCTGTGCAGCGCGCGCTCGGGCTCATCCCGGAGCACGCGCTCGTCGGGTTCGTGTCCTTCGGGACCCAGGCCCACGTGCACGAGATCGGCTTCCCCGATCTGTCGAAGGCGTATATTTTCCGAGGTGACAAGGAGATCACCAAGGACCAGGTGCTCGAGCAGCTAGGGCTCTCCGTGGCGGGCCGTGCCGCGGCAGGGGGATTTCAGAAGGCGGGTGTGATCGCCAATGGTGGGATGGGGGTTGCAGGGGTCGATCGGTTCTTGATGCCGGTGTCGGATTGCGAGTTCACTCTAAATTCTGTGAGTCTCTTTTTTCTTGTGGGTGAATTGGCTTTGTTTGGTTAGAGAGACTTAAAATTAGGATTTTTTTGGGGGGATTTGTGTTTTAGTTGCTAGACGAGCTGCAGACGGATCAGTGGCCGGTGGACACTGGGAATCGGGCATTGAGGTGTACGGGTGTGGCTCTTAGTGTTGCAGCGGGGATGTTGGGTGCATGCGCGCCAGGGACTGGGGCACGGATTATTGCGTTGGTTGGTGGGCCTTGTACCATTGGTCCGGGCATGGTAATCTTGCTTATCTTCTTTCTTACATTTTTATAAGAATCGTGTGATATTTAATTTGATGTCAATTATGTTGTTTTTGTTCAGCTCAAGTACAAAAAACTGAATTTTGGTTGTGTCTTCTATGGTATAAGTGTTTAGGATGTTTGTCATGTATAATGTAGCTTAAATCATGATGGGCTAATACCAACCTCGATCATATATCTGAATTACTCATGCCAAACCACCTATTCACAGATTCGCAGAGGTACCCCCTCTTCACTTAGGGGTCCATCCTAGGTTCCAGTCTTACTCTTGCTGATAGGATGAGATTTTATTACAAAAAATATTTTTTCAGAAAAAGAAAATCACATAATTCAGTGACTTTATGCTTTTTTTTTGCATCAGGCATACAGTGTCTTTTTATCTGCAGTTGCAGTTGCCTCAGACTGGATGCTCTGTTAGGTTTACGAGTTGGCTTGATTTGTTCCTTGTTGGTAAAAAAATGGAGTGATTATCATCTAATTTTTTTATTTTCCCTAAAAAAAGCGTGATTCTAATGTCAGTTCAAAACATGATGTTTTTTTGTGCTGGATTTGTAAAATGGGGACTTATAACTCTGCTTTGTTTGGTATCGATGTAGTTTTTGTTATAATTTGAATATTTAGAATTTATCATAAAAAATTGAATATTTAGAAATTATTTACGTGTTTGGCAGAAACTAAGGGAGGTAAATCTGCCTGATGGCATGTTTAGAATGGTAGGGATCAACTGAATATTTTTCCATTTCATGGTTATTTATGAGTTTGAATTTTTTCTCTCTCAGATTTGAGTTTGCTGCATGCAATTATCATGCTTTTTAAATGTTATTCAACCATGTTGAATTCTGCGTGCACACACTCATGCAATATGGTTGCCCACTTTCTTATTCTTTGTCTGGTAAATTTGGAGCGGAAATCTGAATATTGAAATTATTACTCTTTTCAAAATTTATATCAGACATATACAACTTTCAAATGTTCCTAATGTTTAATGTATAAATTGTCTACAGATTGTGTCAAAGGATCTGTCTGAGCCGGTGCGCTCCCATAAAGATCTTGATAAGGATGCAGCCCCGCATTTTCACAAGGCTGTTAAGTTTTATGAAGTCCTTGCCAAACAGCTGGTTAGCCAGGGCCATGTCCTAGACCTATTCGCTTCTGCACTGGACCAGGTTTGAATTCTTCTTCTGTTGATTTCATCCTGAGGTCAGCTATTTTCATTTGATCTGTACTAGTTTGCCACCATGGTGCCCTTGCTTGAGCTAGTCCTGTTCTGTGTATGCGGGTTATTTACTTTCACAACTTTAATTTAAATTTTGAGTCAGAAAAATGGAAAATGTTTAAACCAATAAAATAAATAGTCAATTGCAAATATCTGTCTTTCAGTTATCACCTCCATTCTTGATGTTCACATTTTCTTTCAGTATTGCTGTCCTGCCATCCATGCTTTTGGAAGATGAAGTCACCTTATCAACATATAAGGACATTAGGATTCCCCAAATTAATTCACCTTGATAGATTTCCTATTATTTACCCTCACAAAATTTTAGTTTAACTTTATTTTTGAGTCAGAAGAATGCAAAATGTTTAAATCCATATCAATAAATAACTGTTAAAATATATTTTTTCTTAAAAAAAGATTGGTGCATACCAACTGTAATTTTATTAATTACAATGTAAATTCCAAGCATAGAGGGTGACATTTTTTCATAAAAAGGTGGGAGTTTACCCCCAAGTTTTTATTAAAATCTAGGATTAACCCCATACAATAATTAGTAGGTGAGAAACTTGCCAACCGAAAGATCTGCATGAAAGAAGATTTAAATATATTATTTCAGTAAAGGGCAGGACAAACCACCGTAATAGTATTATTGGGTAAAAAAAACAGACGAGGGGAATCACTGCTGGATTTCATGAAGAGATAGCAAAGAAAGGAAAAGGTACCGAGAATCCCCCGCTTAAAGTTTATCCTACTGACAATCTTCCGTGAAACACATAGTACTACATAACAAAATCTTCCTTGATCTTTGTTAAAACTAGGAATAGAGGACTAGGTATTCTCATGATATGAATGGTTGTCATTGAAGTTTGCATCTTTCCTTGTCAGTCAAATTTCCCAACATACTGCTGATATTAGGATCTGGGTGTCTTGGTTTGATGGGCCTTTGTCCCCTCTCTTTTTACATTTCTCCCATAACTGCTCTAAGTTGGAGTAGTTAGCAATCTGTGCTCTCCTGAATAGGTGGTCAATTGATTCTTCCTGATTACTGCAATACTGCATAGGATGAAAATTCTGTCAAATATCAGAAACCCATTTCTGTCTGTACATTTTAGTGACGCTTAGCCAGATGAACACTTGGACCTTAATGGGAACTTTAGCTTTCCAAATTTGGATCTGTTTTGCTGTCATGTTACCAATTTGGGGAAGATTTTAAATTAGCCAAGTTTAATAACCCTTTACAGTGAATCCAATTTGGCATTGGGACACAAATTAAAGGTCCCCATCCAGACCATATTCATTTAATTTTGGTAATAAATTTTGAGATCCGTGGACTCAGGGTCAGAGAGATCCCTTCTTAATAGAATTATCTAAGTAGTGGAGGAATCCACTGTAAAACTCCTCAAGTCATCCCTTCTGTAACCTAAAGATCCATAGAGAAACTGATTTGAGAGGTAGATCGAGCATCCATTTATGCATGCTAGAACGAGAAATAAGAACTTTTACCAACTCTACATGTGTCGGCCTGTGATGGCCTGAGAGAACACCTCAGAGAGTCTAACAATGCAGTTCCAAATGCAACCTAAGTTGCTGAGGGAATTAGGGAAATTGGCAAATCTGACCAGTCATCTGTAATTATTTAGTATTGTGTGATTACATTGCTCCTGGTTGGGAAATTTGACAGTTTCATGTTTTATTATGAAATTAATAAATGCTGTGGTTGATTATTATTGTACAATTGCAAATTAAATACTAGGTTGGGGTCGCGGAGATGAAAATTGCTGTTGAAAGAACAGGCGGTCTTGTTGTACTGGCTGAGAGCTTTGGTCATTCAGTTTTCAAAGATTCATTCAAGCGAGTTTTTGAAGATGGTGAACAGTCTCTTGGCCTGTCTTTCAAGTGAGTTATGCTAGTTTGTGCTTTTTGTTCCTTTTTCTAGATAGAAACATTTATAAATGTTGGGAGTTGGATATGAACTATGCTTTCTTGTAATTGATTGAGCTAAATGTCAGTATGAATGGATAGTTTGTTGTAGTTGTATTCTGAAGCTATTTAACTTTTATTTTTTGAATTGCCTTAAGTGTATGATTTGTTCATTTTACCATTTGTTAAAATCAATATTCAATTGGTGGTGTGGCTCAGGATTTGTGAGTTATGACAGTTGTAATTTATTTTATACATCAACTGGTGGTCCATGTTTTGTTGGGGTTCAATTCCAGATTGAGGAGTTTGTTGTATTTTGTCCCTTGATTGATGTCTTTGTAGACCTCTCTTCTACAGGATATCCTTTTAACGGTTTTTTTTTTTGGTATCTTGTTTACGGATCTCCCATTTTGGGCTCTCTCCTTTTATAGAAGGGTGGATGCCATTGCTATTTCAAAAAAAGAAAAAGAAAAATGGTGGTCCATGTTAATATTCTTTTCTCACCTATTTGTTATTTATATATATTATTACTATTATATCAATCGCTTTTAGTTGAAAAACATGTGTACATTGAAGCATGATTAAAGAATAAGGAAACTTATTATTGAAAATTTTTGTAGTTGAGTTTCTATATCGATAATGCCTTTTTACTAGTCCAAGCGATAATGGAACACAAGGCTTCATCCCCATTACAATGGTGTTGGTTATAGGTACATTCAGGAGTGTTGGAAATGCTTCGGAAAACGGTTGTCTATTACTCTTACATCAACCTCTATTGATTGTGGCAGTTTTCTAGGCATGAGATAGGCATGCATAAAGTCCTTGGTATTGACTGGAAGGAACATAATAATCTCCCTATTGGTTATGCAGGTAAGTTCACGTAAGTAGGAATTATTTCCAACTCACATAGACTTGGAAAAACATCTTGATGATACGGGAAGAGGGTGTATCTAATATAACGTCAGAGTTCATTTGAGGCAATGCTAAGTCCAAGGAGCCAAACTAAAACACATCCTACAAGCCACTCCCAATTTTATCTGAATATTAAGACATCCAAAGAACTGATGAGGTTGAGGCATGCAACTGTATATGGGGGAAGGGTTTATTTCTGAATCTGGAAGTCCATCTTGGCTGAAAAGTTGATATTAATCAAAGTTTAATGAGGCATGGGTGAAAGGATATTGCTGGAAGCAATTAAACCTGAGGTGCTGATGCTTTGGCAGTCTTATATAAGTTGGCAATAAAAGAGCATCTTGTGATGAGTGGCCGAGTGGCCTGATTGGGATAAGTTTCAAAAAATCTCCAAGGAGAACCATTCAGTTTAAATGGTGGAAGCAGATCAATGTCCCATACGAACCCATTTGTACATTTTGAAAGCTGAATCCCAGATCATTATTACAGAGGAGCTCTGCTGACTGGAGTAAGAGAGGCCACAACTAGTTTAGTTTGCACCGGGACTGGGGTGGTACATTCCTTGTGAATCACTGACGGTCTTTCTTGTTCTTCTCTTTTCTAACTGACCTCTGGAATAAGTAGTCTATAAATTGAAATAACATTTGTGGACTTCACCTTTTTTTACCAAAAAAAAGGAAAAAAAAGAAGGATCAATGTCACATATGATGATGGCAATCTTACATGTTTAGTTGATTATTTTTCAGGCTTATGGTGAGGAAGTTGTGGATGGAGATGAGAATTGGATTCTTTAGGGTACGCATTTGTTTAACAAGGACAAGGGATCTATGTTCATGGCGGACATGTATATGAATAATATTGAGTTTGGAGGCATTATTTCTTTTAGGATCCTTTTTTAAGGGAACTGTGTTTGGAGGATCTGCCAGACTTATGGATTAGGGATTGGATATTCCTGATATCTATCCTATTTCTTTTTTTTTTTTCCATTCATGTCAGTATTTCCATCTTGGTACTTCTTTTATCAGCCAATTATTATAACATCACCATTCTTTAGAAAAAAAAGGTAGTTAAATATCTAGTTCATACTAATTACTAAAAGATCCCCACCATTATTTTGGTGCTTACATGGCTTTGACATATATTAATAGCTTTTATGCATTCTTCTAGTGGCAGTCTAATGAAATGTGGCACGGAAAGTGGGCATGTTATTTTTATTGTTATATGGAATGGAGGACTTTGTTCCAAAAAAAATTTTGGATAAGTAAAAATTTGTTGTGCTCATGCAAATTGACATAATATTCTGTATTTTTTCAGTGGCACTCTGGACATTCATTGTTCAAAGGACATAAAAATTCAGGGGATCATTGGACCTTGTACATCTTTGGAGAAGGTTGTTCTTTTCTTCAATTCACAAAATTGATTGCTACTCAATGCAATGATTATATGACTGTATTAAATTGACACCTTTGTTTTACTCTATATAGGATTTATATTGTGTTTGCTTTTCTTACACTACTTTCTTAATGGCCTGCAGAAAGGTGGTGCTGACACAGTCATTGGTCAGGGAAATACAACATCATGGAAATTATGTGGTCTTGACAGGAGTACTTGTTTGACGGTCTTCTTTGATATATCGCCTAGTGAACGGTCAAATCAACCAGGTCTTGCAAATGAAAATTTGTATATACAGTTTGCTACAAGGTACACAGTTCAATTATGATGTTCTAGTTTCAATTTGAATTTTGAATTTTGTAGATCTTAATTTTGATGACTTTTTGATGTTCAATTATGATGTTCTACTCCTTTCTTAATGAAATCAGTTGGTAGCAGTTATCTACCTTCTTTCAAAAAAATTTGATGACTTTTTTTTGGAGGAAAGGTAGACTTAATTTTGATGACATTAAATGGAAACTTCACTTAATTTTCAGTTATCAGAACCCTGAAGGACAGATGAGGCTTCGGGTGAACACTGTTACTAGAAGATGGGTAAATAATACTGCCAGTTCAGAGGTCAGTTTTGGAATCTTGGGTACATAAGTGAGCATGATTTGGAAATGTTTTTTATTAAGATCATTTGAAAAAGCTGAATAACATGTGCATTTTTACTTTGTATTTTGGTTTCTTAATTGTATGGAGTGACCCAACAAGTGTAGATCTATGTTCTGCTGAAAATGGAATATATGCCTTTTGGATCATATATTTTGTTCTTTTTTGGGATCATCATTGTTTATTTCCTGAGAGCCTGCATTTGGGGAGAAAGCTCACTGCAGATATGAACCTCTGCAAATTGCAGGAGTTGGCAGAAGGGTTTGACCAGGAGACTGCTGCTGTTGTAATGGCAAGATTTGTCTCCTTGAAAATGGAGACAGAGGTACTGTTCAACTTCAACTTATATCTGTTATATGATTTTTCTTCTGGGCTATAGCTAAACTTTTTTTTCCCCCTTATACAACGGTTTCATGAAATATTAATGCATCATAGGGTTTTAATTTTTCTATCATGCCTATCCTGAATTAGCATGAAAAAGCACATAACGTGGTATATTAACATGTTTTAATCATGCAAACATTCTTTGCGTATTTTTATATCAATACCAGTTGGACTTCTTATACATAATTACTTTAAAAATCAAGATGTGCTTCAATAATGTTCCATCTTGGACAAACTTTGTTAAAATTAAATAGTTCGTTATTTAGTAGGTAACTTGGTGCAGTGATCTTCCCATATTGAGCTGTTTCTGAGATCCAATCCAGTTGAACTTCTTAATCATGTTTTTTTTCTTATAAAAAAAAAATTGAGATGTGCTTTAGTAGTGTTTATTTTAGACAACCTTTAAAAATTTGAAAGCTAACTCATTTTTCGGCAACCTTATCAGGAAGAATTTGATGCAACACGGTATTTGGACCGATCTCTCATCCGCATTTGTTCGAAATTTGGGGATTATAGAAAAGATGATCCGGCTTCATTTACATTGAACTCAAGTTTCTCAATATTCCCACAATTTATGTTTAATCTACGGCGCTCACAATTCGTACAGGTGAAACACAAATGGTGTCTATATATTAGAGCAACATATTTCACACCCTATTGGTTACTCACTAGCTTTCTGTCACAGGTTTTTAATAACAGTCCTGATGAGACTGCTTATTTTCGAATGTTGTTGAACCGAGAGAATGTCACCAATTCTCTTGTGATGATCCAGCCCTCATTGCTTTCATATTCTTTCAATTCTCCACCTGTACCAACATTGTTAGATGTAGCCTCCATTCAAGTGGATCGCATACTTTTGCTGGATGCATATTTTAGTGTTGTTATCTTCCATGGATTAACAATTGCCCAGTGGCGCAATATGGGTTACCAGAATCAACCAGAGCATCAAGTAAGTTACTGATATATGCAGCCTTGCAATTAGTAACAGTGATTTGATTTCTTCAAACCCTGGACTGTCAGCTTAAAGGTTCCCAGTTTGGTGTTCAAAGTTTCTTTTTGTGAATCTTCTTTTTCCTGGATTGTGCTTTATATGATCCGTTGGAGTACATTATGTTGTTGACGCTCATTAATAATCAATTCTTGCTTCAAATTGCCCAGTGGAAGATATGAATTTATGATAGTTAAATGGATATTAAGTTAATGAGAAATTAATTAGTCACTTTTTTTTGTTCTTTCAAAATTTGTTTTTGTTTTTATTTATTTGTTTCATTTTTTTGTGTCCGCGCACGTGTTTTCTCAAAATGAATAATCTGCCGATTTACATTGTCATCCCAACAATATGGGACATTGGAAATTCCGTACCATTGAATCTTAAATGAACTTCCATAGGGTGTTTAGAAGATTAGTTATGTTGTATGTCATTCACTACTTGGCCACAATTAATAAATGAATTATAAAAAAATGAATGCGAATTGGGAATGTTTACATATGGGTAGCACTGAGGGAAATGAGGTGCAGGAGAATTGAAAGTGATGGTAAGACATATAGCAAAAACTATAAGGCTTAGGAGGAGACTAAAAACTGTATGGAATGCGGTAAACAAATGTTTGAAAGACCTATGTTATCAAACAAGATAGATGGTGATAATTTTCAATGATTAAGTAAAACTTGTACATCTGATTCTTAAATAATTACCATATTTTAGTGATGTTACTATAACCTGTGATTCTTTACAAATAGCTAGGATTTGCATGTAGTATCCTCGTGTTCAGAGGTTTTGTTTTGGGATGCTTTAGGTATATTATTATTATATCAAGTTTGGTATGATTAAAACGATTTCATGCACATTACTCTCTTTATTGGAAGTTGGTTGGTTATTTTCTGTTAATTTGATATTGATTTCTTCAAATTTGTACTTTTTCCACCTTTTAAAAATTCCAGGCCTGGATTCTAAATATGTAATCAAGGAATGGTTGACAATATGTTGGGATCTGGTTGTAAATTTTTTCTTAATCATTGATTCCAACTAGCTTCGTTGGGAATTTGCTTCTTCTACATGATTGGCTTAGGTATTATATTTATGATGAGAGCCTTACTAGATGATGATTTACTTAAAGAATGTATGTCTGGTGTACAATTATTACCAATTGCCATAAAATGACGGAACAAGTCTGGAATAGACCCCATAAGTTCAGAAGCCATTGTTCATATTTCGTCTGCAGCATCAATGCCATCTTTGCTTCAAATGAAAAAAAAATCATCTTAAAATGGATCTGTTTGAGTTGTGTTCTTATGCTTTTTGCGCTTGCTAAGTATTTGAATGATACATGCATATAGAGATTTATCCATCCTATAGTTGATGTAAGCTTGGGTGGTTGGGATTCTTGGTGTGGAAACTCATTCAACAATCATGGGAAGTAATTGATTCGGATTGCAAGTGGAAACTATTTTCTTTTCGTTCGATTTCCATTTTGGAGTTTTTTTTCTTTGTTATCTAATTCATTATCTTTTGTCACTTTTGATTGGAGATCCCTTGTCTCCTTTTATTCTGGGGCTATCAATTAATAAGATCGCACTTACATATCCTTCAAAAAAAAAAAGTTCTTTCTACATGGATTGTGAAGCTTTGGTACTTTTGTCTGTAGTTACACTGATGTTAGATATCATATGTGGCATTATCTGACAGTCTCTTGATACCTGTATATACCCATTGAACCATTTGTGATTACCATCAGATTTGTTACAACTGTTTCGATTACGAACCAGGCATATGTTGAAGTGTGATACATGAACTTCAATGTCCTATTTTTTTTTGTTACTTCAATTTTTTTTGAAAAGATAAAAGCTAGTTGAATATTGTGATTTTGTCTGTAGGCTTGCATAGTCATACCACACATACATGGATTGTGAAGTATTGTAATATATAGCTGTGTTTCATTTTGGTTTTATGTTTCTCTGAGCACGTCAGCCAGCATGTGTACTGAATTGATGTGTGATATTATGAGGTGGAATTTCTCATGCTGCTTCCTCGTTATACAAGGATACTGTGTTTATGCTTATTATATCTTTGTTTGGATTATCATGATATTATGTATGCACTGAATGAAGTATAATTGTATCAATCTTGATCTCATTGGGTTGTAATTGACATTTTCCTGGGTAAAATGTCTCTCGAAGTACGCATAGAGGGTTTGATAAAAGGAAACTTATTTGAATCCAAGTAATCATGATTTCAAAGTGCTCATATTGATATTTCATTTCAGGCTTTTGCTCAGCTTTTGAAAGCCCCTCAGGACGATGCGGAGATGATCAAGAAGGATAGATTTCCTGTCCCCAGATTAGTTGTTTGTGATCAGCATGGTTCCCAGGTCTGTCCTCTTCCATTTCAACTAGTAATTGTCTTGTCATTTGACAGAAGCCATCCACCTATGATATATTAATGATCTGGTTAAGAATCTGGCATGATTCCTCAAATAGTAATCAGCCAATCTATTCGCGATACAGAGAGTGATGTATCTTCTTAAAGAAACTGATAATCACGTGCCCATCAATAGGTTTAGGCTTTCTTTAAAACCCAAATTTCACTTTTATCATGGTATGTGATCGAGAAGCTTACTGTGTGACTTCTATGTGCTATTTCAGGCAAGGTTTCTGTTGGCGAAATTGAACCCGTCAGCTACGTACAATACAGCAAATGATTTAGCCCCGGGCTCAGATATCATCTTCACTGATGATGTGAGCCTTCAAGTTTTCATAGAGCATCTTCAGAGGCTATCCGTGCAGTCCTAAGGCTGCGTTAGTCGATTGAGTTTTTGTTTTGCAGGAGTTTTTGTTTATTTTTAGAAGAAAAAAGGGTTTGGTTTGGTGAATGTTTTACGGAATCTCTTCTTCTTTTCCTTCGATCCTTCTGTGCTTCCCCTTTGTTCTGTTTTAATCTAAATAATCAAAATATGTATTATTCTTTTGGGTGGGAAGGGGTGTTAGTAAGTAAAGGCACGTCTGAGAATAAGTTATTACAAGGCAAGGGAGATATGACATATGAGCTTCGTTGGGAAAGGAGGGACAAAAAATGCTGTTTAAGTTTGAGAGGATGTCATCCTAGTTAGGCTTGTGCTCTTTTTTTCTTTTTTTTTTAATTTCTTTTTAAACATGTGTAACTTCAACTAGTCAAAGAAATATATTGATATAGCATCTCTATTCGAAAACTTCTCTGACTTTCATGACTTATAATTCTTTCTCAGTGCTTGAGATTTGAATCGGAATTGAGGGGTTTCATTGATGATGTGATTGGCTTGAGTTCTCATTTTTATTTTTCAAGGAGCTTTAGCTTAGTTGCATATAACTTATCCCTATTTGTTATGTGAATCGGAAGGTGGATGTTTAGTGTGAATAACTAATAGTTAAGCTTTACTGCTGCAGATAGCTTATCGGGACATAAAATAATTGTATCAGGATAGATAAAAATTGGATGACTGTTTGGTTGTTACTCTATTCTCTGTTTATGCAATTTTGTCTTTTGTATTGTTTTAATTAGAATATAGTTATAGCTTTATATTAATAAATAAAAAAAGCGTTGATACACTCAGCTTGTTTTGCAGCTCTATATACTGTGACAACGTAGTATATATACGCTATCATAATGTAAGGGTATCAAATTATCATTTTTTCAATGTGAAAACAAATGCGTTAATGTATTTCAGTGTATGTTTTATTTCATATAACTGCATATATTTCAATGAGAGAGTGATTTTTAATAAAATAAAAATTATTGTGGACTACAATTGGGGCAATTGGGGCTGCACTTAGACTGGACATATCATTTTCCAATAAAAATGATAATGTTATGTATTGTTTCTTTTCTAGTCTCAATTCTAGTTCACACAAAACTTTTATATTTTTTTTAAATAATATACATCATCTAAAGAGGTGTATGTTTTATTAAAAAAATAAAACATATACTTTAATAAATTGCATAGATGCAAAATGTATATACTTCAATAAATTTATAGATGCATTTATTGGAAATGTAAAAAATTTCTATTAAAGCATATATCTTGTTAATGTGAGTATATGACGCTAAAGAAGTATATGAGACTGGAGGTTGGAAAAGGGATTGCGTGTAACAGCACTCCATAACAAATAAACTATATTTGACTCCCTAGTTAAAGTTACAAGGGTTATTTTAATTTATTAAGATATAGTTATTACAGTTTATGTATGCTAAATAAACATTTTTTTGAGGAATTGTGATCATGCATATTTTACACATGTTTTTCATCAAATATAATTTTGTTTTAATAAAACAAACACACAAAATAAGATTGTCTAAACATAGAAGAAATAGCAATTAAGCAGGAAATCATTCAATTCTATACGCTCTATTGTGTAGGAGGATGTGTTTGTGCATTATTCAAAAGGGTAATTTTCGTTCACTTTTCTTCAAATTCTATGGAAGGAAGTGGGTCAAATGTAACGATGAAAAGTATATAAAATTTTTTTTGATCAATTATCAAGGTGTTTTGAAAATTTTCATTCACTTTTCCTCAAATTCTCGTTTATAGGGAATGAATTTTTTTCTCACATTTTCTAATAAGACAAATAAGAGTGGAAAAGTGATAAAAAAAAATTTCATTCATTCTTTGACACAAACACCATATTTTTTAATTGTCAAAAGAAAAATTTTAATTTTTCTTGCTTTTCTTCATTTTTCATCTTGCACGAACCCACCTCAATGGGATAAAGTATTACAAATCCCCTTATCTTGCTTGTTTAATTTTTTTCATTTCAATGATTTGAATCTAATATAAACGCTGAAGTAAGCTCAATTGCGATGTTCTGCATTTTTTTTTTGGGTATATGTGTTCTGATGGGATACATCTACATAACTACATTACAACTGTAGGTCAAAGTAGATCAAAACCACAACTCAACCTCTAGAACGAATTATTTTGCAATGAATTGAACACATTATAATACATTGTCACGTGGATTGTCCCTAACTTTATTCTATAAAAGCATTGTTATACGCGTTCTATAGGAACAGTCTCACGAATAGTTTATATACCTCAATAATAATTTATTAAGGTATATATATCATGTTGTTTATAATTTTTCATGTTTTTAAATCAAAGGGGTTCATGTCAGAAGTTATATATATATTTTTTATAAAACATATATTTTTGTCTGTGAAATTGTCTAACATTATTCTATAAGAAATAGTGAATCGTTTATGTATAACTGATGTTTTTGTTTTTTTTTGGTATGCGTATGGAATATTGATTATTTAGCTGGTGTGATTGTATAATTGAATAAAAATGTTTTAGATTTTTAAGCCAATATCATGAGCTGTCCAGAATGATAAATGTTTGGAAATTTAAGCCAAACATAGACATGGATTCCATTGGAAAAAGGGAAATCCAAATAACCCCCTCTAAACTGTCCGAAATCATTTAATCATTTGACTTTTCCTTAAATCCATATATATAACCCTCTAAAAACACCAATGTAAATCTAAATAAGCTTTAAATTAATCTTGCATAATTGATAGATTATGAATATTATGTTTTGTTAACCTTAGCTGAAAATATTGTATATCAAAAACCTCATACAATATATTAAAAATGCGAAAAATCATCTGCAAATGATGATTTATCCTCTTAATAGAAGTTTATAATCGATTCAAAAGTGATAAAGTCATCATTTATATAGAGTTTTTTGCATTTTTAACACATTATTAGAGTTTTAGTTAGAGTTAATTAAATGAAACATTTATACAAAATATTCATTATCTATTAATAAAAATTTAACACATAGATATTTAAATCGTATAGTATTTTTAAGAAGTTATATGAATTTTTAACCATTAACTTGTGGTCCTTTGAAAGTTTCCCTTTGGAAAAACACCAGACCAGATTCGTATCTAATAAAAACTGTCGCACCCAATAAACACGAAAATCACGGAGTACATGTGGTGAAACGTGGACGGTCCATATAGCCCTGTCTGACAAACTCGGGACATCACGACCGTCCGAACAGATCGCATAATGACACGAAAATCCAAAAAAGACTTTTCTTCGTGGTGGACGGTGCGATACGGACGAAAGGAGGGACAATTATTGATCACTGCATCGCCTGTCACCGGCCACGTGGAAAGCTTATCCACCTATCATTTTTATAAGGAAAAATATCGTATAAAGTTTGCTTATATCTATATCAACCTCTATTTTTTTTTTAATTCACATAACCCTGATAGATTGAGTTATATTGATATACCTCATTGTCATTAATATTTTTAAATTAGAATATGATTAACTTAATCACACAGTTAAATTATTTTTTATCCTAGTTACTTTCACCCACACTCTATGAAAAAATGCATATAACCATCTAAAAGTTAGCGAATATCTCATATTGACTACTCATTTTTCTGATTATTCATACAACCCCTATTTGCTCATGGATAAATATTTAAGCCCTTGAGTTTGTTTTGTATCAAATGTAATGAATATTCTGTTTATTTTTTATCAAATTTTAATAAATATTATGAGTACATTTTATGTATCTAAAGGTATTGCAAATGCGTTTATCTAATAATCTCTTGAGATTTAAGAAAAATTCAATATAACCTCTTTAAATGATTAAATGCCCTCCATAAAAAAAATCACTATGCTTTATTCTCAATGTGTTAAGAATAAATTATTATTTATTATTAAGTTAACCACACACAAATTTTAACTGGATAATGGTAGGGGGTGATATGAATTAAACGCTTAATTTCAGGGGGTTATATGGATATTCTGCAAAATGAGTGGTCAATATGTATATTGCACAATCTTTCATGGGTTACATGAATATATATTTTTAAGGGAAAATGACCAAAAAAATCTTCTAAGAGTTAGAATTACCCAAATCAACCATTTTTTAAAATTATATATAAAAAGGTTTCATTCTACAGTTTTGGAAACAAAAAAGACTAATCTGCCCTTATATAATTAAATCCTCTTAGAGGTTTTGTTATTATATATCATACTGTGTGTTTCTTATATATATCTTACATGATATTGTTTATCATTTTTATTGTGTATAATCATAATATGTAATTTAAATCTATGTTGTGCTCCAATGCAGCAGATGATATTTTAGTATTCTAAATCTTTATTCACATTTTTTATTTTTTGGCTATTTATATATTTTAATGATGTCATTAGTACATATTCATTTTTTTAAAGAAGCATCAACATTTAATGGAGTTCATCATAAAAAACTTAAATTATATTGGTATATAGTTAACAAAATCCAACTAATCACAAAGATTTTAGAATAAAAAAAAAAGTTGATCTATATAAAAATGCGTGAAATACAATAACAAAATCAAGAGGGTGAAATATTTTAACAAACTTAAGAATTATGAAATGTATTAAGGATCTAATTGCATAATGGTAAATTAGTCTTTTGTGTTTCTAAAATTATAAAATAAGACTTTTTAGGTATAATTTTGAAAGGTGGCTGATTTGGGTATTTCAAACTTTTAGAATATTTTTTTAGTCATTTTTCCTATTTTTAAAGTGATTTTAAGTAACGAATAAATTGACGATGATTTAACTCAAAAGGATTTTTTATTTAACCATGAAAACTTTTAGTCTCCGTTTGGATAGCGGAATTGAATTATTCTGGATAGATAACTATGCCAGTATAGATGACAAATCTACATGAATAAGGAATTTTCTGTTTGGTTATGTTTTTTTATTCTCATTGGAAAACGTAAAAATAAAGGTTGAGTTGTTTAGTTGATAAAGAATAAAATATAAATAAAGTGTAAAAAAGTTTATTTGACATGTGGACCCTTTGATGTATAAAAGTTGTTGATAGGTGATTTGATGTGATAAGATGTAAAAAATTGATTTGACATGTGGGCCTATGAGAATAGATAAAGTATGTATAGCTTATCCTAGGGGTTACTTAGAATTCTTATACTCTCTTATACTCGTTTAAACTGACTTAGTAATACTAAGTTATACTCTACAAACAAACAATCATTTTTCTTATCCATTCTTATATCACTCTTATACTATTCTTATACCGGCCTATTCCACTTTCCAAACGGAGCATTAGGGGATTATATAGATTTTCGGAAGAACAAAAGAAGGGGTGATACGAACGATAGCGAGCTTTCAAGGGGGACATGATTTTTTCCTTCTTTTTTTTAATTAACCCGTTATGTATCTCCCTCCCCATCCCTTTGGAACTCACACCTCCATCATGCATACCCGATGACGTGGACTATTATCCGGATGACGTGGGCAATTTATTTGGCATGGCTGGTTTACTTTTTTTTTTTTTTTTTAATAGAAATTACATGTATCCCGAGCATCGAGATACCCCTCACAACCACCCCCAAAAAGTTGCAGTAACCAGCCCGCTAATGATTAATTTGATAAAGAGTTAAAAGATTTTAATTAGGACAAAAGATAAAAAGTATATTAATTTTATTCGTATTTATATTTATGAAAATTTAGATAAGAAGTGGGGATAAATATTATCTTAACATTTAGGTGGAACAAAATATCTTTATTTTTATTTAAAAATTAGGACAATTGTTTGTAATTTATCATGATTATTTTTTATAAAAAATAAATTGTTCTTACACTCACTTATTCCTATAATTATCACTTGTCCCCTTAACAAATTAGCCCTAAAACCTTATGCAATGTTCAATATAGGATTTATAAGAGTAAAAAAATAAACAATAATATAATAATCAATTACTTTTTTTTTTATAAAGTAAGGTAAAAATCGATATCACGACATTACTGTTCGAAATATAATTATGAAAGGAAAAAGAGAAAGGAGATCCCGCCGTCCACTGATAACCAATCACTTCTTAACATGTACGATCAGCCTTAAACGTGATTGGCAAGACGAAATCACTAAAGTGACTTAAAATGAGACCCCACATGCATATTTGATAAACACCTAACACAATTTTTTGGAAACTACTTTCATGATTATTATTATTATTTTTGTTAGTTTGGAAACTCTCTATGATTGGGGTTTAGGACAGCTGCTGAGCCTGCCTAAGGTTAGGCCGGCTGGGACCGTTGACATGTCATCCAATCATCCAAATTTCCAACCCTGGGTTCAATCATCTCTTTATTTTTATATTCACCGTTAAAATACATATCTTTATAAAAAAAAATTATTTAGATAAGTAAAATTAGCATATTAAAAAAAAAAACATAAAAAATTTAATTTTTTCATATATTATATCAGTAAAATATACACTCCAATTGTATAGGCGGCTGTCGAAACACGATGGTGAATTCTATTGCAGGAATCTGATTTCTTTAAACTCATTTCCAAACAGAAAAAATAAAGTGTTACTTAATTAAAAACTGTATACACATTTTGACAAATAAACGCTCAAAAATTAGTTTTTTTTCATAATAAGTGAAAATACAGTTTTATGCAAATTCAATTTTAAACTCCACTTTTAAGAAGAAAAAAAAAACTAATTTCATTACTCACATGCATCCAAACATGTTGTATGTAATAAATCTAAATTAAAAAATGTATCCATTATTTAATCATGTCTTTCATGCTAATCACAAACTAAGCACTCCAACTCCATCTATAAATACACAGTCTTCTCTTCTCTCACCATCATCAAATCACACCTCTCTCGCTCTCTCTCACTAAAAAAAAAAAAAAGCATCCAAAGATGTCTCGGCATCGTCGACAAGCCTCTCAATCTCTTCCGCAGACGTTCTCCATCACTGGCGAACCCGACGAGACATTCAATGGCGCCTCTCACCAGAGCTTCACCAGTGATACTGGCCATGGCCGTGGTGGAGACACCAAGAAGGCTTCAAGCACTACTGGAAATGGTGGAGTTCATGTGGGTTTTCAGAAGAAGCCACCACCCGCACAGCTTGGTGGGTCTAAGTGTTCATTGAAGGAGTGATTTTTTATTTTATGGTAGTGTTTGATCTATCGATCTTTTGTTTCTTGACTTGTGTGGTGTTGTTGTGCAATAATCTTCTTTTGATGGGTTTGTATGTTGAGAAGCTTTTTGAAGAAGCTCTTTGAAAGTTGTTAATTTGGTTTCTTAATAAGGTGCATTGGTTTAATTTTTTTTATTTATTATGATTATTGGGTTAGTGGTTTTTTTATGATAAATTTATGGGCGAGCCAAACAGTCTTAATGCAATTTGGATTAATGATTTTTTTTATAAAATGATTATTGATAAATAAATTCATTAAAAATAATGACATGAATCAAATGATGCTGAAATTATGATATGAGATTTCATTTGGAAAAAGGCTTCACCAGACATTATATATCTTGGGTATAGTGATTCCGACATCCCTGTTTTTCCCAGCAGCCTCAATGCATTTTATAATGTGCGCTGCGATTTTACTTAACTCAATTATTTTCTAATAAATTATATAACTCTTTAGAAATTTTAAACGTTTTTTTGTAAATAGACGATAGATTCATACGATTATTTGGAGTACTACATATTATTACTATATAAAAATATTATCGAATTAAATTATGTATACTACTTAAAAAAATCAAAACATTTGCGAATTTTAGGTGGAGTTATAAATGAGGCAATGTCTAACGTTTTACATGTCATTTATCATGGTCTAAGTATACTCACAAAGTTTGTGCACGTGTGCATTCATTAATTCTATGGGATGCTTTTAAGATTTATTTTATCATTAGTAAGTGAAAATACACACAAAAAATTATGTTGGGTGTAAAGGTAATTGCGACAAGTTTATTATTAACTTTTTAAATTATAAAGGATGTTATAACATTTAAATTAAATAGATATCTAGATTATGAATATTTAAAGCACAATTTAATGAATAAAAACATACATGTTGGCCCAATTGATATGGGTCGAGAGATATACAATTGGAGTACTTTTTCAACATGTAAAAAAGATGAGTATTTTGTGTATGCAAAATAATCAGTGAAATCTTATCATGATTTTAGGGTTGGTAAATTAGTAGTTATAAAAATGTCCAATCCAAGTCTTATACATGTTTTTCTATATATATATATATATAGAGAAGTGATTCGGTGCGGGAATGCGGGAAGCGATCACGGATCCATCGCATCAGACGGTCGGTGCGATTCACATCGACCGTTGGATGCGATGGACCCGCGATCGAACGACCGACGTCGTTTTCCGCATTCCCACATTCCTGTACTGAATCACTCGACTATATTATATATATATATATATATATATATATATATATATATATATATATATATATATAGAGGAATGATATTATGCGGTCGGTGCGGTCGTGCGGCGTCGATCACGGGCCGTTGATCACGGATCCATCGCATCAGACGGTCGGGGGCGATTCACATCGACCGTTGGATGCGATGGACCCGCGATCGGACGACGCACGTCGGATCCGCACGACCGCATATTATCATCCGACTATATATATATATATATATATATATATATATATATATATATATATATATATATATATATATATATATATAGAGGGAGTTATTGCGTGCGGCGAACGGCGGGTGCGGCAGCGACTACGGTCCGTCGATCACGAGTCCATCACATCGGACGGTCGGGTGCGATTCACGTCGACCGTCGGATGCAATGGACTCGCGATCAAACGACCCACGTTGCAGCCGCACCCGCCATTCGTCGCACGTAATAATTTTCATATATATATATATATATATATATATAATGTATTCCATGCATGACATGATATTTAATATAAGAAAAATATTTTATCTTCAACTGTGTGTCCATAATAAAATTCTAAACAATCTCAAAGATAATGCGTTGGGATTACAAATATTTATTCAATATACATTTTTTTAGTTCCAAGATTCAATATACATATTGATGTACTGAGTGAACACGCTTGATTATTTCATCCAGTGTGAATTGTTTATTCCTGAAAGCATCGTCTCTGTCTCACAAATATTTCCACCCCCACATGGATTCACCCATATTAATCTTTCTCTGCTATGTGTTATGTTTCGTGAACAAAGGACAGAAAATATTAGCATGCAACTTTTGCATATTTTAAATTTTTTAAATATATATATATATATTTATGTAACAAAACACGCATTGAATGTAAATGAATCATACATGTGATATATGATAAGAAAGCTATCTTCTTAACAAGAAAAATACTTTTACAAAAATATAAGATATGTATATTTCAGTAAATTAAAAAATATCATTTATATAACATATAAATGTGAAAAAAATTTAACAAAATATATTTTTTGTTATGGTGAGTGAAATGAACTATCAAGACATAAGATTACATTTAAAAATATAAAAAAGATTGAGTATAAAAACGTCTTTTAATATAATGTCATGTAGTACATAAAAGGATTGCATGTAACAAAAGCACGTAGAAGACATGACTCACGGGGGGAGTATTTTTTATTTTTCACTAGACCATCCATTCAAAATTTGTGATTGGTTTTAAAAGGGCAGCAAAACGAACAAAGAAACATAATTTAAAGTGGGCACTGCCACACATGTGGACTGAACTGAGACTGATTTGGGAATGCAAGATATAGAAGATAAAGATTACTGAATGGGTTCCACCAAAAAAGATTAATGAATAGGATTTGTTTTATTTGACGTGGACTACTATCCTCCACGCCACTCAAAAAGTAGAAGACAAACAACATGAGCCGTTTGTGGAAACTTTGGAGGCTATGATTTTTCCTATTGAAATGAGTGTTTAAAAAGAATCCCATGTGACCATTGCAGAGGAGATGCAATGAGGGGCAGTGTTAGATATTTTTCTCTTGTTTTTGGAATGGTCAGAACTAAGTTTAAATGAAAAATGATATGTATAGTCTTGTGCATGTTTGAATTTTAAATGTACTTAATTTACATCCAACCTTAATGGACATATTGTGTTGAACAACCTGTGTTGACTAGTCCAGCCTTAGACCTGGTGGTGGAATGGATACCTCTTAAAAAAGACCTAGGCATGACGACACAGTCTCAATAAACATTGATCATTCTACTTTTAACACTAAGGAGACGGGTCAACGTGGACCCATAACTAGTGGATCAAAGACCAAGATAACCTAGCTCAACAGGGTTTAGAACACTTTATTGCACATTGCTATAAGCAAGGCTTGATCCTTGGATCAGCCCCAGTGGGAGTGTCCCTACCAACACGACAAAGCCGTTGAGGACATGAATAACATGATTTAGAAAAAATACTCTCTCAAGTTTGTACTTCCGGCCCACAATCAAATTGGAGTCCTTTTGATCCAACATTTTTTAGTATTAATAGTAATGTATACTACATATAAAATATGCTACTTCACTCAATAAAGACTTGTATACTTCATTATCTTTGTGAAAAAAAAGTCTCAATTTCACAGTAGGGCCTTACAGCACCTATACCCGAACTCCTGAAGGTCTTTTTTTTTTAACTGTGGTAGGCAGTTGACTTTCAATATATGAAAGGCCAAAGCCCAATAGAAAGGGCATTACAGAAATAAAGATGCTGGATATGTAAAACACAACAAACCCAACATAAGAAAACTAAAAACAAAAAACCCCCCAGCAGAGGAGGAATCTGTCAAGGAGCCAAGAGGTTAAATATTAATCTCCCACACAAATTTCCCCCCCTACAATGTAGACCTCCCACTCATGCAGACCCCAAGTCTCTAATGAAATGAAGCACTGAATCCCACACGTTCTTTGAATAGACATGGGACTTTCTGAAAATTTGGTGGTTGCGAGCTAACCAGGTGGACCACACTACCGCGGGGAGAAAGGACTGCGAGACCTTTGCTGAGGGACTATTGTCACCCTTCTTTTTCAACTTCCAACCAGCTTCCCAAAGGTCTTGGAGGGAATTGAAGCCTGGATCAAAACCAGTAGCCTCTTTTTAAGAGTAACCAAATATGCCCTGCAAAAGAGCAATCAACTCTGTAGTCTCTTCAGGCACCCCGCACACAGGGCACAAAGTGTCCGCCTGCATGAACCATTTGGCTCTGTATAATTTGGTGAGGAGCTTTTTTGGAACATTAACCACACAGAAGCTTTAATCTTCAATGGGATTTTTGGTCCCCAGATTTTTGAGACTCTCGTGACCGTGGAGAGCAATGAAGTGTGATCCCTTCGCAACCAAACATAACAGCTTTTGACTGAGAAACCTGAACGTGGCTTAGGTTTCCAACTATCTGGGAGTAGAGGCTGAATAGTTACCTCCGATAATTCCAAGAGCATGGAATCAAAGAGAACCACTTCTTTGACAGATAGGAGGCGGGAAGCACACACTTCCCACACACCACCCGACCGTTCCGGAGTTCAGAAGTGACAAGCATGTCCTATAGGCACACATGAAACATCAAAAATGCCTGCATACCTCTCTTTTAGAGGAGACAGTCCGATCCAATGGTCATGCCAAAAATGAATCAACCTTGTCTCGCATTTGCCAAGAAATAGCTGCTGCAAAGAACTTGGTAGAGGCTAGGATATCACACCAAATCCAAGACGCGCATTGAGAAACACAGGGGAATCTATCCACCTGGTCCTTAGACCTGTATCTCGCCTCCACTAGACAACGCCACAAAAGATCCTGATTTTGCAGCCAACGCCATTTCTACTTAAAGTGCAAATAGGTTAAGCACGCCGGCACCACCTCCTTTTTCCTGCTACATATCCAATCCCATTTGACTAGATGAGGTTTAAGTCTCACCCCGCCAGCTCTGTTCCACAGAAAACACCTCCTAATTCCCCCCAATTTTTGAATAACCCCTCGTGGAATTTTGAAAATGAATAAGTAAAAAATAGGCAAGTTGGATAGGACTGCTTGAAGACAACCCCCTAGGCCCAAGACCTTACTCTTCCACCCCTGAGTCTTTTCTCAAAACATTGAATGAGGGGCAGCCAAGCAGAAGATTTTTAAGTGCCAGGGTGAAGAGGCAATCCGAGGTGTCGCGCGGGAAAGGATCCCACCTGACAGCCCATGATCCGAGCCAAAGCTTCTGCAACATAGCCACCAAGATTGATTCCTGGAGGTCATACAGCACAGTTTCTGACCTGCTGCTCCCAAATAGGCTGCCCAATGTATCCATTACCCGTTGCCACCAACAACATCAAGGCTCATGTTCCCCTCACAAACTCAAGTGGATCAGCACTTAAACATATGAGAAGCAAATAAATCTGATCAACTGATTTCCTATTTTGTGTCAACGTCTTATTTTGTAAATTCTATATTATAATTCACTGCCTGATAGCACTTAAACATATGAGAAGCAAATAAATCTGATCAATTGATTTCCTATTTTGTGTCAACATGTCTTATTTTGTAAATTTTATATTAAATTCACTGCCTGATCTTTAGTGTAATGAGAATTTGATGTTTGAATCTCTAGAAAAATACATTGGCAGTTGTAATTTTCAATAAATGATAAAATTTCATAAACATTCAAAAGTGACAAAACTGAAATTAAACCCAATCCCAAGCATGAGAATAAAACTGAAACATGGTGAGGCACAAAATATGAATCATGTAAACATCACTTCCCACAAATCACAATCTCAAATACCAAACGAGCATAAATCCAACTAAAAACAAACTCATTGACATCCTCAACGGAGAAAATGAAAATCAAATACAATCATAAGGACCTGTCTCCAGAACTGATATCTTGCTCTTCATGGTTTGTTTTGTACTAAAATACACACCCTGACCCAATTCATATCTTAATTACAAAATATCAAGTCCTAAATAGTCATATCTTCTTCGGCGAAGAAAGACATATGGAAGTTTGACCTGTACATTTGACCTGTACATATGATCTGACTTCGACTGTGATTATAGTTTTAACTTTCTTTGATAATTACCATAGAATCACCATTTGCAGAGCCCGAACATGTAACAAGTACTTGAAAGTCATGAACTCAGAGCAAGAGAAGAACCACAAATTACTCCAATACATTAATTTCCATGCTCGAGCCTCCATAAATCACACTACGGTCTGATAAGCTGAATCTGAGAAGCAAAAGCAACTCATCAACAGAAAATGTGTCTCAATGTGGATAGAATATTGAATGTATGTATACATTACAAAGATGATGTATACATACATAGAGAAAACATAAGAACATGAATCCTTGAAACCACTACACTTAACACATCTTACTTCAAAGTTGTGGATCCACCTCCATATCTGCAATCTCTTCTGGCTTCTCCTTGGAGACACTCTCACAAGACTGCTTCATAACTGTTTCCCAGATCATCAAAATTAGAATTGCATTACTTTAGCATGTATCTCTCTCTCTCTCTCTCTCTCTCTCTCTCTCTCTCTCTCTCTCTCTCTCTCTTTGTAGGGGTGAGGGGGGGTTAGAAACAGGTGGTTACCAGGATTACTTAAATCTGGTGATTCTACTACATCCTTCGCAGGTTTTCCAGAAGGTTCCAAGGGCTTGTGGAATAGCAGATGAGCCATCGTGCGGTCTATGGGATTTGTTACCGTCTCTGCATCCGGAAGTCTTGAAATTCTGTAGAGTAAAAAGACAATCCTGAAATAATGTACACATTCTGAAATATAAGATATTTCAACATTTTAAAAAAAATCTAAGGTATCCCAGGCAAACAAGTTGCCATAACATGATTTTATCTAATATTTAACCATGCTTGAATATTAATTGACATACCTGTCCTGAACATTCGCATCATTGTTTGCAGTAACGTCATCTTCGTCTCTACTACTCCGGTTGGGAGTGTTACTATCACTTGTGCTGTTTCTCTCTTTCGCGCTTTTAGCCAAACGAAATAAACTATCTCGAATGCAGATCCTTACTCTAACATCCAACTGTAGATTAAAACACAATCTGGGGATAAAATTATAGTAGGTGGTTTCCTATGTCAGAATATCATGGAATACTATCTTACCTTTGCCAAGACATCTTGAAGTTGATGAAATAATTTTTCTTCTAGAGAGACACCATCAACAGACATAGAAGTGTCTTGGGGATCATCATGCTCTCTTGATGAGTTCTTCACTAAGAAAGATATTTTTTGATCATTTTCTTCAGCTTCAACATCGCTAACAGTAGCATCACTAGTGAGGTTCTTTTGTGAAGAATTCTGAGATAGAGATTGGTCACTGCAAGTGCTCTTGTGACTGAATTTTTGCTGTTGTTGCTGAATTGCAAGCATTGCTTGCATTTTCTGGCGCCGTCTTAACTTCTCTATCTTCTCTCGAGGTGTCATAGTTAAAGGTCTCGAAGCAACATTTGGGACATTCTGTGAAGTATTCACTATGTTTGAAGAATCTGATAAAGAATTCTCACTGGTAACGTGCAATTGAATTTGGTCTGCTCTTGATTGGATTTGTGGTAACACAGGCATGATGGGATAATGATGAGCTGGGTACCCATAACCCATGAACATATAAGGATTGGGGTTTTGCATGTATCTCATAGACTCAGGACCCCCAATTTGCCTTTGTTGACTAAAAACTGGTGCAGGATATGAAGCTTGGAAGTGTAATCTTGGTGTCCCGAATTGCTGAGTTTGGATATTAGAATGGGACCAGGCACCACCTGGGAATACAGATGATTTTCTGTCCTTTTATCATCTGCCTTCCTCCGACCCTTAAGTTTTCTTCGATCCGCCTGAAGTGAAAATAACATCCATTTAAGATGTAGATCACTAGATTGAATCATAAATGACAACAGGTTCCATCATTAATTATGCATAAAGAATCCTTGATAATGTCTTAAAATGATAAATAAATAAATAAATAAATAAAAAGAAAATCAATATGCGACGGGCATAGCATGCAAAAAGGAAGTTCCTTACCTATTGGCATAGCATACACGAACGTCCTCCATGTTATCGATATTATGTTGCTTTCTTTCTTCTAGAGTAAAAAAAATCTATTAACTATAACCATCATTACGAATGTTAACAAGAAAAAAGTAAAATTGAACTAATAAACCATGAGGCTGAATTTTTCATCCTGGATAGGTGCCTATCAGTACTCAGGGCATCTTGAAGGGAAAAATCATCTAGATTAGCAAAGAACAACTCGATTCATATATCAAAGTAGCAAGTACTTATTGATTTTTTAAAAGGATAACATGTTAGTTTCTCTGTATTGCTTAGGTATCAGCCAAAGCGAAAGACAAACTATGCTATTTTATATATATATATATATATATATATATACTGAATGGACAATAATATCATTTTTTATAGGAAAATTTAATGATAACCGTTGATTAGAAATTTTTGGGTGGAAGGATAAAGATAATTTTAAAAAATGTTTACAAGTATTAGAGTTTTAAGAATGAGATATTGTCATGTTTTGCATAAAATGTACATTGATTCACAAATACTACATTATTATTTGAATTTTGTGTGATTTGACTGTGTTTTACTTTGTCTTTTCAATTGATGAATTTCTTTATTATGAATGTGCCTGCTAATCCCATATCAAATGTACTTACTCCTATGTTTAGATACTTACCCCGTCTAGGGAGTTAAAAGAGTACATAACCAAAAAGAATACAGATTCTTTTATCTGCCCAACTATTATTGGCAAAGGACTTCATGCCAGGTCCTTTCCTAATTCCTACCCATCCCCAGGAATTTGATACCTAAAGAGGGGAAAAAATATAAATAAAAAAAGGACCTCCCAGGATTGGCACTACCTATAGAAAATTAACATTAAGCTGACGGACAGGCATAGCGTTATGTCAATCTGGTAAGCTTAGAACTTTAGAACTTTGAGTGCTTGCTGTAATGTTCCCATTTTAGAACTTCGCATGCTCCGATCATGCATTTTTATTTCTTCAAAGTGCTTATGCTAAACAAGAACAGGTCGATTGTGAATCTAAAGTAGCACTGAGCTGGATCTCCAAATTGGTTCAAAAGCCTTACGCGCTTCTGAGGGTTGGGTTGGTGATTAACCTCTTTTCTATGGAATGTGTCAAAGGTTTACAAGAATTAGGAATTGAGCTGATCAATTGAGCTTATAAGAGAGATTTTTTTAGACACTGTAATGTTTAATCACCATTATCTTTTTCTGTTTATTGTGATTTCCTTAACAAATACCATATCAAGATTCAACGTGTTATCCTTTCTTTGTAAGCTTACTCATTTATCTTTTAAAAAATGAACCCATTTATCTTTTTTTTTAAAGCATCTTTTTAAAAGAAAAATGGGTAAGCTTACAAAGTTTTACCACCTTTTTTTTTGGACGGAATACCACCATATTTTTTAAAATCCAGAAGAAGTATGTATCACTCACACCATTCATTTTGTATCCATTTTCATATTGGTCAACACAAATGATGAGTATGAATTCCTAAGCAAACAAGTAATAACACCAAAACTGAGCTTTGTAACTTGAAAGTAAAGCAACGTGTGTAATAAAGTTCCTAAGAATCATTGCTACTATTAGATGGTCCGATATAGTTTACCTTGGTAGGCTTGAATCCAGATGGTGACTGCCTGCCAGCTTTGACAGGAATTCCTACTTTCTGTCAAATCATATAAAGTCTGAGCAATATCACAAGTGACATTGAAACACGAGACAAGCAATATCACACATACCTTGTCTTCCTGAATGGGTTCACTCTTTCCACCAGAACGAAAATCCACCTGACTAACAAGAGGGGGATAGCCTTCCTCAGATGGGTCATCCCCAGTAGCTGCTACACTCTGTACCACACGAGTTGGGATCATATGTTCTGTCGCAGCAGTCAGGGTAAATGTGGATTTTTATCCCAACAAAAAATGTGGATTTTTACATGCTGAAAAAGTTTTTAAAACTGTACTGATCTGATTGTGCCTTAGTGATATTAATATTAAAAATGAGACTTACAGGCATGCAAGAGACCAGCTCATCTGCACTGCCAATCATATCATGTTCCAGCATGGAGTCATTGTTTCTGCAAAACCATCACTTGTGAGAATAGAGAGTCAGACAAACATCGCTGAATCATGGAAAAAAAGGTCCACAATTCATGGTTGTCCAATTTTAATAAAATTGTGGCAAAAAGAGGCCCCAAAATTCATGGAAACTGTTCAGGCTTTGTTAAATGATAGAATTGCATCAACAACTGAAATGCAAGAAATGGATTTTTTTTTTTTTTTGAAAACTGCTACCTCAAGATTCTATCAAGATCATCAAGGTCTCCAATGTTAGCCCAATCACAGTCAAGAAAGCTATCCCTTGCTTCTTCAGCAGCATGCTTCTCCGCAAAAGGTTCAGAATCACTATTCAGCTGACTCGTATCAGAAGCAGAGAAGGTACCCAACTCCTTCAAAGATGAAGGGACTTTATCACCATATGAGCCATCTATGGAACCATATTCTGTGACCATGTCATCTATAACAGATATAAAATTACCATCTTCTTCAGTAAACCCATCGACCATTTCAGTAGCTGCAGAATCTCTATCAGGATACATTTTCTCTAGTGCCCCATCTAATGAAAGCCAATCAGGCCATGGGTCAATTTCAGGTGGTGGACCAGAAATATCATCATTCATTGCATAATGAAAACCATTTTCCGTTTTTGACCCAGGGATATTACTTTTTATTCTGTGCATTCCCTGATCCAAAGACTTAACAGTAGTGTCGGTTTCTTCATTGGTTTGCTTCTTGATCTGGTTCCCAAAAGAAAACAATGACTTTTCTTCACTTCCCTTTGGATAGGGCACAATGTGGTCACCACGCTCACTAGATTCACCCCATATTATGTCGTCCACCTGAAAATTTGTTTCGTGACATAATTAGCATTATCAACAAGGTGAAGAATATGATAGTGACCTTCCTACACAGAAGAAACATATCTGACAAATAAGAAATAGGACATTCAGCATCACAATGCATAAGTTAAATAAGAGACAGATGTAATACTAGAATTAATTTTAATTGAAAAAAATAAATCACCAAAAAAAAAAAGGAATGTGAAAAGATTTCTAGTTCGCATCCAATTTGAACATAAAGAGCATGAGAATTCAACCACCATCTAATTTTCCTCTCTATTTTGTTGACAACTTCGAATGTTACAATATTATCATTATAAAAAAATCCATTTTCTCAGTTGTGAGTTAGATCTATTATATATTACGCTTGTCAACAGATCGGAACTTAATATCCATTTTTGCTCTTAAATCTTTCAAATACGGATATTAACATTCAAATTCAAAGTTTCAAACCTTTTTAAATACGGATGAGATAGGGATATTTTTTGAATAATTACCATATCTAAATATGGACAACAGTTGGAGTGGTTAAGTGAAATATTAAAGTTAAGAGATGGGGCAATCAGAAAAACTAATGTTGATGCAATTAGAAAGAAAATGTTAAAATCAAGACCTTAGGACTTCTCGACTCTTTCAAAGATCGTAGAATGAAAGCGAAATTTACATATTATAATTATCGGACAAGACAACTGAATTTAAACAATATATAATACACACACACACACTTCGAAGCTATTAGAATGATATTTATATCCACATTTCAAATATTCGAATATTGGATAATTTCTGAATTTTTTATACAGATTCGCGGCAGATACTAATATTTTTTGGATAGTTAATAGGCTTAATACATCCAACATGATCATTAAAGCCATCTTATATATCCATTTTCAGAGGAAAATCATAAGTGTTTGAGAAGTAATAGACGACCAGTATCTTAGTATATTCTATCTGTATTCTATGAACTCAAATCAGAACTTTTATCTTCACACTCATAAATAGAACGGGGATGATGAAAGAGGAACATAGTCACACACTAGATATATTGGACTGCTTTTCTTCCTGCAACTATTTTTTGACCATTTGAGTTTGGATGTGCCCTCCTATCAATCTACTTAATTAATGGCATTCCCGCCTTTGTACCCTCACATCATTCACTTCACAAAAGATTACTCATGGAACCTTCATATATTTGAAAATACATTTTGTTTCACTTGGTCCCTGTAGCACAGTAAGCTCCCACCCTGATCCAATAAAGTATTTTTTTGTTAATAGTCTTCAATGTATAGGTTAGATGACCTATAGCATTACTACAAAAAAAGGTGTAATCGGGGATGTCTGCAGAATTGAGTTATTTCAACAACCCATATATAAAAATATTCTTTTTCCTATCTTTGCAGATTCATTAAGGACAGGAATTACCTGTGTCATGATACCTTCCACAATATCCATCTGATTAATCACAAATTTGTGCATCAATGAAACCCAATCACTAACTTGCCTTCTGCATCAACCAAAGTGGGAAAACCCGTACTATGAATCTACAACAAATGATAAAAGAGGTCTGACAAAGACAACCCACCCTCATTCTACATCCCAAATGCATGCAAACAAATGAGACCAATCCAAGGTTGGAGAACTTGAAGTTTGATGCCAGATTTCCTATAATTAGGTTTGTATTGTACCATTGGGTGTACATTCTTGTTCACTGCACCAAACAAAGTTGAATTTGTCTCTTGGAATTGGAAGTTTCCATGAAAGAGAATTCATCCAACAGCGTACATCATCTATCCCCAATGGGAAACAAATTCCAATGCCCTTCCTCCCACCCTCCCTCAACTTCATTTTTTGCCTCTTACTCAACGGAACCACAGAGGGTTTTGTTTTTCAGCATCCTTCCTGCTGCTGTAGTATGGTATAGCAGCTTAAATTATGAGCTGGTTTCAGTATTAAGTTATCTTAAGTTACTCTTACGGGTGATAGTTATCCTTTTAGCCTAGTGCTTGTGCGTTGTACCAAAACATAACTATTAAAACCCTTTGCAAGGGCATGGCAGCTTCAAAAAGACATATTATCAAAAGGTTACCTGGCATACCCCCCCCCCCCCCCCCCAAACACACACACCAAAAAAAATGTTGGAAGAAGCTTATGGTCCTATCTATCTCTCATGAATGAACTTCCTCATCAGCCTTTGCATCCAAAATCCGCCTTCATTAGGCCCGAGCTAAGTTTTACCTCAACAATAAACTCAAGAGATGGTCCAAATTGACAGCTTATGAGAGGTTAATGTTCTCCCTTATACCATGGTCATTAGGTTATAGCTGAGACACTGTTTCTGTATCATTTGTGTTGGATATCAAATCTACTTCCTCGTCTACCACATGTACGCATATCTACCACTCAATCCCCAAGAAACTCCAATCCAACTTCACATTCTAACATATACAGATTTATCCCTTACAGTGATTCTTCCCTCTCATGACGAGACGTGTATCAATCTCTACAGATCACAACAACCTACACAACTTTTTTTTGGCTAAAACCACAGCTTACCACCAACAATTATGTAAATTTCAATACAAAACCTACCATGACAAGATCTAAAATCCCTATACAAGTTCCATGAGGACAAAACCCCCATCATTTAAAGACAAAAAATTTCAACCACAGATCACAAACTCTGCCATTAACACATACTTCAGTCAAACCAAAAATTAAGTTCACAAAACCGAAAAAAAACTTTAAAAAAATCACGAGTCACTAACACACAAACTAATCACATCAAGAACATCAGTTGAACAAAAAAAAACCACTAAAATCAATTAAAACAAACCTCAAAAAAATTCAAAAAAAAAATATTACCTCGTCTTCGTTCCAGTCAAACATCGGGACTTCGCATATAAGAGAGAGAAACGGAATCGAACGATCGAACACAAAAATCGGAATAATTAAAACCCTAACCGAAACGAGTCTTCTCTTTCTTTTTCCTTTTTTCCCTCTCCCACCGAAGTTTCGAGACTCAGAAATGGCGAAGACGGACTGAGAGTACACGTGGAGGAATCATAATGGCTGAACAAAACGTATAAAAATACCAGATCCCCGTGACGCCACGTGTAGGGACCGCATCGCAGGTAGTGGCTCGGGATGGCTCTCGATCAAATGCTCGCGTCTGATTGGCTGAGAGCGCATTTGGGTTTCATTTGGATGGCATGTGGGTTTCATTTTGAGTTTGTTGACGGGGGGTTGAATCTGGAGGGTTCGGGTTTGTGGTGGAGGACGGTCGAGATGTCACATCAATGATGACGTGGCGTTCTTATCTTTGCTTTCGTGTATGGACTGTCAAACCCAAATGGGCCACTTGTGAGTGGATTCTGGGGCGTACGTTAATGTTAAAAGAATATTATTAAAAAAATATGCGGCTGCACGTGGGAGGCTCACGTGAATAGGCTTTTGGGTGGTTAATATTTTTTTGGAGCTGTTACACGCAATCCGGTTAACAGTCTATAAAATAAAATAAAGAATTAAAATATGTATCATAACCTTATTCATTTTTTAACAATAATGATTTTTATGTCATGATTTCACAAGTCTCAAACCAGGTCTCATGATGTAGTAATATGACATTTTCTATTATGTCTATAATTATCTCAACATGAATCCATATGATTATGAAGTATCATTTAATTTTAAAAATACTGTATTTATTCATCATTAATTGATTCTGAAAATCATACATCAATATTAATTTTTTTAGAATTGATTTTATTTACAATAATGATTCATAGACCCCATTTTACAAGCCCCAAATAGGCCTCATAAGGTGGCACAATTATTATACCTATTTTACTCTTTATGCCTTTTTCAATAATTACTCTCCATAATCAAGGATTTAGGTTACAATAGCTGATTTGTCATGATTTTTTGAATTTGTTTGCAAGATCAAATCACATTATTTATGGTAATTAATAATATTCTCTCTTTTTCTTTATAATATATAAAAAAAGAATATGATCTATCTATCTATCCATTTACAACTTCTTTTTCTTCTCCACTTAAAATAAAATTTGTATTTGGATGACATTCCTTGTTTTGCATTTATTATAATTTTTTATTATTGAATTTGATGCTAAATGTTAAATTCAATAACTCTTTTACAACAGTTTTTTAAGAACACAGAACCAGAAGGTTGTTTTCGAGGTTTTTCAAGCATTGATTTATTTTTTGGAGGACTGAAAGTTTTTCAAGCATTAATTTATTTTTTAGAGGATTGGAGGTTTTTCAAGTATTGATTTGTTTTTTGGATGATTTTTTATCCTCCGATCAAATAAAAAATCATAATTGAATGATTGGATGTCGTTTCCAATGTTCGTAGATTCGGGTGCGGTCTTTTATTGTTTCGTTTATTTTGTATTTGTTACAAATTTTTTTATTGAATTTGATGCTAGATGTTAAATCTAACAGCCTTAAATCTGGGGCGTTTGATCGTTAAATTATTTAACAATTATATCTGAAATTCAGTTACATTGTGGAATGCAACTACCTCTTAATTGCTTTATATAAACAAAGTTAGTTACATTTACAAATGTAACTGATTTATAATGCAATTTATTGTTAAAATTAACTTACATTTTATAAATGCAATATAATTTTATCCTGAAATCTAATTTTATACTGTGATTTGTGTTTCATTTATGCATTTATTGAAAAAAATCACAAATATTTTGTTTGATTATTAGAATCGAAAATTACAACAACAGTGTTCATAAATACATTGATTATTCTTTATAGCCATCATTTTCTAGTTGAATGAGATGCCGTAAACAAAAATTTAATCTTTTTTGGTGTTTTGGATGAAATGGATTTTTTGAATGATTTATTTTTGTTTTGAAAAATATTATTAAAAAAATATGCGGCTGCACGTGGAGGCTCATGTGAATAGGCTTTTGGGTGGTTAATATTTTCTTTAGAGCTGTTACACGCAGTCCCGTTAATATTCTATAAAATAAAGAATTAAAATATGTATCCATAACATTAGTCATTTTTTAACAATAATAATTTTGAGGTCTCAATTTTACAAGCCCCAAATCAGGCCCGACAATAGGACATTTTTTATTATGTCCATAACTATCTCAACATGAATCTCTATGATTATGAAGTATCATTTAATTTTAGGAAAAAATCCATATAACCCCCCGCAAAGTTGTTAAAATCCATATAACCCCCTTCCTTTTCTAAAAATACAAATAAACCCCCCCCCCCCATAAATTTAACAAAAATGCAAAAAGAACCTTCTGTCAGTTAAGTTAGCCTATAGATGGACTGAACCTAACCTTAGGTGTGAAATGACATGTATACCCTTTTTCTTCCCTAACCTAAAACCTAAACATTTGCATTTCCCTTATTTGACGCCGGCTCCTCTGCATTCATTTGATGTCGCCCACGTCTTCCTCCACGACGCCTTCCGTTGATCTCATCGTCCACGTCCTCCTTGATGATGCCTTCCGTTGATCTCATCGTCCATGTCCTCCTTGATGACGCCTCTGTTGATCTCGTCGTCAATGTCCTATGTTGATCATCTTCAAATTCATCTTGATTGTCTTCATCGGCATCCATCGTTCCTTGTCGCCGATGCCCTTTGTCGATTTTTTTCATGATCGAAGCCGTTTGTGGTCTTTCAAGGTAATTTTCTATTCATTAGATTTTGTATATTTTGTATGATACAGAACCATGCATGAAAACACTTTGTACAAGGTTGATTAGTCAAGGAAGTAGGTGAGGAAAATCATTGGGAGTGAGATCACAAGGAAGAATTTCTAGAACACTAAGTGAGAGAGTCAAATATCAAGCTCGCAGAGGTAGGGGGACTGCACAGTACATGGGGGCTCAATCTAGTAATGTCTGACATGCACCCGTGAGTAAAGTCCACTTAACCCAAGATTTTCATTTTTGAATGTGTATATCAATGTGACATGTATTTTTTTTTTTTTTTGCCAGGTATTGATGTTCATGTGTTGGTAGAGGCCTGGGAATGTTCCAATTTTATTTTAGTTGTAGCATCACTCTGATATATTTTGTTTAAATTGCGTATCAATGTTAGTAGAGACTTGTGGAACATGTAATATTTCTATGATGTTTTTGTTTTGAGCAGTTTTTCTTTAATATTTCATACATATAAGACATTAATAGTTGTGTGTGGAATGGGTTAAATTCAATTTCATGTTCCAGTTCATATACAACAGCAGGATCGAAACATCATGTAATAATATCAGGTGTGTGTATAGTGTTGAATGCTTTCAACAGCATCAACAGTGGATGACTAAAATGAATTTGTCAACAAAAAATAAATTAGTTTTTTTTCTTTTCTTTTTTGGTGACAAGGCCCTGTTTGAGGAGATATATTCAGTATCACAAAAAAACTTAATTACAAATTACTTTCAGGCACTTGTAGTTGTGCCTCAACAAAATATATACATTGTGTAATATTCGAGAAACAAGAACCTAACAAGGTCCGAACCCTTTCATCCTGTAAATACATACAAAAACCCAATGTTCGTTGTTTCCTCGCAAAGCTAGCCAGTATATCAGGTCCCTGAATAGAAGCTCTTGGAACTTTAACAAATTTAATAGGGTATGTTTCTGAATCAACATCCGAATAGCTTGCACTTGAAGGCTAATTGACAGATGACCCAATTCATTGCTTTGTAAAACTGTACAACTTGAGCTGAATCAGAACACACACTAAGATCTTGTAAACCCAGTGCTCTAGCCTATTGCACGCCAATTCGGATGGCTTCAATCTCCATATGTAAAGGGAGTTCCTAAGGCCAATACACGTAACCAATAGGTTCAGGCTGGACTAGTAGTATAAAGTATAAACGTTGCCCCTGCTGTTCTGGTGATCACATCAACACTACCATCTGTAATAACATAAGAGCATCGAGAATTGTTGATGGGGGTGTAATAACTTAGGAAATAATGCTCCCACGATCAGAGAAAACTCTTTTCTGCAAGGTGATCTAGTAGCTTAGATAGCAGGATTTCACATTCTTTACCCAATGCCAACCAAGTGGTGTTGGAGTAGTGGTTTTAAAAACTCGGCCTACCAAATAGCTCGCATGCACTGCTTACCTTGGAAGACCAACATAAAAAAATAATAAAATAGTTAGAAAGCATGTATTCTATTCAAGTACACACAGACAAAAAAAATGGTTCATGCATTTTATCAAACATATTGAATACAAATCATCATATGCCATTTCAAACATTGCCTAGAATTTGGAGATCAATGACCAGAGTGGGGACTAGTATTGAGGATGATTGACAATGTTCACAATGGATGCATGTGCAGATGAAGATACTGAGGACGAAGCATTCATAAACAATGGATGCACAAATGTGTCTGTTGAAGAAGGGGGAACTCCAACGGTCGGATGGTCATGTACGATGGTGGCAATGGTCGGGAGGGCTCCAACGGTCGGGTGGGTGGAAAGGACTGACGAACAGGGGGAAACAATGGAAGAAGATGGGTTCGGAGAGGCAAAATGTCTTTATTAAGGGGTTATTTGTATATTTATTAGTTTGCAGGGGGGTCATCTATATGTTTGAAATTTGGGTGGGTTCATATAACGGAATATCCTGAGAATATTCCACTTCTGTTGGGTTAATTTTAACTCAGGGGTACTTTTTGCATTTCTATGAAGTTTGTAGGGGGTTATTTGGATTTTCAGAAAAGACAGGGGGTTATATGGATTTTAACAACTTTGTGGGGGGTTATATGGATTTTTTCCATAATTTTAAAAATCCTTTATTTATTCATCATTAATTGATTCTGAAAATCATACATCAATATTAATATTTTTGAAATTGATTTTGTTTACAATAATGATTCACAAACCCCATTTTACTGACCTCAAATAGGCCCCATGAGGTGGCACAAGTATTATACCTATTTCACATTTATGTCTTTTTCAATAATTACTCCTCATAATCAAGGAGTTGGATGGCTGATGTGTCATGACTTTTTTTATTTTGTTTGGAGGATCAAATCACCTTATTTATGTTAATTAATAATATTCTCAGTTTTGCTTTATAATATATAAAAAAAAGAATATGATCTATAAGTCAGTCCATATACGACTTCTTTTTCTTCTCTACCTAAAATAAAATTTGTATTTGGATCACATTCCTTTTTTGCATTTGTTATAATTTTTTATTATTGATTTGATGCTAAATGTTAAATTCGATAACTCTTTTACAACATTTTTTTTAAGAACATAGAACCAGAAGGTTGTTTTCGAGGTTTTTCAAGCATTGATTTATTTTTCGGATGACATTTCAGCCTCCGATCAAATAAAAAATCATAATTGAATGATTGGATGTCGTTTCCAATGTTCGTCGATTCAGGTGCAGTCTTTTATTGTTTTGTTTATTTTGTATTTGTTACAATTTTTTATTGAATTTGGTGCTAGATGTTAAATCTGACAGCCTTAAATCTAGGGTATTTGATCTTTAAATTATTTAACAATTATATCTGAAATTTAGTTACATTGTGGAATGTAACTAACTTTTAATTGCTTTATATAAACAAAGTCAATTACATTTACAAATGTAACTGATTTATAATGCAATTTATTGTTAAAATTAAGTTACATTTTATAAATGTAACTGAATTTTATCCCGAACTCTAATTTTATACTATGATTTGTGTTTCATTTATGCATTTATTGAAAAAATCACAAATATTTTTGTTTGATCATTAGAATCGAAAAATTATAAATTAACAATAGTGTTCATAAAAACATTGATTATTCTTTATAGCCATCATTTTCTAATTGAATGAGAGGTCGCAAACAAAAATTTGATCTTTTTTTGGTGTTTTGGTGTTTTTGATGAAATAGATTTTTTGAATGATTTGCGTTTTTCAAGTTCTGTTTCAGAAACCCTAGAGGATTTGAATTTTGGTGCCGTTTTCATAAATGTAATTAATATCTTTTTTATTGGTTTTTAAAAAAATAGGTTTCTTGAAATGAATTGACTATGTTGATATATTTTTCAAAAAAGGTGAAGATGGATTTAATGAGGGAGAAAATCGTGGGTTTTAAATAAGGGTAATATTGTATTTTGCCTTTTTAATCTTTTTTAAAAGTCAAACAAGCAATCAATGAGATAATGACATCTCATGTGGCTTGTGAATGGAGGCCAAAATAGTTGGGCATATATAGCAGGACTCTTAATATATTATGGGTGCATTTGGGAACTTTTTTTGTTTTTAAAATCAAATTTTTTTTGTTCATTTAAAATTTTATCTGAATTTCCATTTGTATTCAAGAGATCTTTGGAAAAACATGTTTAAAAAATATGATTTTATATAAAGTAGTTTCAATAAAACTAGATTACTTTCTTTATTTTTTTAAAAATGTATTCTTTACTAAAAACTTAAACAAACTTTTTAATTAAGCATACATTTTTAGAATCCTATGGAAACACATTTGATTTTTTCAATTTGTACAAATTTCCATATTTGATTTTTTCAATTTGTACAAAATAAAAGCTCGCCTAATTGAGTTGAAAAATCAACTTCTTAAGTTGAGTTGTAGTGCAGTTGGGAAAAAGTAATAATAAAATTTTATTGTTTAGTTGACCATAGATGACTTATTGATAAAAGATAAATAAATTATAAATAATGACTTATGAAATGTAAAATTTAATTTGATATATGAACTCATTGATTATTCTTTATAGCCATCGTTTTCTAGTTGAATGAGAAGGCCACAAACAAAAATTTGGTCTTTTTTAGTGTTTTGATGTTTTTGATGAAATAGATTTTTTGAATGATTTCGTTTTTCAGTTTCTGCATTTCAAAAACCCTAGAGGATTTGAATTTTGGTACTGTTTTCATAAATGTAATTAATGTCTTTTTATTGTTTTTTTAAAATATAAGGTTTCTTGAAATGAATTAACCATGTTGATATGTTTTTCGAAAAGGGTGGAGATGGATTTAATGAGGGAGAAAATCGTGAGTTTTAAATAAGGGTAATATTGTATTTTACTTTTTTAATCTTTTTTAAAAGTCAAACAAACAACCTAATTAGATAATGACATCTCATGGGGTTTGTGAATGAGACCAAAATAGTGGGGCATGTGTAGTAAGGACTCTTAATATATTATTGGTGCATTTGAGAACGTTTTTTTTTGTTTTTAAAATCATATTTTTTTTGTTCGTTTAAAATTTTATCTGAATTTGCATTTGTATTTAAGAGATCTTCGGAAAACATGTTTAAAAAATATGATTTTATATAAAACAGTTTAATAAAACTAGATTACATTCTTTATTTTTTTTAAAAATGTATTATTTACTAAAAACTTAAACAAACTTTTTAATTAAACATACTTTTTTAGAATCGCATGGAAACACATTTGATTTTTTCAATTTGTACAAAATAAAAGCTCGCCTAATTGAGTTGAAAAATCAACTTCTTAAGTTGAGTTGTAGTGCAGTTGGAAAAAAATAATAATAAAATTTTATTGTTTAGTTGACAATAAATAAGTTATTGATAAAAGATAAATAAATTATAAACAATGACTTATGAAATGTAAAATTTAATTTGATATATGAACTCCATGGTTTATAGATAAGGTGGGGAGGGGGGGGGGGGGGGGGTTAGGTGCCCCCCCCCCCCCCCCCCCCACCCCCTGCTATGTTTGGAGGGTGTCCCCTCTCCCTTAAAAATACAATTTTAATTGAAAAATGTTAGACTCACTCACATTCACCAACTAAAATTCAGACCTTATATGTTTTTTTTTTTAAATAGTAAACATCATCTAATGATTTATATGCTTTAATAAAAAGTGTTGAGTTGAATAAACCAGTTTTTAATAAATGTAAGAAAATATTTAATGTGGTATATACAAAATTAAACGAGATATATGTTTTACTAGATTTTTAATGTGGCATATGAAATTGTATTTTGAACTGAGAAAAAAAACTGAATATAACAACACTCATTTTAATTTTTTCTGGACCACAGCACCGCCCGTCGTTTGAAACCACGGGTCAGGCGGGCCTGTTCAGGCCCGAGCCCTTGGCATGGGCTTGTTTTTAGGCCGGAAACTATCCTGGTCCCCGGCCCGCAGGCTTTGCCCCAGTTTTCACATCGGCCTGGCCCACTTGTGAGGGGATTCTGTGGCGCACGTTAATGTTAAATTTAAAAAGGTTTTTGTTAACGAGTGCCCTCAGAGCATTGGTTAAACCACATTTATTGCTATCTTTTTAGGCAACCTAATAAATTAACTATGATATAAGTATAAAAAAATGAAGAATTTTTTAAATACCAACACCACCCTAATAAATTCAACACTTTTTTTCTTCTTCCCTCCCACACCCATTTTTTTCCCCTTCCATACACAATATTTAAAATAAAATAAAAAGTGTCACAGCCATAAATAAAATATTTTCAAAAAAATGTTCTATTTATGTAGAAAAAATGTACACATACCAAACAATTGAACAATATTTTTTTATATAAAGTCAAATTTTTTATACATTTTATGAGTAACAAGAGATTTCAACGTTCACAAGTAATGTCTTAAATAATATATAAAAAATTGACTTTATATAAGAAAATTATTGTTCAATTATTTGGTATATGTACATTTTTTTTGCATAAATAGGACATTTTTCTGAAAATGTCTTATTTATGCCTCTGATACTTTTTATTTCATTTTTAAATATTATGTATGGGAGACAAAAAATTGGGTGTGAGTGGGAAGAAGAAAAAAAGTGGTAAATTTATTAGGGTGTTGTTGGTATTTTAAAAAATCTTTCATTTTTTTTATACTTATATCATAATTAATTTATTGATTTACGTAAAAATGTAGCAATAAATATGGTTTAACCAGTGCCTTGAGGACACTCATTAACAAAATCCATTTAAAAATTATAAAAAATATATGCGGCCGCACGTGTCAGGATCACGTGATTAGACTTTTGTGGTGATTTATTTTTCGTAGTGTTGAAAATTCAGTCGCATATATCTTAATATCATCCTATTATTTTAATTAAAGTAGTTTATTGTATCATTAAAATGATCATATAAATATTTTTTAATCTACATATTATGTATTTCACTTTATATAATTTGATTTGTCATCCACCTCCATAAAAAGAACTTTCACTCACCACTTCCTCGATTGCTCCGCCAACATTCTATTAGAATGTGTTTCAGATCTGATGTACTCATGTTGGAGTGAACACCTAATTGATATGAAATTCAGTTGAAAAGAGACACGTGTAAATTTTAGAACCCGTTTAAAAGTGAGTTTCAAACTTTCATTTTTCAAAAATCAGTCATGTTAAGAAGCAATGTTTATGGGGCTATGGAGACGCAGAGAATTTAATGAAAAAAATTGTATTAAATTTTTAGGTTTGTTCTTATTCTCTCATATTCTATCCTATTATCCTTTTATTCTTCTACCCAAACATTGCATAGTGTATTATACATGCAAACCCCTTTAGTATTACTCTACAATCACGCTCAAGGCTCTTATTTAGCCGTTTCAAAGCTAAAGCCACGTATGTATTAAAAAAAAATATAATATAAGTGGTTCCCATCAAAACCAATTAAAAACCTGAAACACATTACACGTCACTCTCCTATGAATAGCATATCTCGTAAGCGTTAGACTCTCAGTAACCATAGTTGGTGAACAACTACACAGACGTCCTCGATCAGGTGGAAAAGCCAGATGAATCGGATGGCGGAGATTCGTCGTCATCACTGCTCGGGGAGTTCAGTGGGCCCATAATGGCATTTTTAATTGCTATTTCTTGATAAAGGTACACAGATCTTGCGGTCTATATCGGCGTTTATAATCGTTTGAAGCCACGGACGGCGTGGATTTAGTGGATGGGGATCAAAAGCGAATCTGGCACGTGTGGGCAGTTGTGGAAAAGAAAGGCGTTTTTACCTGCTCCCACTCCTCCGTTACAAGTCGGCATTTTATTTTCTTTAAAACTAATGCCAAATAGTTTTTTTTTTTAATTCTTTGTTTTTTCGGTCCTTCAATTTTATAATTTTAACATAACGTATCACAAAACCTTGGATTAGTGTTTTTTTATTTATGTCATTTTGTAATTTCGGTAATTAATAAAATCGGGATAACAATTGTATATCAATTTCTCAAAAAATAATAATTATCGAAATGTGCATGTTGATTAAATGTGTAAAAATGATGGTTGGTAGTGTACATAGAATGCATAATATTGTATAGAAAATGAATAATGGTGTAGGAGTCAATAATATTCATATAATACATACCAATGTAGGATATTTAAGGAAATAAACAGTGGAAAAAGAAATAGAAGAATATAGAAGAAATGTAACTACTATAATTTAGGAGTGTTTTGAAATGCTAGGAAAGTATGTGGACCTAAAAAATAAGGGGTTGATAAAGATATTTGGAATTAATATCCCTTTTTATTTTTTGATTATTTTAATATTGTTATTTCTTATTTTAAAAATAATACATCTTTTACAATCCCTGTATACCTTGATCATATCTTTACACAAAATAAATTATATAAGAATTAAGCGTAAACCTTTCCGTAAAAACAAACAGGGATTGAGGAAATCATGTAAATCAACATTTAGATGCATCATGTGAGATCCTAAAGGCAAATATATTTTTTATATGAAATCTTAAATATAAATGGAGGTTTCCATTCATATTTATACATGGTATATATTTTTTATCCTTAAGGCCAATTCTATTGGACTTGGTATAGAAAATAATTTTTTGAGAATTAACTACAAGTGTTAAGAGATTTAAATTTTAGGACCTACACTTTTTTTATAATGAAAACAGTAATTCACGAAAAATGAAACAGATGCTCAATGAATTAAAAGCAACTCTTTCACAAAAAAAAACCCACATAATTAATAAAGATTGCAAAAATAACTGATAGAGGGACCTTTTTTTTTTGTTGAGAAAAAGATAGACTATATATAACTTTTCAAGAATTGTTACATAAGTCTGAATCTTGCTCGAGGGCAAGAAAAGGGAGAGAAGAGAGGACCTAAAACATAGGAGTCAGAGGGACTTGTTTGCAAAATAAAAACGTTTGGGGAACTAAAACAAAATTCAAGTTGTCTTATAGTAGTAGTATTTTTTTCCATTTCACATGGACATCTCCGTCGATTGCATCCCTACTTCCATAATGATCTTCTTTGTGAACGGCTACGATCAATAGGGAAAGCTAATGACGTTACAGAGTACAATTAATTAAAACAACAAAGATTGCCACATGTATTAACATTAATGGTCAGAGGCGTTAATATCGAAATAAAAATTTCAGGTTCTACACCAGGCATTTATAAAGGATGGAAAGCCAGAAACACAGAGAGAGACAGAGAGAGAGATGGCAACATTGAGTGTTCCAACACCAGCTCCTGCTGCAGTTGAGGATGCTGAGAAGCTGAAGAAGGCTTTTCAAGGTCTCTCTCTCTCTCTCTCTCTCTGTTTTTTTTTTTTTTTTTTTTGATATATAGTATTTGTTGGTTTTCTTTGGATCCCTGATTTTTTTATATCATGGACATGTATCTGATGTTCATTCATCTTTTTAGTTTTGTGTGTTTTGGGTTTTTAACCTCTGTTTTTTTTATTATGGATTTTTGGTCTAGTTTTTTTTTTAAATTAAACTCTATCCTTGAGCCAATTTGACCAGACTAGCGTTAACCTAAATGTTTTTCTTCTTTTATTTAGGAGATGTGATTAAATATCACACATTTTAAGAGACATAATTGAAAATCTCACCTTCTACAATTCAGTGTTCTATGCAAATATTTTTTCTTCATATTTTAAACTTTAATTTTAAATTATAAATTTTGAATGGTTGTTTACTAATATTAAATTTTAAATCTTGTTTGAATTTTAAAATTTGAAGCTTATCTTAATTTTAAATTTTAAATATGAAAAAAATTCATGATGAATCCACCAAATCTATCCATAAATCTTAATATCCATAAAATTTAAAATTTAATATTAAAGTTTAAGATCACATAAAAAATATGTAGATTTATAGAAAAAGTTATTCATAATAACATCTAACAGAAGATTGTGTGAAAAAGGATCCATGTCAATACTAATTTGGTAAAACTAGTCTCATGGCTAGTTTTACAATCAAAACTGACTGAGTGCTAGTTTTAAAATAAAAAAAGGCATTAAAAATGAAACCTGCCCTTAACATATTCCCCATTGTTTAAAAATTCAAAAGACTCAATGACCACTTGTTTTTGTGGCCAACGTTTAAAAACTCAAAAAACTTAATAAAAAAAATCAAGTAAGTTAATAGAGTTGGATAGAGTATTCTCATGGAAATCCACTGATGCACTCCATCTGACTTGATGATCCGGGGTGCTAAAAGAGGTATTTCCCCACCTAGGTTTTTAATTTGAGCTCTGTTTCACTTGTCTTTTTCCAGCCCAGTTTCAGTCCTCGTAACAACATATGCTCTATATGCATAGTTAAATTTTTTTTCATATTTTCTATAAATAATCCATGGAATTTGTTGGAATATATAATTCATGTTTTATAAAAACATATACTTTATATTTGTCTTTCGATTATTGTTGGGATGGGCCCATCAAAACACTGGGTGAAAATAAGCACCCCCATCAATTTGATATAATGAATCGTTTTCTCATCTCCTCCTTAATGTGTGCAATTTGTTAAACCAAGTAAGATTTTGCATTTTTTTCATTCTTTATACATGTCCTTATATTGAATCCTGGAAGGCGTAGTTGCGTCAACAAAACCTAACCTACTTTCTTATGTATATATATGCGCTATTTATTTGATCCTAATCAAGCAATATAACTCTTGATTCATCACCAAAACACACACCCAACAGAAGAGTTAGCAAATCCACATAAACAGAGGACATTTTATTGTGAAAAGCAGAGGATGATCAGAAACGTGAAGTTTTCTCATAGATAGTTATAAGGGTAATTAACCATTATTTGAAAATTATAACATGTTCTTTTACTTGTTTTGTGGATGTACTGTTTTCTATAGTTAATCAGCATTACTGTTTCTGCTACTAATCCATGGTGTGAATTGTTAAACAAAAGGATGGGGAACCGATGAGAAGGCAGTGATATCAGTACTGGCACACAGAGATGCAACACAGAGGAAGCAAATCAGGCTGGCCTATGAAGATCTCTACAAGGAGGATCTCTTGAAGAGGCTTGAATCAGAAATCTCTGGGGACTTTGAAGTATTATAATTTACAATTCACATGTTTGTCAAATTATTACACATAAGTAGCCCATTATATATGAATGTTTTTACACTTTACACTCATGCAGAAAGCCGTTTTTCGTTGGATATTCGATCCGATTGAGAGGCAGGCCATTCTAGCCAATGTGGCTGTGAAGAAAGGCATTGAAGACCATCGCGTGATCGTAGAAATCGCATGTGTCAGTTCTCCTGCTGAACTTCTGGCTGTGAAGCAGGCGTACCATGCTCGCTTCAAGCGCTCTCTAGAAGAAGATGTCGCGTCCCATACTACTGGTGATTTTCGAAAGGTTTGCAATTAAAAACCACCAATTACATTAATTAACATAATGTCTTGATCAATCCATCAGATATATTGAAATGCGTAGAAAAATAATATCGTCCATTGAAAACATCCAATGCATATTTAAATTAATAAAAGTTTTCACTTGGAAACATGTTCCATCAGGGCCACTAATTGAAAATTTGTGTCCAGCTTCTCGTTGCGCTAGTGAGCACGTATAAATACGATGGCGCGGAGATTGACACCAAATTGGCATCATCAGAGGCCAAGATCCTTCACAACGCCATCGTTGAGAAGGCTTTCAACCACGATGAGATCATTCGAATCCTGAGCACCAGGAGCAGGGCTCAGCTCATCGCAACATTCAACTGTTACAAGGATGAGTTCGGTGCTTCCATCAATAAGGTATAACAATGTCATGTCCTTTACCAAATTTGGCAAACACCCGTCGATACGTATCATTGATTTTTTCTTTTTTTTACCAGGGATTGTCCGGTGATGAATTCTTATTAGCATTGCGTTCAGCGATCCGTTGCATCAACTCTCCTCAGAAGTACTTTGAGAAGGTGATGCTCTAAGAATGCCTTTGGAAATGGTGTTTGAAAAACAAAGTTGTCCATTTAAAGTATTTTTTGAAAACAGTTTTCAAAAAGCACACTTTTCTTAGATTTATGAAAAGTTGAGAGTTTGGAAATGTTGTTTGGATCAAGTATGATTCCTGCAAAATCAGAAACTTAAAAAGGGGTCCAAAGCGTTCCCAAACATTGTCTGAGAACATGGGATATCATGCTAATGTGTCTTCTGATGAACTGAATTTTTGGCTTACAGATTCTGCGAAATGCACTGAACAAGCCAGGCACGGACGAGGACGGGCTCACACGTGTGATTGTCACTCGCGCGGAGAAGGACTTGAAGGTTATCAAGGAGATCTATCACAAGAGGAACAATGCCATGCTTGATCACGCCGTGGCGAAGGAGACCTCCGGCGACTACAAGTCCTTCCTCCTCGCCTTGATCGGGAACTGAAGACCTCCATATATATCTCATTTCATGGGAATATCTAAGCCTCATTTGGGCTTTATTAATTAGTCTAGTAACGCTGGTTATGAAGCTTGTGTGCCTCATAAATTCAAGTTGTGAGTTACAATGGTTATTTATCAGGTTCTGAAATATCTCTTTAGCCTGAAAACCATATATGTCAGTAGTTTCTTTGAAGATTGTGTTCTGTGAAAACTTTTTAGCTTCATATGATAATACCATATGTTATGTTGGAAATGTTGGTTTTGTTACATGATCTGAACTTGAGAAACCACAAACTTGAGAGCAGCCTTCTTTGGGCTTCCGGATGATACATCAATTGTCCGAACGAATGACAATCATCTGAGATTCAGATTTTGCTGTTTAATGAGTTATAACTTGCAACCACTTATATTTGACTCCTTTTAGAGACGCGCATTGTATTCTTATAAAGCCTACAAAAAGGATTGTAAACCTCACCTATTTTAAGAGAGAACTTGGTTGTCATGGAAATTTAGAAACCAAAATGGTTTGCCCCGTCATAGAGAGAGAAGTTTTAAAAGGCTTTGTACTCGCAATTTTAGAGCGTTACACAAAATCTTCTCTCTAACTCCAATTTCAGTCTCCTATATCTCGTTAGCGACATACATTCATATCAATGAGGTACATATGTAATTAGAAATTTTTCACATGTTCTATATATCGATCCATGTAATTCATTAAAGTATATATATTTCATTTTTTTATAGTAATATGTAACATTGTCGGCAATTTTAAGGTGTGCTGGGAGTTTCGTTAACATAACTGGCATTGAAAGAACCATATAAATCCCTGTGGTCTTTGTTTCTTATATCTCCCTCCATTATAAAGATCATTCATGGACTCAAACCTCTATTTAGCTTGAAAAACATATAAAAAATTCTAAAGAAGATATTCTGTACTACATATTACGCTGGAAATGTTGGTTTCATTCACCACTTATACACTGTCGAAAAAGCTCAATCATTTTATTAGGACTTCCAATATGAAGCCTCAAATCCAGTTTCTCAGAACACCCAGAAACTCAAACTTAATTTCATTAAATCTCAGGCTCTCCAGAAATCTCAGCCCCTCGCAACCAAAGTGAGCAAGAAATCTCTGTAGTTCCCGCGCACCGACTTCTTGATATCCTCCTCGATCACGACACTGTGTCGCCTGTGGTACTCCTCCTTGATCTCCTTCATGTCGAAGTCCGCCTGAGTCACGACCACGCGCGTCAGGCCTTCCTTGGCATGCTCATCCGCCCCCTCCTTCAGAGCCCCTTCAATTACCTGGAAAAAAAAAATCAATCTCAACCACATCAGTATCACACAAGCAACTCCAATATAATGTGATACAAAAAAACCTCATGAAGATTGGAATTGCTACTTACACTAGTGAAGTACTTCGGAGGATCGCATAAGCACTCGATCGTCTCGAGCAACCCTGACTCGACACCAGCATCCTGTGATCGAGCATCGTCTTAAGTCTCATTTGGAACCAATTTTCAAAAAAAAATATATATATAAAAGCGGTTCTCAATTAACTTTTTTTTTTTATAAAAACTACTTTCAATCAGTTTTTTTTCTAAAAGTCGTTCTGATGATTTTTAATACATAAAAAAAATCTTTGAAACGAGGATTGAATTTAAAATTGATTCCAAAGGTAGAACAATGTGATTTTGAGAGGCAAGCACTTGTACCTCTAAAATGGACTTTCCATTCAACTGCTCGTAGTGCTTGCAAACTGCAATTAGGTGCAGCCTGCTCCTGGTGGTTAGTATGCGCAGCACTTCGCGGCTGTGAAGAGGGTGGTGGGAGGCGGCGTTCTTGATGGCGTGGGTCAGGACCTTCGCCTCCGCCTCGGCGACCTTGTCGTCCATGTGCGGGCCCTCATACCTGTACGTGCTCACGAGCCCGACCAGCAACTAGGCGTGGGACAAAAAGGGATGGATGTGTTAGAGTGATAAACACATATTTATTTTATTTTGTAGTCTCATCTATAGATTTTAAGTAAACAATCGGCTTTTTATACATTATGATAGTACAGACTCACCCATAGTTGATGTTGGGCTGGCACAGTAGGCCAATTTAAAGTAACTAACAATAGATGTTGGAAAACGGACTGGGCCAATTATTAGCTGTATCATTTTCCAACTAATAATTGATGTTGGAAACAATATCATTTCTGTTTCATCGAATGAATATTTCATATATTTTTTGTAAAATAGTATGCAAATTAGGACCGGGACCGCAAGAATGGCATCAGGAATTTCAAGCCCAATAATCATTTAATTACTTTTATATATAAACATAAATTTAAGAAACAGTTCTATAAAAATTAGTAAAACCTTCAGAAAATCAATATTTCAAATTCCTGAAGTTCAACCCTTCCCTAAATAATTAATTTTCAGTAATAAAAAGATTTATTTGTCTGGACTTTTGTGAATCCAGTAATTAGAAATTCGTGTGACACATGATTGTATAATTATCATCATTATATAAAGTGTGTGGTGTAGGGTTGTTTGCCGCTATCACATTTTATTTTATCATATGAATGATTTTTTTTTAATTTCCCGTGATCATATAATATAGAATATATATTATAATACGTGTGAATGACTACAAACATGTTCATGTGTATGAACACCCAAAATGTTATATTCATTCTTCTAAAGATTCAATTTTTTTTGTGCTCAAATTTATTTTCTCTTCTTATGTATATATATATATACACGCGCGCGCGCGTGTATTCTTTGGATTTAAATTCCATACAGGATAATTGTTAATTAGCAGTTAGCACTTACATTGCGTTGGTCACCTTGGAGATGGAAGGCGACATCCTCCTCGAGGGAGGAGGCGAAGAGAGATTGGTATGCCTTCCTCGCGCCAAGGAGGTCCTCTGAGGACCGGGTGCAGGCGATCTCGACCAGGATGTTGAGGGGGTGGCCCTTGTTGATCACATGGTGTGCCATCCTCGCATCCCTCTCCCAAGGATGAGTCGCCCTCAGCACCACCGCGTTCTATAAAATAAAGTGAAAATTTTTAGTATCACAAATAATTAATTTGTTACTAGAGCGCTGTTAGGATAATTTCGCGGCTAAGTTTTTTTTTAAATTCGTTAAAAATAGATTAATTCAATTTGACATGAAAAAATATATATATTTTTCATCAAAATGCATACCTCGTTATAACATATTTACTATTTAAAAAAGAAAGAGAGAATTACATGTGGGATTGTCCCTCTTTTTTTTTATTCATACAATTCATTACAATATATATGTACATTATATTTTATAAAAATATATGTCGTTAAATGAAATAAAATATTTAAAAAAATAAAAAAAGGTGCAGACTGCTTGGGGTTGAAAACAAGGATGACCTTGACATTTTCCTTGGTGGGTCTATAACTATTTATATATATAAGTCAATGGATTTGTTTTTAATAATAAAAATACTATGGGGTGTATTGACAGAAACACTCTTTGCGATTTGCGAAGGCGTTGTTCATCTGCAAAGAAATTTCGAGGGTGTTATTTGCAAAAAATACAATAATCAACATGGGAAAAAAATCTGAATAAAATTGATTGACAATCAGACAGGAGAGAGAGTAGTGTGTTAATGACCTTAAAACGAGAGAACTCGGCCTCCAAGAGCTTGATGTGGTCGTCGTCCCACCGCTCGAAGGCGCGATGGTGATCGTCGACCTTGAACAGCCTCGCCACGCTCCGCCTGAACGAGTGGTGATGCTCCGGCCGCCACTTCCCCATTATCGATATCATCGACCCCTCCTCCACACCAAATCCTATAATCATCCATAATATAATGAATCACTTTAATTACAATCATTTCATACATATTGACTTGTAACACACACACCCAAGTTTTTGAATAAAAATCAGTCATAACACACAAGATCTATAGATATATGTGTGTGTGTGTATATATATAGAGAGAGAGAGAGAGACCAGAAAAGGCTCGAAAGAGAGTCTCATGTTCTTCGATCTCTGCCATTTTTTTGTTTCTTTGATGTAGTGGAAATTATGTGTGGTTTACGTGGTTGTGGGTGCTCTGCTTCCTTTCCCTCTTGTGGAGGTTTTTATATGTAGATTCCGAGGGTGTTTTCGTCAATTTATGTATAAGAGGATATATTACAGGTTATTAAACTTAATGAATATTCTGTAAATATTCTGTTTTGTTGACTTTGATTGAAAACATAATATACCAAAAAAACCCCTACAATTTGTTTAAAAGGTAAATGGACTTTAAGAAAACTCAGGAGGTTATATGGATTTTAGACAATTTATAGGGGGTTATTTGGATTTTTCCCTTCAACTTTTCACACGCCCGTTAAATGGGGTCCATCTCCTAAAATGGGCTGTCCATAACAATTTTTTGGGCTTGACGAGTAGAGTGAAGCCCATAGCACTTTGTCCATTCCAATTGAGAGATATGTACCTCATGTAAGAACTAACAAGGTAGATATGTTATTGGATGTCTATGATAGTATATAAAATGTCTACACGGATTGCATGTAATAGCGCTCTTTATATACAGTTTGTTTGTTGTTGTATTCCTATCAATCAAGCACACAATTTTACAGCCTATGTATTTTGTGACTGCATTTAACATGCATCATCCAACACATAACATGACAAAAGTCTGAGGCTCCGTTTGGTAACGCGTTTGGGTGGATTCCGCTTTTTGAAAAGCTGAAAATCCTCAAACACGCAACCAAACGGGTCGGATTCCGGCGGAATCAAAAGCTGGATTCCTTTTAATTTCTCTTTCGAAATCCGTGTTTTTAAAATCTCAAAAAGAACGCTTTTTAGTCGGAATCGATTTTTTGAATTGAAATGCAACTTTTTCTACCAAACATTAAACTCTTTTCAAATATTGATTCTTGAATTAAAAAAAAGCATCCCAAAAAAGTCAAAGGTCTAAAATCATCTTAAAAAGCAGCTTTATTCTAAAATCTACTTTTCAATTTATGTTTCCAAACGGAGCCTGAGAAGTATGAGTTTATAAGCTTTACTAGATAAGAAGACCGTCACAGAGTTTCCTTGTATTTAATATTACCAAAATACCCCTCAGTCAAGTCTATATGACTATATCTGTAATATTATGACTTGTTATATATGTATAAAACTCTAGCTAACAAATGACATGATGACAATCCAGTTTATAATTTAAATGTCAAAATCGAATGTCAGAGTTAGCTGTATAAGTTATTCTACTTTGCACATTTTACTGGAATTGTTAACCTAGAAATGAGAAGTTTTAGATGAAAAACTAAACCACATCCTTGAAGTTCTAACCAGTAACCACTGGAATTTTGTTTCCTTTGTTGACCACATGCATTATTCTTTTTTGCATTCTATAAAATTCCTTTCTTAATTCATTTATAAAAACTTTCAATGCTTTAGGTGTAACAAGATTGAGCATTCCATAATAAATAAATAAATAAATAAATAAACTCCATCTTCAAAGATGAGGTAATGCTTCCATCATTCAAGACTAATAGATTAATGTACAGCTGTCTATTTTTTCATACAAGTGTTAACATCTATCCTCTATTATGTGAGGCCACTTTTTAAATATACATAAATCTCTTTTGTAATCAAAGGTGATTATGTCTCTGGGTATGCACACATGTTATCCTTGGAAAAAAAAAGCAGGAATGTATGGAAACCTTAATAAATTCAGCCATGTTTTTCATGCAACAAGATTTGTCAGAGGCCTTATCCATAAATGGGCCCTAAATAATTGACTTGCTGGCTAGGGTTGATATGTTAGGTTATATGGCTTCAATCAAAGGCCACCATTATTTATACATGGGGGGACCAATTAAATTGCCACATTAGTTAATTTGGTCACCTCAACTATTCCTATCTGTAGTATGCCAAATTTAAGGTCTTCTACACCCTAATCTTTATTATTTTTCATTAGATTATAATTGCAAAAAAATCTCATGTTAAATTGGCAACCCCTCTTTTCTAGGATCCTCAATTCAAATGTTTATTCTATTGATACAATGAACTTTAAATCATAATTAAAAGGAAACTTATTGAATCATCTCTTAGCATGTTAATATATATATCCTCTCTTCATAGAGAAAGATACCTATAAATGAGAAACCTAAAAAAATATAAAAAATATTGACTTACGAAATTAAATACTTTGAATGCTTTGACACTCCATAAAATGCACCTGCCTTTTGAATTATTTATTGATATTATTGAATTTATGATGCATATATATAGTCATATAAATGGTTTTCTTAATTAAAAACAAACTACATAAATTAAAGTTTTGTATGTACACCTGAATTTTAGCTTCATATATCAATTTTTTTTTTTGTTAATAGAATACATGTTTCATATATATTTCGTCATGATTTTTTAAATAAATAAACTCAAGACACATGTGGGACATTATTATTAATTTAAAGGGGGGCCCAAAGACAGCTAGACATGAAAAGCCCACCCTCTCTTAGGTAATGTTTGGAAACACAGTTTGAAAATCAGTTTTTAGCTTTTGTAGCTTTATGCACACCTTTTGAAAGTGTAATGATGATGATTTGATGGTATAATAATGATGGCTGCTTTATAAAACACAGATTTCGAGTTGCAGTTTAGAGATAAAATCTAGTAATGATGATGTATTTAAGTTGATCTGTTTAGTAATAGCTTTTAATTTTTAACTTTTAAATAATGATGTATTTGACTTGACGTAATGCAAAAGCTAAAAACTGTTTTTAAAATATGCCAATCATGCACATGCACGTCATGCATAGGTGAAAAAGCCCGACCTAGGGGTGGCCATGGGCCGGGCTCGGGCCGGGCCCGGGCCGGGCTTTTTTCGGGCGGGCTTTGACCGGGCCTGAGGGGCTTCGGGCCCGGGCCAGGGCCGGGCCTAAAGTTCAAAATAAGGCCCGAGCCCGCCCATAGGCCCGGCCACGAACGGGCCAAGTCCGGGTCGGGCCGGGCTTTGTGGCCCACATATTTTTTTTCATTTTTTAAGTTAAATTAAAACGTACAATAAAATAAATAAAAAAGTTAAATAACTTGAATTGAAAATACTTTGAACAATAAAAATATTTGAATTAAATATTGATATAACTTCACAATAATTTCACATTATAAGTTCACAACAAGAAATATTTGAACATTAATTGAATAGCTACTATAAATTCATAGAAAAATATTTTAATGGAACATTACAATGATTGAATATTAGCTTATGGGTGATGACTGCATTTATAGTGATTGAAACTTGAAAGGTTGTGGGGTATTTATAGTGTTTTTGTGAATTTTAAAATTCAAATTTTGATACCAATATAGCCGTTGGGGAGGGTTTCAAAAAATCTTCGTTGGGGAGGGTTTTTAAAAAACTTTAATGCCCATGACCGGGCCGGGCCCGGGCCTACGGGCGGGCTTTTCCGGGCCGGGCCTTGGGCAGGGCTCCGGGCCAGGCTTTGGGTTTTTTACCAAGGCCCAAGCACGGCCCTATGGAAGGTCCGGACCCGGGCCGGGCTTAGGCCCAGAAATTTCCGGGCCGGGCCCGGGCCGGGTCCGGGCTCGCGGGCCGTTTGGCCACCCCTAGCCCGACCACCATTTGAAAAATCTTATCATATGATATGCATCACGTGTTTTTTGTCCTTAGTTGAGGGGTTGTGACAACTATTGATTATTATATATAAAAAATTGATTGTCCTGAAAATGAATCCTTGTGGGGGAACTGATTTTGTTGGTTAGTTCAGACTGACACAATTGAAATTCATATAGCTAGACAGCTCATTTGAGGTAGACATGTCTGACAAAATTATTTCTTTATGTCCTGTATTGTATTCCTCCATGACTGTTGATCTACACCTTATCTAATACATTATTGTGTATCTGACTCATAAGGCTCCACATAAGTGACAATACCGTATTAAAGAAAAGAATAACATAATAAAATAAATGAAATTCACCTCATCAATGATAACATGGGGAATACGACTTTGTAGCCCTTATTTATAACCCACTCATCATATAGATGAGTTTTGTTAATCCATCCAAATAGTATAATATAAAGCATCTAAAATCAATGGATTTTGTGTAAAGAAGAGAGCTAGTTTCATGTTTATGTAAAAAAAATTTCGTTACATGGATACGTGTTCTTATGGAGTAATGGTTTCAAATTAAATAAATTTAAAAACAATGGTTATTTATTCATCACCTTTTATAAACATATTGCAAGAAAATACATCTTGATATATAGTTAAATATGAGAATAGAAGAGTTTTTTTTTCAGATTTTTTACTCTGTTTTTAAACATGCTAACAGTGTGAAAAACAATAATATAAGTGATAGAAAAAATTAATAAAATTGGATCCAATCTAGTTCAATCAATCTTCTCAAACAATGAACTAATGAACACACATGTTAAACACATGATAATGGAATGTGTCAATTCGTAATGAAATAAGGAACTGATGGGACTTGTCTGGATTTAAGCTCTTAATACAAGCCATCACCAAGTTTATAGGGGCTTTTTAACAAATATGAAATTCATAAGGTCTTTTTAATAATACCATCACCAACAATTTATCGGGAGCTTTCAACAAATAAGAAACTTCGTAGTGTCTTTTTGATAATTTAGTAAATTTTACAGTTGGATTATTTAAAAAAAACACCATAAAAAACCAAATATTTCCATCTCCCATTCCCAAAACACCCCCAACACCAACAGATTACACAAAACACACAATGCTCAAACATAAGAACAACCACCAAGAACAGAAGAAACACATGCAAAAACCACACAAAACCAAAAGGTTCCAATCACTCCTCCAAACCCTGCTCTGTCACAGAGGCATGAGCACCATCAGAGTCCCGGAGGCCGAGCCGTCGGCGGTGGAAGACTGCCGGAAACTCAAGAAGGCCTTCAAAGGTGAGTGATCAGTCAGTCCTCTCTCAATCAAGTTTTTTGCATCATTTGTGAAAATATATAGTACATCAAATGGTACCTCTTTTTGAAGGGTGGGGCACTGACGAGAGGGCGGCGATAAGAATCCTCGGCTGCCGGAACGCGAAGCAGAGGTCGACGATAAGCCAGACCTACCAACAGCTCTACAACGAGTCCCTCGTCGAGGCTCTCGAGTCCGAACTCTCCGGCGATTTCGGGGTAAGAGATTTCTATAAGTCGGACTTGCATAGATCATGCTATTAGACATTGTTGACTGTGGAATAAATAATAGGTAGTGTTAAATTTTTTTTATTTTTGAAGAGAACAATAGTCATTTCTATTTCGATAAGAAGTATAAAGTAAACAATGTCAGAAAATAGTGAAAAAAAGCTAATTAACCAAAAAAGCATGCGAAGAGGAGTAGAGACAACCAGAAACAGCTCCAACTTCCCAAGAAATGAACTCATTAAATAATACTTCTTTTTATGCACGTTCAGTTAAATTACAAGTATATTAAAGTGAGTACAGATTCAATTATTTCGTCTCTTTTTTCGCAGAAAGCTATGATTATGCTGGCAATGGAACCGTCGGAGAGGGATGCGAAGCTGGCAAGGGAGGCGGTGAAGAGGTATGGTGAGGACCGGTACGCGTGCATGTTGGTGGAGGTGGCGTGCGCCTCATCGGCGGAGCATTTGGTGGCGGTGAGGCGGTGTTACTGCTCCCTTTTTGGTGCTTCGCTTGAGGAGGATGTGGGGTACCAGTTCTGTAAGCAGCAGCCACTGGCAATGGTAATTGGCATTACCCATGTTGAGATTAAAATGATTTTAATTGGTTAAATTTTTAATTTTATAGTAAATAATGAAAAGAAAATTAAGGACAAAAGAGTGAAAGAGGAGTGTCTATAATGCTAGACTGACATGATTGATAATGTTATAGATTTCTTATATTTTATAAACATGTAAGGAAACACATATCATCTTTATTGGACTATGATAATCGAGAGTTAAAGGGACATATGATAAGTCTCATGAATATATTAGACTGACATATGATTGAAATTAAATATTATAAGCTCTGTAACATCACATGTTGATAGAGTAATGATAAACTATTTGACTGCGATTTTGTTTCTTTTCTTTTCTTGGAGGTAGTAAAATTTGATTTCCTTGTGAATAAATCGAGATAAAATAGTTATGAATAGAAATATAAAGGGTATCAAATAAGGATGATGTAAGAATAGGTTGAATTTTGAAAAATATGTTTGTTTATTATAGATAAATAATAATGATTATGTTTAGACTCATACTGAAGTACTATAAATACAAAATAACGAAAGAGATATTTTTTTTTAATTGAAACATAGAAAAAAGAAAATTAAAGAACACAAAATTATTGTATTCCTTTTCGTTCTCACATAATTATTTTATGCTCAAATAAACTACTCATGAATCAAAGGTGAGGAAATTTTTTTAAAAATTTAATTGAAATCCTATATAAATATTGATCATGTGTTTATTGGTGTTCTATGCAGCTGTTGATGAGCCTAGTGAGTTCATACAGGTACGAGAACGGGGAATGCGTGGACGATGAATTGGCCAAATCCGAGGCCGCCGCGCTTCGCGGTGCCATCGTGAGCAAACAAGTGGAGGAGGACGGCGTAATCCAGATTGTCGCGATGAGGAACAAGGACCAGCTTAAAGCCACATTCAGGCATTACAAGCAAGCCTATGGAACCAATTTCGATGAGGTATATATGGTGAATGATTTAATTTATAGACAGATGTATCTCTCTTTGTTAAGGAGACATGGATTCGAGTTCTGCTCCTACTGACCAGAGAGGATTTGACAGTAAAATTATAAAACCATTTACCTACACAAAAACATAGGATGAAACTTTCAAGACTGATGTAATTAGTGATTTTATATGTGTGGCATGACAGGACATCAGGAGTTGTGGAGGGAATAAAAGGTACACAACACTGCTACAAGAAGCCATTTGGTGCTTGGAAACACCTGAGAAACACTTCGCTAAGGTGATTATGTAAAGAATAATGTTATGTTCAGTTCTTTTTGTTGTCCCTTTTATAGCTCACACACGTTGATTTTTATAATGTATATTAACATAATAGAGTATATTCATGCTACTACTTAACAGGTGATTAGGGACTCTATCGTCGGCCTGGGGACGGATGAGGACTCGCTCACAAGGGCCATAGTGACTCGAGCCAACATCGACATGGTTAAGATCAAGGAGGAGTACATCAGAGCATACAAGACCACAGTTGAAGATGATGTTATTGGAGACACTTCAGGGTACTACAAAGAAATATTGCTCACTCTGCTTGGAAGTGATAGCATGTGATAGGTTCATATAGATTGAGTTCTGCTTGATTGATTTGGGAACCATAATTAATGGGTGAGGACACTAATGGCTTTGTGAATGATTCTTGGCTGTATTGGTAATACTTGTATGAAATAATGGCGAGCATATCTATCTATAATTCCATGTACATTTGATTCGTTTGAATTAAGCACTCATTTGATCATGTCCCAGTTTCTGATTTTCCTTCTTGAGTTAAAAGGGGGATATCGATCTCGAAGTATTATCATTTATTCATACATAAATTTCAAAGTAGAGCTCATCTATACACTACAAATATTGTAAAGTATATTGCACTATTAAAGTGTACGAAAAAAAAACATTTGTACATGTCAATGTATACTTATTTTTTATAACAATATATAATTTAATGGACAAGTATATATTTAAAAAAAACAGTGAGGGTGACATAGAGAACTAGACGTATTATTTTCCTTCAAAGTGTCAACGTATATGGTTAAAAGGGGGATGTAGATTTCATTTGTATTTGTATTGTACACCACCCTACCCCACAAGGATTGCAGATTTTCTAGTACATGGTAAGTTTTTTGCAAAACTGATACAGAGCTTCCAACTCGCCCAAGGGTCGCTTGATTACACAATTTGGCGATTTTTGTAATTGTAGAAAAGTGTGTTTTGCAATCGTGTAACCAAACATAAAAATTGTGGCAGTTTTTTGCATGCAGATTTCAGGTAATTAGTACTCAAAAACTGCGTTTTCTAAAGGCTGAGGGAGAGTTTCCTGCGGAATGAGTTTGAAAATCCAGTGTTCGCAAAAAATTAGTTTTACAATCGCACAATCAAACGCACCCTGAAACATATGCAATAGCCAAGTATATCTTCTCTAGCATCATTGCCTTGCCTTGCCTTGCCCCTCCACTTTCTATGCATTGAATGCAGCATTTCATGAGCTATCACAAGTTTTTTCTCGTGGATGGACCAGTGAACAAGTAACATAAAAATGTACTTAAGGCTGAACATATAATTTTTTAAAAGAAAAATGAAACACTCAGTCAATTTTATCATTTAAAACACAGACCGCACATATTTTTATTTTTTAAATCATATACCTCCTCCAATTAGTTATATATTTTTATAAAAAAAAATGAAATATATATTCTAATGAATTGAATTATATCATTTATAACTAGAAAATGTGAAAAAAATTAACAAGGTATACAAAGTAAAATGGATTATCCAAGTATATAGAATTGTATTTAGAACTATAAAAATGGTTGAGTGTAACAACGCTCTTTTCCGAATCTATCCTCAAAACCATAATCTATTGTGAAAGAGTTTTCTCGCACTCAGTCTTTTTAATAGTTTCAAATGTAGTCTTGTGTAACTCTTTATCCATTTCCACTCACTGTATCCAGGTATATATACATTGTATATTTTTCACATTTTTAATAAATAATATCATTCAATTCGTTAGACTATATACTTCATTTTTTTTATAAAAATACATTCCTCTTTAGATGTGTTTTATCTACGTTTTAAACAGTATGTGACATTTGCCATTGCCAAATCAGACCATAAACTTCGGCCCACTCTTAGCCGCCAAATAGAATTCGACCCACCAACATCTTTTTACACACAGTTTTTTTTTTATTTCCTTCAATTTTAGTCACAAATGAATCGATTAAAAATTATCGAAGCATATACTTACATTAATGAGATATTTATTTCAATAGAAATTTTTTATATTTTTTATAAATGCATGTGCATGCAATTCATTAGAATATCTATTTTATTTTTTTAATAAAAACATTTACCTGTATACTATTTTTAAAAAATTCAGAACACGTATAGACTGGAATTGGGGTTGAAATAAGAGTTCTATGTAACATTATCCTTTAACATAATCGACTACACTTGTCTTGAAAAATTTTAGGATCCGAAAACTGTCAAATCTCCAAATATCTCTAACCGGTAGAGCCGGTGCTTCACTTTTCTTAAATGTTGATATGGCTTTCCTTTCTTGATTTAATTGGATTCTTAGATAAATAACTGAATAAGTAGTTTCTGCTCTTCATGATGTTATATATTTTTTTGAAACTTGATGGGGAAAATGTTTTACATTGATATAATTGTTTATCATCATCAAAATAAACCATGTTGTACTTGGTGACAAAATACTGTTAGTATGTTTATGTGTATGATCTGGAGTCAGAGACTATCACAGTTAGTATATATGTTTATACTATATGTTTGTTTTTACAAATTAAATGAAATAATGGAATACAATGTTGAACATATCTTTTGGTACTTTTACATTTATACTAGTGTTGTTACACTCAGTTTTTTTTTTCAGTCCAAAACTCAGTCTTATATACCACATTAGAAATCCAGTAAAACATATACCTTTTTAGATGTTGTATATATCACATTAAATATTTTTTTACACTTATTAAAAATAAGTTCATTTAACTCGAAATGGAGCGATATGCACTTTTTATAAAAGCATATACCTCATTACATGATGTTTACTAATTTTTTTTAAAATAAAAATATATGAGGTCTGAATTTTAATTGGTAAATGTGATTAAGTATTACATTTTCCGACAGACTTAGCTGCCATATCCAGACCAACACTATTAACAATGTGACCACTGGTTGCCCAGCCCATAAAGCTGCCACCACATCCTTGAAATGAAAAACCAATTTTCCTTTACTTTGTTAAAGCTCTTTAATTTCCTGATGATGTAATATGTTTCTTTTTTTTAGTAAACGGTTGTTTTTTTTTTTTTTTTTGAGAAAAGATAGACCGTATATAATTACTTGAACGTGTTACATAAGTTTGAATTAGCCTCAAAAGCTAATTCATCGAACTAGCAAAGATCAAAACAGCTAATAGGAATGAAAAAAAGAAAGCATAAGCAAAAGAAAGAGGGTCGAGAGATCACGCGGGGTAGAGGAGATATAATATGTTGTTGGAAACTTGATGGGGAAGGTATTCTACATGGATATAATTGTCTAACATCATCAAAATTAAAAAATAAGATTTTGAATAAAATGATTTAAACAAACTTGTTCTAGAAAACACATTTTTTGTGCTTTTTAAAAAATAATTTTTTTATACTAAAAATAATAAATAACTTTTTAATGAAATCTGTTTTCTGAAAGACGTTTGATAACACATTTGTGCTTTTAGCTTTATTAAAAAACAAAAACGCGTCTAAATGCGTTACCAAATGCTAAGGTACATATTCAGATGCTTGTTTTTCCATTGTTGATTAGCATCTCTTCATGTTAATTACACGAGTTCATCCACATTGACATATTTAAAGCAAAAAAAGACTTTTATTAAATAAAGCTGTGTTTTAAAATAATGCACTTGATATTGCTTTTCAATTAAAAAAAATCAGCACTGTATTTGAAAACAAATTTGCACCTCTTGATACAATTTTAAGATTTTAACTTTTCAAAAAGCGGAATCGCCCCAAATCGTGCAACCAAACAAATTAGTTTGAAGTTTTCCAATAAAAAAATTTGGAGGTAAGTGGGGCCTAATTGTTAATTGGTAATTAAAATTAAGAATAAACAATAACAAACTTGTAAAAAAACCTTCAACATTCGCACACATTCGTTGTCTCCAACATGCAAAGTACAATAATATGATATTTGAATACATGGAATAACTATATCAATATTGAAAGTTGCAAAACACTGATGATATTATCATGCAAGGAAAACTCAATGGTGATCTGTGTGAAATAATGGTGATTAGGTCCTACACTGTTTCCTTTGTTCCTGTGTACCCTGAAATATCCTTCAGAGCATCCCAATTTAAAAAGCATATAATAAAACAAAAGATTCGACTATGGAGAGTGAGCATTCATGATAACATGACATTTGAATGCATAGAAAAACTATATCAATCCATTCAAGAGGACCAATACAGCCACATTAACATGGCTACATATACATGATGTTGGGTTCCCCACCTGATTAAACGCATCCTGTGGAAGTCACCACTCGTTTAAAAGTTGGAAAATCAAAATTTCATGAACTGAAGTTGTATATTAGCATATGACGGTGAAGTGCTTGCACTATCATTTCTTGCGTGCTAGAGCTGCAGCAATTCCACCTGCAACAAGTCCCACAGCAGTGGCTGCAATACCGATCCCGATAACACCATCTGCCATTGTCAAAAAAAAAAAAATGTTTTAAGTGACTAGAAATATATGGTAGGCATCTATCATCAAAGGAAAAAAAAGAAATAGACACCAAAAATATATATGTAACCTTTCTGTATGCGATCTTCAATCATCTTCTTCAGTGTTTGGGCCTGCCTCCAATCTGGGACAATCTACATAGAACATGTAAACAAAACTCACTGAAAAAGTTTCACAGATTGGTGACTTTAGTTATTATAACTTCAATAGCATGATAACAGATAAGATCCAATGCAATTGAAAAGGCATAGGCATATTATTATTTTTTAATGTGTATGTTTGGGGGGGGGGGGGGGTTGTCAGAAATAGATAAATTTGATATACTAGGATGAAATACCATTTATAAACTCCCCATCAAGACAGTGTTTTGAATCCACATAAATGGAAAATTACTCCTGTGCATCATAGGCAGCTTCACCCATCTCAGATTCTCTGTTGGTTTTGAGAAGTTATGCAAATAATGTGTTCATATAATGATACAGAGCATCATAAAAATCCATTTTCCCAACTAGGAATCACAATAGAAAATATTGTGCAATACCAAACATAAATCTGCAAGCAAATCATTGCATCAAGTCAACCAAGTGGAATGAGTACGTTTAAATACTACTTTCAAGGGGCTTTCACTTTGAATACAAAGGCGAAAGCCAACCTTTTTTCAAAAAAAAAAAAATACTACTTTGATGTTTGCTCAGAATAAGGATTTTAATCAAAGAACAAACCTATTGAGGGAAAAAATTAAGCTTTGGATATTGACCTACCAACTACAGGCCAAATATTGACGTGTGTACCAGCAAACCGTACAGGATTTCAAGAGTGTTTTTCAATGTTATGGAAAACAAAAATCAGCAAGATGATGGCTATTAAATTTTTTTGAATTACAAATTTTAACGCAAGCAACAAAATGTTCTATGTTCAAATACTGGAGTGAACACATTCACAATGAAAATGTGCAACACGCCAACACACATGGCCCTTAGAGGTTAAATTACCATATATTGTAGATATTCAAAGCGATACATGAATCATGATTCAATATGTGAACCTCATCCTATCATTCCAAAAATTGGGTTTCCCACCACCCAAAGTTTCCTGCAACTAATTATCCTTAAAAGCCTTTTTCACAAAAACCATCTCTCATATTCTCAAAAACTTTGTGAAGAGTAATAAGGGCAACATAATATCTAGAGAAGTACCCTAGATAATCACTTCTTGAATGTTGAATAGGTGCTTTATGCCAAATTCATTGTAATCAAATCATCAATGTAGATAATGATCATAACCTGCCAATGAAGATACAATAGCAACTTCCTTCTCTGGATATTCGGAAAAAAATGGCTGTGAGATGTTCATTTTTTTCCTTTTTTTCAAGAGAAAGATGTTCCAAAAATTATGATATACTTTAACGTATCCATTAGTTTTAAATCAGTCAAAAGATTTATAAAAAGGCAAACGAATCAATAGCATACAAAAGCTCCAAAATAAGCAGATAATAACAAAGTTAAGCAATGCTACCTCCAAGCATTGTTCCACAAGTTGCCTGCTCCTTGGATAGTCTCCACTTCTGTAGTGTCCAACAGCCAGGAGATAAAGCCTCTCCCTGTACTGCAGTGGAGTCTTTGAATTGTTCAAAGAGGCTGCCAAAGCCAATCATCAAGATTTATTAAGTCCCAATTATGACAACTCCTTAGAAGACAATCCACGGATAAAGCTTCAAACATGTGCAATGATTTCAAAGCCCCCAGTGTGACACATCATAAAAAGAAATGAGCTGAAAGCAAATATCATTTAAAAAAATATTTGAAGACATATTTAATAGAAAGGGATAGAACTCCACCTTCAAGCATCGCTATACCACGCTGCACATCTTCAGGGTGTTTGGAATGAACAAGCGCCCACGATAACCTCATGAGGTTCTCACTTTTCATTTCATCTGAAGCACCCTCATTTTCAGCAACTTCTCTCTCGCAACCCTGTCCACCACAGCTCATATTTACAACAGAGGAAGACTATAAAACATGAAAACATCCTATTTTATTTGAGTAATTCATGATACTATTTTATTTGAGGCTTCCTCCCATCCTTCAAGGAATTAAAATATGCATTTGCGTGCAATTCATGAATGACACAGTCCCATTAAAATAACACCATAAATTCATAATAGATATGAGAGAGACATAAAGAGAGATACAATCCAGAAAAATGTGATTTGACATAAGGAAATTACTGTCATAAGAAAATTGTTCCTCATGAAATAATTACTACTTGCGTAATCCTTAAGTAAACAAGCTTTCCTCCACTTGTTCAGACAGTTAATTCCGCATTGAGAACACCTGGGATGACATGAAAAATAATTTTCATGCATGGAGCACATATAATATAAGGGCTTGGACTCATACCACACTCCTCAGTAGGGATGGGCGTGTCTTAGTAGAGCGCAGCAAGGAACAGTAAGAAATGAGAGAGGCCTTATACTCTTTGGGTTGGTTTGGTAGGGGGATAAGTGATGGGATAAGAGAAAATTGTGGGGATAAGTGAGGGGAGAGGACAACTTATCATGTTTGGTATAAAAAATAATCAGAATAAAGTTGTCCCGATTTTGAAATAAAAATGGAGATTTTTTTGTCTAAAGGCTGAAATAAAATTTATCCTCATTTTTTGTCACAATTTTGACAAATGTAAATAAGGACAAAATCGATGGACTTTTTATCCCCTAAAATTAATATCATTTTTCCTCAAAAGCTTAACCCCTTGCCAATCCAGCCCTTTGTCAATAGAAACTTGCACCCACATCTTGTAAAAATGTATTACCATATTTTAATAAAATCAAGAAGACTGGGTGCTTGCGATCATACCAGCACTAATGCAAAGTTAAAAAGACTGTGGCACACTAGATAAGGCTCTGGTCTACAGAACCAAAGATTTTGTGTTTGATCCCCCTCAAAGTCGACAAGCTGATCTAATGTGTTCTTTCAAAAAAATAAATAAACCTTGCAGACATCTCTCCATCTCTCAAAAGAAATTTGAGTAATCTGACAAAGGATCTCAAACATAATAAGGAAACCCTCCACAACCTAAGAGAAATTAAGATGCACTTTCTCCACAACTTGAAAACCAATTTCACATGGCATAATGAGAATCCCCAAAATAAACCATGAATCGTTCAAGATCACACATATATCCACATCAATGATTACACTTGTCTGACAGATGAAACAGATGTGAAATCACAGAACACTGATGTAACGGAATCATTCGATTCATGCAAGTTCAAGAATAAAAAAAAACCCACCGAAATTCAGGCAGAGAGAGAGAGGGCTTACAGCGATGATGTCGCGGTCGGACCAGGGAATGTTATCGCCTCCGGTGAAGAAGGATCCGACGGACTCGAAGAACCTCGTGAACTTGGCTTCCATTGAAAGGACAAGTGTTGGTTAGGGTTTCTCAAATTTTGATGTGAGGGGAGAGAGAGAGAGAGAGAGAGAGATTTGTATGGGAGAAACTTAAAGGGCAAGGCAGTACTAATGAAGTTGTGATTAATATTATTTTACATTGAAATTTCACTCTTTAATTACTGATTGACATGTTAATAAACGGTCTCTTTCAGATTACGTATTTGTCACTCACCGACATGAGCTGATTATGCTATTTTGGATGTCATGAATGAATACAAGAACAGAGTAAGTTCAACGTAAGTTACCCTTAGTATAAATAATTATATCATTAGAATAAATCTTTTTTTAGTTGATTATATTTTTAATTATATTTTATTGAAAAATGTGATTATGGCCGGCCCTGATAAATGAATTTCATGAATGGACCTGAGCAAAATTTTAAAACAGGACTCTATACATTATTTTTTTAAAAAATTCTAAATTATTTTAATCTTATATGTCTATTTATATTACTAAATAAATACACAATATTATATAACAATTTGAATTAAAACATTATACAACATCATATGCACTTAATAAAATTTTAAAAATTGAAATGTCTATTGAATTATAGTTGAAGATATTTAGGAGAAAGTGAAATTTTAGAGAATATCAAACAGATTGAGAAAGTTACTGAAAATGAATAACTAAAATAACATATCTCACCATTCATTTTATTAAATACACTAAATGTTCTTAGGGGGCCTTCTTGGGTAAGGGCCCTAGGCAATTGCCTTGGTGGCCTTGTCCCAGATCCGGTTCTGAATGTGATATTAATGTTTTGTTGTTTGGTTAATTATAAATAAGTTATTAATAAAATATAAATAAAATGTTGATAATAAATTATAAAATATTGAAAAAAAATTTAAATGTGAGACCCTAGTTTAAAATAGATGATTACAGTTGATTTAATATGTAAACCCCCTTAAATCAGTAGAATAGAATGGGATGAATAATACAATTTAATTTAAAGGTGAATCTATACAAAAACAAGCGAATTTTCATATTCAAGCGTATTTATATCCACTTTCTTTTCCTTTTTTTTTTTTTTTTTTTTTGTAAACAAACATGTTTTTTTGGGTTTAATTTCACCCATTTCCACATTTATTTATCTACCCAACCCAGAACATTGATATTATTGCATGTTGGGTTTTTTTTTTTTACACATGCAATGATAATTCTATTATAAACATTATGCCGAGGACACTACTAAAAATTAAAAATTGTTGGAACTTAAGTTTTAATGGAGTAAACTTTGAACAAAATTAATTTTGAGTTCCATCGCTTCGCAGTGCTTTGCTACCAGGGTAGGGGGCATCCCTCCCCATTGGGGAGAGGGCTATGTTCAAGCCTGATGGCTGCAAAAAAGTAGATATTAGCCCTCTTGGGCTTGTCTATGGGCTTTGGTCAATTGTTAGTATGTGGGTCCATGTTGATTTAGTTTTGTGCTAGTTAAGTAGGTGGGGATATTGTAGTCTTTTAGAGCTAGTTTGACAAGGGATTAAGATTTTAAAAATACGTTGTCCTGATTTTTTGAGATAAAAAATTCATCAATTTTATTCATATTCATATCTGTCAAAAGTAGGTGGAACAAAATATCATTATTTTCATTTAAAAAGTGAGACAATTGTCCATAGTTTATCATAATTATTTTTTATATCAAATAAGGATAAATTATCATCTCACTCACTTCTCCACATAATTACTTCTTATTCCACCACTTATAGAGACATTTGACAAAAAAAAAAAAAACTTTAGAATCCACTGATCATTTGAATTGAATACCATTGAAAACACATTTTTCTCTTCTTGGAGATAAATATAGTATATTTACATGCTCAAAATCATTTTTTGTGTGACACTAGTTTAAATGGTCTAGATCGAGAACTGTAGGATCCATATCTACATGACAATAGTTACATGATCAGACTTTTATAATTATGCCCTTTGCAGCTGTGTATATGTGAAAAACGGATATCCGTGTCAATTGCAATGCATACACGTCATATCGATATATTTAGGCATTTATAATGTTGCATATTCTGTACTTTATTGTGACACTCCCTCTGTGGTAGTGTTTGAAAAATAAGATCTTAAATAAAATAATTTAAATAAATTTGATTATTAGGAAACGTATTTTCTGTATTTTTAAAAAGATAACATTTTTCAATTAAAAAATATAAGTAATTTTTTATGTAAATCTATTTTTAGGAAGCGTTGGGTAACACATATGCGCCTTTGTTTTGCTAAAAAGGAAAAATTAGGTCTAAACGAGTTATCATACTCTCCCAAGGCCTTTATTGGTAACATGATTGGAGGATAATTCTCCATTTAATTAAGCAAAAAATTCAAACGTGTTACCAAATGATTTTTAGAAAGTCAATTTAATTAAAAATTATTTACAGTTTTTAATGCAAAATGATTGCTTTCTAAAAAATATATTTTTTAAAAATCAAAATTTATTTAAACCACTTCTTTCAAAATCTTATTTTTTATATATATGTGTGCAAACGGTCGTTGGAGAGACATTAACATTGTTCAACGAAATTCTTCTTTCCCGCCGTTCCACCCTACTCGTCATTTTGAATGTCACTGGTCTACTGTTTCGGCAGACCCACAATTCCACAACGTACTCTACCATAAATCCAACAACGGTTTAAAAAACCTTAACATCGAAAGCCTTCCACGTAAGCCAAACAGAATAAATGCAACCTCGTAAAAACACCAGAAAACCCTCACTCACCATTTTTTTCAAACCAGAAATCCATGGCGCCTCCGTTCGTCTTCCCCTCCAACCTCCTCGACCTAGAATCCCCTTCCGACGACCGCCTTTTCGTCTCCGACCCCTTCGAAGCCGAATCCCTAACGCCGTCCGATCTCGAGGAGCTCGTCCACGGCGTCTCTTTCGACCTCTCCGACCGGGAGGTCCTCTGCGTCGAGGACTCCGACGTCTTCGGCCGCGTTTACTCCCTCGTCAAGTCGTTCCACCTCCTCCACCCCCGTCTGAAGCTCAACCTCCTCGAGACCCTCCGCTCCAACCTCTCCTTCCTCCTCCCCGCCGTCGATTCCCTCTCTCGGGGCGATCCCGACCCTCCGACGGTCGATCGCATAGCGTCGCATCGCAATGCCTTCAAGATTTACTCTTTCTTCCTCTTGACGATCGCCCTCGCCGAGGAGTCCCGTCCAGAAGTCACCGCCCCTTCAAAGGTGGGTTCATTTTAATTCTCTTGGATTCTAGGGTTTTGATGCTAATTTGGGTGTTTTGGGTGGTAGACTCGCAAAAAAATTGCATCGAACACATGGAATTGGGAATCACAGAGGGGCCGAGTGCTCAATCTGATCGCGAATTCGATGGAGATTGATTTTTCTTTGCTCTTCGGTTGCGCCGGTCCGGATGAGAATTACCTCTCCTTCGTTTCAAAGTAAGTTTATGATTAGTAACTAAAAGGGTTGCAAAATTTTGTGCTTATTTATGAAAATTCAAATATCATTAGGTGTGTGTTTGCGATGTTTGAGAACCCGCTGTTGTTGAGGGACGGTGAGACCCGGGACGCCCTCTGTCGCACAATAGGAACAATAGCCGTAAAGCACCGATACACAGAGCAGTCTTTAGCGCCGATACTTCACTTGGTCCACAAATTCAGCTTCACTGTGGCTCACCTCGCTGACATGGCGGCTGGATCTGCGGAGCATCACATGGATGGGAGGCTCATGATCGCCCTGGTCACAGAGATTGGTCGGGCGGACCCAAAGGCCTATGTGGTGGACTCTACTGGCGCGGAGAACGTCGCAAGGTTCCTGGTTGAGCTCGCTGAAAAGGCCCCCAAGCTCGTCGCAAAGAATGTTGGGGTTTTGGTCCCTCATTTTGGGGGAGAGTCTTATAAGATACGGAATGGTCTGGTCGGGGTTTTGGGGAAGCTTGTTATGAAGGCTTTTGTGGGTCCTCTTGAGACGGACCAACGCCTGTCATTGCGTAGTAAGAAATCGATGCTGGAGATACTGATCGAACGTTTTCGGGATGTCTCGGCTTACACCCGGAGCAAAACCCTTCAAGTGTGGGCTGAGCTTTGCGAGGAGAAGGTGGTGTCGATTGGATTATGGAACGAGGTGGCCTCCTTGGCTGTAGGAAGGTTGGAGGATAAGAGTTCCTTTGTCAGGAAATCAGCGCTGGATTTGCTTATTACGATGCTTCAGCACAACCCGTTTGGGCCGCAGCTTCCGGTCGCGGGTTTCGAGGTGACACTGGGGAAGTATCGTGAGAAGTTGAGGGAGATGGGCGGTGGTGACGTGGAGGAGGCTGCCCCGGGGGACGGGGATGTTTGGGAGGACAATGATGCTGCAGAGGCACCTGTGGATTTGCCTGAGGTGGGTGACCTGGAGCAGACACGAGTGCTGGTCGCGTCCCTCGAGGCAGGTCTGCGGTTCTCAAGGCGGCTGTCAGAGGCTATGCCAGTCTTGGTGAGGCTTATGGGGTCTTCGTCTTCGATGGACGTGGAGCATGCGATTCTCCTCCTGATGAGGTGCAGGCAATTCCAGATCGATGGCTCTGATGAGGCGCTTCGGAAAATGCTTCCTTTGGTGGGCTACTCCTCTTCAACTTGCTTGTGCTTTGTGTCATATAACAATTATCCACTTGTGTTCTTTCTTGATCTTATGCCCACATATTCTCTTTTACAGTCTTTTTCACAGGACAAGTCTATCTGTGAAGCTGTTGAGGAGGCATTTGTCACTATTTACATCAGGAAGAACCCCATGGAGACTGCAAAAAATCTTTTGACTCTTGCTATAGAATCCAACATTGGTGATCTTGCAGCCATGGAGTCTATTGTCAGATCTTTGGTATTGAAAGGAGAAATTTCTGCTAGCACGGTAATGAAGACTATGTACTTTGTCAGTTTTTCTTAGCTAATTCTTTTAGGAATGGTGAAAAATGCATGCATTTGCTCAATGATATCAGAAGTCCCATTAATATATATTTGTTATTTTTCTTAGCTAATCCTAAATGATTAATTATATAACTTGGTGGTTTTAATTACAGCTGGGCTTACTTTTCATGAACCCCAATTAAATATAAATATTTGTTAAGCAAACCACATTTCATAATATTTTTCTCAGATTCAGGCTAAAAATCTTCTACCATGGCACTTACTATAGTTGTTTGTGATGTTAAAAAACTTTATTTCATTTGAGAGATTGCAGTTCTGCATTATGATTTTCATATTTATTTTCAATTGAAACTATGAACTTGATGATCCTTTCCTGCTTCTGTTCAGTTACTAAAAAAATTGATTAGTTTCTATTCTTTAATATGCAGATAGCAGCTCTATGGGATTTCTTCAGCTTCAGCTTTAGCATTAATGGGGTGACAGCAGAGCAGAGTCGTGGAGCTCTACAAATTCTCTGCATGGCAGCGAAATCATCTACAGGAATCCTTGGTTCCCATTTAGGGGATATCATTGACATTGGTTTTGGCCGACGATCAAAGGAGGATCCTTTGCTTGCAAGACAAGCTTGCATTGCTCTTGAAATTTTATCCAATGAAGAGAGAGATAAATTGATTTCTGGTAGTGGTAGCAGGGTATTTGGTATCTCCAGAAATTGATCACTGATATTTGGCTGTCAGATGATTTCTGGTATACTTTTGTTGATAAAGCCATAAGTGCCATATACACTGTTCACCCTTCTCCTGAAACCTTGGCTTGCAATATAATCAAACGGTCTTTTGCTTCTGTTTTTGCAAACAATGATGGGGCCAATGATGCATACGCTGATCAAGATATTGGGAGCACGTATCTTTGTTCCTCAGTGGAAGCATCAAAGCTTAGTAAATTTCTCTTTATCATTGGCCATGTGGCACTGAAACATCTGCTTTACATTGAATCTTGCGTTGGTAAAATCAGAAAAGAGAGATCAAAGAAAGAAAAATTATACTCTGATTCTCAGGATTGTCAGGAAAATCACTCATTACCTGCTGAGGCAAATGTGAAGGTAAGCAGTGTGAAGTGTCAAGATCAATGCAGAATTTGTTTTCTGAATTTTTTTCTTCATTTGGTACATATTCTACAGTTTTGCAGGACATTTAATTTTGATCCTTCTAACTACTGAGGCTTTAAATTAGAATTCTCTTCTAAGATTTAATTTTTAGTGTTTCATCTTGTAAATGGCATGCAGGATGACGGTATAAGTGCTGAGCTGGGCCTTGCTGCATCTGGGGATGCAATGCTGGATTCATTATCTGAAAGGGCAGAAAAAGAAATTGTCTCAGGTTTTTCCACTGAGAAGAACCTAATCAGTTTCTGTGCACCATTCCTCTCCAAGCTTTGTAGAAACTTTTCTTTGATGCAAAAGGTACCTCCAAAAGCTTTCCTATACTAAGTTGAATCAT